>VDFB02000017.1:420403832-420696843 GCA_007258455.2 Sequoia sempervirens
GGCCATCCTTCACAGAGACGTGAAGGCGGCAAACGTGCTGCTCGACGAGGACATGAGCCCTCTCCTTGCTGACTTTGGGATGGCCAAATTCAAGACGGCAGGCAAGACGCACTACACCACGCGCACCGTGGGCACGCTGGGCTACGTGGCTCCCGAGTACGCGCTCTACGGCTACCTCAATGACAAGAGCGATGTCTTCAGCTTTGGCATCATTGTGCTCGAGCTCTTGACCGGCCGCAGGGCTTTCGACCCGAGTACTGATCGTCTTGAGCACGTCCTCGTTTCCGACTGGGTGGTAGACATAAGTCAGAATGGACGCTGTCGCGAAATAATAGACGAGAGGATTCGGCATTCCGATTACAAGCAGTGTATGGAGAAGGTGTTGTTGCTGGCCCTGCGGTGCGCCCACCCGAGAGTTGGGTTCAGGCCTGCAATCGGCGAGGTGTTGTTCATTCTGGAAGGAATGGAGCAACCTTCGCCAAACATGACCTCTGCACTACAGAGCATGGAGTTGGATATCGAATCTTCCTTGAATAACAGAGGCGACTTTACATGGCTTATATCTTCCGAAACTGTCGATGGCCTCTTTTCGTCCAATTCTACCTCTTCGTCCAGCTCCCCCAAATTCTCAGTGTGAAGTGTTGGGGAGAGGCCCCACTATATTGCCGGGGCTAATAGTCGGCCCTGTAATCGTATTTGAGTGGGCTTGGAAGCTTTGAAACGACTGTGTTCCTTCTCTCTATCTCGCTATTCGTTTCCGTCCTGCGACTGTCCATTGCACATGAGCTTGGATGGGCGCGACAAGGTCAGTGTTCTGGGTCAGATTCTTGCTACGACTTCTCGGATCCGGTCCGCGTATCCCAATGAGAATAGAATTGCATAGAAAATATTTAGCGCACACGGGAAAGGTGGTCTGTGGAATTGTAAATCATCTTTCTTTCCTCTTTTTTTTAAGGTATTTTTGGGAAGTGTTGAATAGCATTTTTGAAGTGTTGATTTTTTCCTATTCAATTTAACAATGAATTCTTTTATTCTTTCAATTTTTTATTTATTTTTGAATAAATCTTGAAATGAAGTTGCTCTTAAATTATTTATGCACTTAATCTAAATATTCTTGTAAGCTTTGCATTCTAAAATAAAGTGTTTTTCTTATTAACTATTTCAATTGGACTAAAAGACACACTCTCTCTTTTCCCATATTTCTTTTGATCTTTTTTATCTACATGTTTCACATTGATGTGAGAGTTTCCAATTTTGTAATAAGAATAGTTGCTCTTCAAGTGATATTGGCATTTAAATAGGTCTTTTGTTGATGGTTTGAAGAGGGGATAAATTCTACAAGGTAATATTTTTTTTCCCTCTATCGTCTTTTCTCATATAGACTTCTAAAACTTATCTACAACAAATATCTTTATATTTTTTCATTGTTAAATAAGGCATTTAAATGAATTTATCATTTGTTCATCCACCTACAATTTTTTTTATCCATGGTTTATTTCTTTCACTTAAGACATCTTTAAAGAGAACATTGAACCAAAAATTTACCTCCATCTACTCATTTTTTTAAAATATCTTTAAAGATGCACCAATGTCTTCAATAAGAATTCTACATATTTGACCAAGAAGAATCTCATATGGAACTCAAGCTTTTAAATTGATTTTTCTTATGATCATGTGTTTTTGGATTCTCTCTATCCACATCTATTTGATGTCTAAAGCACTACTAGCCCATATTTTATATCCATGGAGCACCACCAAAATTACTAATACCCAAATAAAGAATGAGTAGTTTTCCAATCCCATAACTTTGCATCTCTACATCTATTTTGAAGAGAAAGAAACACCTCCACCCTTCCAAAGTTCTCTTCCTTTTGCAAATTTTGCAACTAATAATGTTGTTGATGACAATCCCAACATATTTATACTTTGTTATTTCCTGTAAAATACTCCCTTCAAAATAAAAGTCAAATTGATTCTTTTTCTTTCTATTGGAGAACATCATGATCTTAGTCCTGCTAGTATTAACTTGTACACCCACATCTTTGAAAAGTGCTCAAAGACAAAAAATACTCTTGTAATCCTTGAGTAGAACTCGAAATCAAAATGAAGTAATTAATGTATAAGAGAAAGTTGACAACAAATTCCCCCAAAATAACACATCTTCACCTTTCAAATTCAACCATTCTTTAAGTTTGTCAATATAAAGACCAAAGAGACCAAGAATAGCCTCATCTACCCTATCTCAAATTATTTATTACAATAATAAATAATCCTTAAAAGTCATAAGAAAACACAGTTGATATCATTCCTTCCCAACTTTGTAGAGCATAAAGTTAACCCTCTCTTTATTCTTACCAATGTTGTTTTGAGAATCTCAACACATAAAATTTAGGAAGAAAAATTCCATTTGATAGAAGCATTAAAAAAAAAGTATTTGACATGTAGTACATTTTAATGTTCTTCCATAATATTAACAAGTTGATTACTTTTAAATTTTTAACATTTTTTTGTGATGATTAATTTGACTTTTATGATAATTTTTAAATGTAATGTAAAATAATAAATATAATAATTTTAGTGACTTTTTAGCATTTATTTTGAATTCACTATTAGTGTATCATTTAATATTACATTGCTTAATAAATAAACAACTACTCAAGTTAGACAATAGTTATGTAATTATAATTATATCAAATTGTATTTCTCTTATATAAATGATTTTATAGTTCATCAAATAATTGAATCAAGAATTTACCTTTCTCTTTTTGGTATCAAAGAATCTTGATTAGAGATGTTAGAGAAAAAATTCCATTGCCTGTCTCGTCAAACCTCGCTGGAACCTTCTCACATGGGAATAGAAGAGCTTGACGAGGTCATCATATGACATATCAAAAATACATGTGGATATTGACCACTTGGTGGATGTTGATTGTGTCAATTGATGTCAATAGTGTTATGAGAAACCATGAAGATGAGCAATCATTTAGAGGTTGAGATGAAGCCCTAGAGAGCATTGGCTTCTACTTTGCTTTGTTAGACATTCTCTAAAACACTAATAATCTACAATTGGATGAATTAATTTTGATAAGGGCTATTAGAGTACTTGCTTAGTGTGTGGTGCCAAGGAAATAAGTGTTGCAAGTATTAAGGTGTTGTCATTGATTTCAACTAGTTAATTGGTTTCCAACTAGTTGTTATTGTCATTGATGTCATGAATGATGATTATGTTGAGGATATTAAGGAAATTGTATTGAAGAAAGGTTGCAGGTATTTAGTGTTTGCTCTAGGTTTTCCTCTAGATTTTGCTGCTATGCTGGTGAGGATTTGAGGTATTGTTCATGATTGTTGGAAGCTGCTATATCCAAATTTTGGGTTTTTGGATCATTGTACATTGAAATTTATGTTCACCAGTTGTGAACTGTGCTTTTTTTTGTATCTGGAGAGGTCTAGGAGAAATGTTGTTGCTCCAAATTTCTTCTCGTTTGAGTCTTATGGCATGCAGTTCTCAGGATAAGTCTTTGAGGTTATGTTCAAGTTAATTTTTTTATCTACAAAGATTGGATTGTGTTAAGGTTGTGTGCTTAATTTTTTATGTTCTTTACATTGGTTTGACCAACCTTGTGTTAAACACTACTCACGAAGCATGTTGAAGTGTGTGTTTGGTTTTCCCTCATTCTAAATCCATTGTAGAATTTTTTGGCACTAACCTAATTTGAATTTGTAAATACAAGTGGTGTGTGACTGACTTTGGATGAGTTTTAAAGTTGAACATAGTATAAATACAAGTTGAGATGTTTGTGAAAAGTATGAATACAAGAAAGATAGATGTGAGGTAGATGTGAAATAGTGTGTATGTGATACGAGTTTAATCAGATCAGTGCAAAATATAATTGTGAGTTTCCGAAAGTAGTGAGATGAAGGTGTACTCTATCATTCAAGCATGTATACAAGTGTGTGAGTGATTTGTTGTGGAAATCTCTGTTGAATTGAGATTTTTTTCTCTCTATAACAAATCTCTTCTATCTTCTTTGTAATTTTATCACAATGAGCCCTCTAGGTGGTTAACCCTTGTTGGACAGTGAGTCCTATTTTGATAGTGAGCTTTCTTTGGTAGTGATCCTTTGTATTTGGTTTTGATATTCTCTATATTGTGAGCTAATCCTCACCATGTTTTTTCCCTTATTTATTTTTCCACGTAAATCTGGTTTTATTGTGTGTGTGATATTTTTCAGTTTCTACTTTTGCATTTAATGATTAATCACATTAGTAGAGTAAAGTATTTGTGAATGATAATTGATCTAATATTTGGTAGAAGTTCTTAAAGGTTAAAATTTATTACAATTGATTCACCCCCTCTGAGTTATCTTTTTCAACAATTGGTACTAGAGCTAGGTTCCTTGGAGAAGAGCTTAACCGCTTAAGGAAGGTCTGGGATGGTGAGCAAGATCACTATTGATTGTCCTAGGTTCAATGGGACTATGCCTTCTAGAAGATAAACATGCAAGGATATCTGGAGTATTGTGGATATGATGTTGAGAATGCTTACAAGACTGCTTACACTCCTCTTGTAAATGGTCTAAGTATAGTTGATGAGATCAAGTCACATGAAATGAAAAACAATTCGAAGTTTATTCTAAAGAATGGTCTTTCATATTTCAAGTTAATTAAAGTTGCAAATATGAATACTACTAAAGAGGTATGAGAAAAATTGGAAAAGATGCATGAAGGAGATGAAAGGGTCAAAGAAACATAGTTGTATAATTTGGAGGCACAATTTGGGCTCCTAAAAATGCTTGAAGATGAGAACATTAAATCCTATGTATAGGGAGTGGATGAGTTGGTAGGTGGAATGTGAGGACTTGGTGCTAAAATGGATGAATCCAAGATTGTGAATAAAATTCTTAGAACTCTCCCTAATACGTATAGTAAAAAGGTATTTTTTATTAAGGAATACATAGATTATAAGACATATACTAAAGATAAGTTGTTGGGTACTCTAACTTCTTATGAAATGAGAAAACCTAGCTTGAGAAATGGATCAAAGACAAAAACTGCTTTTAGGGCTACAAGAGTTGAAGATCTAGGTGAAGAGAACTTTGATGATGTAGAAGTTAACTTTGCAAGAAGAATGAAAAAGGGCTCTAATGAAGGTTTGGACAATTATTTTGGATTGTCCAAGCTTGCCTCTTAATACTTTTAGGTTTTTCACTTAAAAGGAGAGGAATTGGGTCCAAAATGCAAATTTCTACACTCAAAGTTAATGTAAATGAGATACAATGTATCTAAATATGATGTACTAATGCAGAAAACTAAAAAATAAATGATTTAAAATGCTAAACCTAAGAAATGCAAAGTTCTAGAAAACACATTGTGATATGCAAAAACACCTAAAAATGCAAGTAAATGATGAAATAAGTCAATAGAACTAGAGAGGTACACCTAGAATCTGAAATCTGATGTAGAGAGACTCTGGAATCCTACAAATTTGACTAGAAATGTTGACAGAGACATTTACGCTAAGCTAGGTGACTTAGTCCAATTTCAAGGAAAATTTGCCAGAACATGAAACTACCAAATGGGCATCCAAAAATGCAAAAACCATTTTTCAGGCCTAGTAGTGGGACTAACTCACCATAGATGGCGACTTAGTCCACCTTCAAATTTTAGGAATTTTAGGATAGGATCCTGTGTATTCTGGTCTGCACTTGCTTTCCTGACAAGTGTCTGATCTTGATTCTGCAAAAAATGGGCTAAAAAGAGTCCCCAAGCCTCAACTAGGGTTATGTTGACTTTCATGGATTGTTAACCACTCTTTGACACCAAACTCTTTGATAGATCTACATACAAATTCTACAAACACACATGCAAAGAGGGAGAAAAGTGTTAAGGGTTAGAGTATAGGGGTTTGCCTTGGTCAAACCCCACTTTGGTAATCAAACCCTATGAAATGAAATGAAATAGAAAGAGAATGATAAATAGGTAACATGCAATGTCATAAACTTACCAAAGCCTTGATGTTTAAAATATGAAGATATGTAATGAAGTGCTCCAATGGATGACTTGATTATGCTTAGAGTGCTTGAATGCTTGAGAATGATTAAGTGAATTGCTTTGGTGAATGCTTGAATGAATTGGTTAGCTAAGAGATGAAAAATGAGGATAAAAAGCCTTATTTATACTTTATTTTCCTAAATTTCCTAAAAATAACACATCACAAGCTGACCTCAAGGGTTAGAGAATAAAACCCTACCAAAAAATTGAAATAATTTTTATTTTTGTGCTAAATAGGACTAAGTCGCCCCTATTGGAAACTTAGTCCCACTTAAGGAATTTAAGTGGGTGTCAGGAATTAAAAGGAATTAAATGTTTTCTAATGGGAATATCCTCAAAAGCACACTTAAGAATGGCCAGAAAGTGCATTAAGGGGACATTTAAACATGAAAAAGGGTTGAATTAGTAATGACATGTCTAGAAAAGCATGAGATTTTGTTACAACTCCTTACAAAACTTTGAAATAAGACTTGGTAACTGATAAAAAGGAGTTATTGAAGTGAATTATGATGAAAGGGTCCTAGAAAAGTGTGAAAGTGGGTTACAACACTTCACAATACCTTTACAAAACATCCTAGAAGTCTTAATGATTTACATGGGTCCAAGACCTAATGTGAACATGTTGACCACATTACAACATTAAATCTAGGATAAATCAAGCCAAAGTCCATAAGAGAGACTCAAGTGAGCATAAAAATGTCAACTATACATTTTTTGGCGATACATTAACACCCCACTTTAGTGAGAGGATGAACTTGCTTCAAACTCTCGCTAAAGTAGCCCAACATGCACATTGAGAGGGATCCAAATGCATTCATGCAAGTAAGATGAAACAACAATAATCAAGAGGGATGATCAAGCCCCCAAGATCAAGGTCTCATAGAAAACCAAACATAAATGTAAAGGAACATGCATGAAAGTGATGAAAAAAAATGAAAGAAAGCTTCAATCATTTTTCCAACCCATTGTGGATCAGATCTAGGCTATTTTTTTGAAATAAGAAATGTGTACTCAATTTTGGGTGAAGGAACTTATAGTTTCTCATCGAGTGAGAAGGCCCAAGTATACTCACTTTAGGGCCACAAAACTTTTGGTTGTCTATGGGGTGAGAAATCCACAACATACTCACTCTAGGTCCATGGAACTTTTGGTTGTCCATGGGGTGAGAAAGCCCAATCATACTCACTCTGGGCCCACAAAACTTCTAGTTGTTTGTAGGGTGAGAAATCCCAAAAGGTGGCTATGGGAAAAGTCATGCCTTAAAATGGGCTTCCCACTCAACCATATCAAAGTTATACCTCCTAATAACTTTAATAAGGTGCCACAAAGACAATGTCGTTTCATGCTTCATGAGACAAGCAAAGCTTCGTATACTTAGAACTCATGAAAAAATGCAATGGAACCATAGGAATGCAAGTTGTGTTATGCAAGGTGGCCATGTAAATGCAAAATGCAACATGCAAAAAATGTTCAAATGAGTCTTGTTAAGATCATGCGAGGTCTATAACTTAGGGAACATTGTGTCTAATGTCTCCAAGACATGACCAATCAAAGAATACAATATTCGCAACTTAGTGGATGTATGTGTTGCATTAGGCCACTAAGAGGAATGTAATATGCTAAGATAGATCACACTTATGAAGGACATCATACCCAATTTCATCCACAAAGTGACAAAAACATTGTATAAAGTAACAAGGCTACACTAAGAACCAAGAAAAAAGAATGAAAAATGAATAATGCCAATGTATGCCCCCACTTTAAAGAAATTGCTACACACCATTCTATGAGAAATTACTTTAAATTAGTAAATGAAAAATGCAAAGAGAAACAAGACATTGGAGCCAACTTGGAAAGCCCCTATGCCAAGTCATATGTTTCTGAGTAAGGCTACGTCATGTGAAAAATGAAGAAAATAAAGAGGGGTTTCCCCCAAAAAGGAACACACCAAACACATAAGGGATCTATGGATTTGGGGTCAATATGTTCATTTCTGCAATATTTTGATTAAAGAGCTCAAAACTATCATCATTCCCCAACTACATAGAGTTGGAAGAATGATACAAAGAGAGTGAAAACAAAAGAAAAGTAAAGTCCACTTTGGGTCAACACGGAAGAGAAATTGCAGTCTCAACCCCAAAGGGAAAAACACAAAAAAGGTGAAAAAGAAAGTAAAAGGACCTTTTGGGTCAACATGGAAGAGACATAGGGCATCTTTATGCTTTGCGTCATCCCTAAAAGGAAAAAACAAAAAAAAAGCAAAAGAAAAATTAATGTACAACATAGAGAAGAATAGAGGTACAAATAGAAGAATGTCACAAGAGAGGGGAACATCAAATGACACATTATAGGGGAGCACGATATGCACATACAAGCACAAAAGAAAATTAAAAAAATTGAAAATGGTAAGGTGAATGCAAGTCAACCATCTAACAAGTCATCCACCTCCCAATCATGTTCAATGTATTGTGAGGGCGATTGACTATCCAAAGGGACAATTGCAACTTGGGTCGAACTAGGGGAAGTACTAGTTTCTACACTTTTTGTAGGATATTTATCATTTAAGCTCATGGAAGAGGAAAATAATGTATTCAAGTCATTATGCACCTTTTCATATATTTTAGAGATCTCATCATCATCATCATCATCATCATCATCATCATCATCATCATCATCTAGATTAATCATGATGGGAGGGTGAAGGGTAATTTAAAATGAAGGGTGTATCAAAAGTTGTGGTTGTTGTATTGGATTGTTTTGTTGTGATTGGGGAGGAGGTTCATTATGTATTACTTATGTCAAGGGCGAAGGTTGATTTTCTTTGTTGTTTTTCAATTTGTTATTAATGAGCAAGGAGGCGATGTCAATGCCTACACTCCCTAGCACCATAGTTTCTTTTGATTCTATTTTGAAGTTGTGTAGGTGTAAGAGTGGGTTGATCCACTATATGATCATTTTATTTCCCAAGGGGAGGAATGGAAGGAACCATAGGAGGTGGGTCAATCACTTTCTCATTTTCTTTATAAACTTTTTTTATGTGAGGGGACATGATGGGGTTGGTTTCACTATCTCTTGGATGTTTGGATGAAGAAGATGAAGTGTGTATGGTTGGTTGATCTTGATTTTGTGGTTCAAGTTCAGGTGGTTCAACATTGTCTCATCGAGGATTGGATATTGGAAGTGGATGGGGATTGGTTGTAGAGGGACAACTCGACAATTTTCTTTGCTTTAAACTTTTGATAAGCAATGTGTGGATATAAAATCCCTCAAGCTCCCTTCAGGTTATTCTTATTTTTACTAAGTTTGGCCCATGCCTTATATATTTGAATATCATCAGGTCCCTTTTTGAAGAGCTTCGTTTATTGTCCTTGCATGTCCGCCAAGTGCTCTCTGCAGGGATTTCTTCCTTTCCTCTTCTTCCAACCTCTACCATGCTTCCACGTGTTAGCAATGTGGGAATTTGAGAGCCATTTCCTATCAGGCCTCGTCTATGTGCCACGTAGCATTATTTCATGTATACTTTTTGGAAGACCCCACAGTCAGCATCGATAGTGAAGACTGCCTCCACATGTCTTCACCATGAAGGACTATCATCACAAGAGAGAAGGTTGGACAATAGGCCTTGACCTTTTATTGCATGTCCTAACTGACTTCTTGATTGAGCAATACATGTTTTCACAAGATTCCATTGCTTCCATAATGGGACCACTACCATCATTCGTAGGGGTATGTGCAGGATCATGATGGGCCAAAAAGTGGCAATATGATGGGTATGTGGTTGACGACTTTTTTTTTTACCCAAAATTGATGAAACAAAAAGGGTTTTTAAAAGAGATTCTCAGCTTTCCACCAATATAAATTATTTTTACTTTGAATTTAATAAATTATTATTATTCATTTTCTATTTGAATTATGACTAAAGTCCTAATTGATAGGCTAGTTGAAAACATCTATAGCTTTCAAACAGTATCACAGTTTTGAATCCAAAAATCCAACACATTATAAGCTTTGCATACTATAGGATTAAAAAAAAAAATGAATTTCATGAAGTTTTGACCAAGTTAAGGTGGTCAGACATATGAGTTTTATATTTTTTAAAAGTTGTAATAAAAATTCATAATTAATTATTTACTTGGAAAAAAATTACAAAAAAATATGCATCACATCGGGACATGAGTCCTCTACTTATATCTAAAATATTATAAAAAAATATTATCATTTTATTGTGGTTAGGGTAGTTAGACGACACCTTCTTATTTTTTCCCTAAAATTTAAGTACTCTGCATTGAAATTTCAAGTTTTCACCAAATAGATTTTTTTCTTTTTAAATAAACCTAGTAGTTTAGAAACTACATTCAATTTTCTAAAAATTCCATTCTTACATATTTTTGAAATAATATAGATAACTTATTCAAATTTTTACGTCAAGTTGCCTAACTCTGATTTTTTTTAATTTTTTGCCATTTAAGGGCCTATTTTTTCCATGATGATACTGCACATACCTGTAGGGGATGTATCTAGTTCGCAAATGACCATGTTACGTGATTGGAATATTTTTCTATTGCAACAACCATGGGAAATCATTGCTCATGATAAGGGAATCATTTTGTTACTAGCTCGCCAAGTAGTGGTATTGTTTTCTATATAAATTGCTTCTTCCTTCTGAAAATGAGTTTGAAAGATACAGAAAAATTAGTGAAAGAAGCCAGACATTTTTGTACTGTTTTAGATTATTGTATGAGACTCATAGATTGTGCCATTTTTTAGCCTTTCTATTTTCTTAAGCTATTTGAAAAAACATTATACTGTGCCATTATTGTATTGATTTGTTTATTTCCATAACTTTTATGACTTCAATACAAGCTTGTTGATTTAGACCATGTCTTTGACTATTCTTTTTAGTAAACGTGTATGGGAATTATTTTATGTTATTAGATAAATTATTTAGGTTTTCATCTTTGATTTTTGTTATTTTGGGACATAGCAAATTGTTGAATAAGCCCTTAACCCACATCCAAAAGATAGATTTACCGTACCCATATCTACATCTTGATGCATCACCTTAGTTAGATCTTTAATTTTTATATCTCCTTCCTTTTCCCATTCCAAAACCCCAAATACAAAAGAAGCTAGCTTCTTTAAAAATCTGGAGGCTACTTAGTTTAAGCACAATTGGTCCCCCATTAACTGAGTTTCCCATAAGGTTGTTACCTTGCCATTTTTTTGCATCAACAGTTCCTTTTCTGGCATGCCCAATGGGATTACTTAAATATACCTAAATGTAAAGTGGGTGTATGAGCCATCGACTTGTTACTAGATCCCAAATAGTGAATAACCCTAGTTTGTTAGTGCCGCCACTAGGAACAATATGAAGTGGAACCCATATAGTGAATGTTCCGCTCCCTCCACTAGCCATGTTGTCAATTGGAAATAGAAATTATGTGGCGTGGGATGCCAAAAGTCCCCTTGTAGCACCAGTAGCACCCACCATTTGGCCCCTATCCTAGCCTTTGCTTTAAAATTTATACCAAAATTCACCAGGGATGGCACAAAGAAACCATCCAAACATCTAGAAGATGTGGCAGACGTGTGTTTGGTGCACGGAGTCACTGACCAAAATAAAGCGTTCAGGTTGCTTTCTGCCTCTTTTAGGGGTAAAGTGTTGGATTGGTACAACACTTTGCAAGCTAACACTATGTGTACCTGGGATCAGCTCGAAGATCCTTTCTGCAAAAGATTCTCAAATGATGGAGATAGGACTTCGCTATATCATCAACTGGTGACCATAAAGCGAGCCCCACATGAAGCCATGACTGACTTCAATACCTGGTTCCATATAACTTGGCAAAGGATCTAGGCTACTATCCACCTGCCAACCGAGTTGGCATTCATGTTCTACATGAAATCCATCAATGCTGACATCTCGACGATGATCCAATCTCTTGGTGGAACCACTCTACTAGATATATACAACATTGTTTTTAAAGTAGAGAATAATCTGATAGAAACCACTTTTCAAGCATGGAAGTGGGACTAACTCGCCAAGTTGGGTGACTTAGTCCAATTTCAAGGAAAATTTGTCAGAACAAGAATATGCAAAATGGGTATCCAAAAATGTAGAAACCACTTTTCATGTGGGTATGTGCAAGATCATGATGGGCCAAAAAGTGGCAATATTATGGTATGTGGCTAATGACTATTTTTTTACCCAAAATTGATGAAACAAAAAGGGTTTTTAAAGGATATTCTTAGCTTTACACCAATATAAACTATGCTTTACTTTGAATTTAATAAGTAATTATTATTCATTTTCTATTTGAATTATGACTAAAGTCCTGATTGATAGGCTGATTGAAAAACATCTATAGCCTTCAAATAGCATCACGTTTTTTGAATCCAAAACTTGTGTCACATTCTATGATTCGCATAATATAGTATTAAAAAAAAAAAATTTGAATTTCATGAAGTTTTGACCAAGTTAAGGTGGTTAGATATACAATTTTTTTTTAAAAAAATTAAGTTAAAATAAAAAATTCATAATTAATTATTTACTTGGGAAAAAATTATAAAAAAAATATGCATCACATCGGGTATGAGTCGTCTACTTATATCTAAATTATTATAAAAAATATTATCATTTTATTGTGGCTAGGGTGGTCAGGACATACACCTACTTCTTATTTTTTGCCTGAAATTTAAGTACTACTACATTGAAATTTCAAATTTTCACCAAATAATTTTTTATTTTTTTAAACAAACCTAGTAGTTTAGAAACTACATTCAATTTTCTACAGATTCTATTCTTACATATTTTTGAAATAATATAGATAACTTATTCAATTTTTTACATCAAGTTGCCTAACTCTGATTTTTCTAAATTTTTTGCCACTTAAGGGCCTATTTTTACCATGATGATCCTGCACATACCTAGACCTGGAAGTGGGACTAATTCACCATAGAAGTTGACTTAGTCCACCTACAAATTTTGAGAATTTCACGATAGGATCCTATAGATTCTAGTCTACACTTGCTTTCTTGATAGGTGTTTGGTCTTGATTCTACAAAAAATAGGCTAAAAAGAGTCTCCAAGCCTCAACTAGGGTTATGTTGACCTTGATGGATTGTTGATCACTTTTTGACACCAAAATATTTGATAAATATGCATACAAAGTCTACAAACACACATGCAAAGAGGGGGGAAAGTGTTAAGGGGTAGAGTATAGGGGTTTTCCTTGGTCAAACCCCACTTTGGTAATCAAACCCTATGAAATGAAATGAAATAGAAAGATAATGATAAATAGGCAACATGCAACATCATAAACTTTCCAAACCCTTGATGTTGAAAATATGAAGATATGCAATGAAGTGCTCTAATGGATGACTTGATTATGCTTAGAGTGCTTGAATGCTTGAGAATGATTAAGTGAATTTCTTGGGTCTTGAATGAATTAGTTAGCTAGGAGATGAAAAATGAGGAGAAATACCCTTATTTATTCTTTATTTTCCTAAATGTCCCAAAAATAACACATCAAAGGCGAACCTCAAGGGTTAGAGAATAAAATCCTACCAGAAAATTGAAATAATTTTGATTTTTGTGCCAAATAGGACTAAGTCACCCCTATTGGCAACTTAGTCCCACTTAAGAAATTTAAGTGGGTGTTAGGAATTAAAGGGCATTAAATTTTTTCTAACGGGAATATCATAAAAACACACTTAAGAATGGTCAAAAATTGCATTAAGGGGACATTTAAACATGAAAAGGGGTTGAATTAGTGATGCCAAGTTTAGAAAAGCATGAGAGTTTGTTACAACTCTTTACAACACTTTGAAATAAAACTTAGTAAGTGATAAAAAGGATTTATTTAAGTGAATTATGATGAAAGGGTCCTAGAAAAGTGTGAAAGTGGGTTACAACACATCACAACACCTTTACAAGACATCCAAGAAGGCTTAATGATTCACAAGGGTCCAAGACCTAATGTGAACATGTCGACCACATTACATCATTTAATCTAGGAAAAAACAAGCTAAATTATATAAGAGAGACTCAAGACTCAAGTGAGCATAAAAATGTTAGCTATACATTTTTTGGCGACATAGAAGGAAAGTTACCTTTTAAATGCTTTAGTTGTGGAGGAATTGGTCATTATGCTTCGAGATGTCTAAAAAGAGATAAGAAGAATAAACATAGATTAAGCAGAGAAAACAAAGGGAGGATGATTAAGACAACATATTAAATGTAAATGAAGGTGTTGGTATTTTTATGAAGAGTTTGATTATGGAGATTTCGATGATAATGAATGCTTGTTCTTGGATATAAAAGATGAATATATTCCCGCTAATACTAAGAGACGGGTAAAGGAAAGTCCTCCAAAGAAAGTTTAAGATATTGTGATCTCTGCCCTATATGCTAAACAAGAAGAGAACTATTGGGTTGTCAATAGTGGTTGTTCACATCACATGACTGGTGATAAGAGTAATTTTTTTACACTTGAAAAGTATGATAGAGGCTTAGTTAAATTTGGAGATGATACTGGTGCTAATATTTGTGGGATAGGTTCAGTAAGTTTTGATGGAAAGCATAACACTGATGATGTCTACTATTTTAAGGGTTTAAGGCATAATCTCTTAAGTGTGGGACAGATGTGTGGTAAAGGATATAATCTTGTATTTGAGGATGAGAGATGTGAAATTAGAAAAGGATCTAGAATAGTGATTATTGTTGGTAAGAAGTTTGAAGGGAATAGTTATCAACTTAAGGGTGTTGATGGACATTGTTTTATGACTCATATTAATGATAATTGGTTATGGCACCGGAAAATGTGTCACATGAATTTTGATAATATGGTGAGAATCAGTGCAATACAAGTTGTGAGAGATTTACCAAGGATTACAAAGTTTGTTAATGTTATTTGCAATAATTTTTAGTTTGGAAAGAAAGCTAGAAACAACTTCAGATCGAAGGAACAACCTACTACTAGACTATTGGATTTGATTCATACATATCTCTATGGTCCTACAAGACTTAAATGTATGCACAAGGTGATAGGTATTTCATGCTTTTGATTGATGATTACTCAAGATATACATGGGTTACTTTTATTAGAGAGAAATTTGATTCACTAGATAGATTCAAGGAATTTAAGGCTATGGTTGAGAATGAAGCAAATTTGAGAATAAAATGTTTGAGTTTTGATAGAGGTGGTGAATTCACCTCCAATGAGTTTAACATGTTTTGTGAAGTTCATGGAATAAAAATATAGTTATCTGCTCCTAGAAATCCTTAGCAGAATGGAGATGGTGAAAGAAAGAAAAGAATGATTCAAGAAGTTGCTAGATCAATGAATACATAGGCAGGTCTACCAGAAGTTTACTGGAGAGAAGCTATTCACACTATTGTTGATGTGTTCAATTGAGTTCAAGAAAAATCTAATAATACTAAGAACCCCTATGAGCTATGGTGTGGAAGAATTCCTACTATCAAGTATTTCAAGGTATTTGGAAGAAAATGTTATATCAGACGGGACAAAGAAAATATAGGGAATTTTGATGTTATATGTGATGAAGGTATCTTCCTTGGATACTCTACTAGAAGCAAAGCTTATAGATGTTTCAAGAAGATATTGAGAAAGATTGTAGAGAGCACAAATGTTAAGGTTGATGAAGCATTGAATAATTAAATTGAAGTTGATGGATATGTATCTGATGAACTTGATTACATAAGAGTAGAATTTGTGGAAGAAAAAGAGAAGCATAATGAAGAAGAATAAGCTCTGATGGTGTCCCCAAAGACACCTAAATATGTGCAGAAAAATAATTCAAAAAGTCAAATCATTGGAGACAAGAGGAAAGGAGTATTGACAAGAAGTAGATCTATTGTTTCTAGTGAAATAAATTTGTGCTTACTTTTTGAAGTTGAACCAAAGACTATGAATGAAGCATGTAATGATGAGCATTGGATGAAAGCTATGAAATAACTTATGCGGATTGAGAAGAATCAAACTTGGGAATTAGTCCCTAGACCAACAGATAAAAACATAATTGGGTCAATATGGGTATTCAAAAACAATTTGAATGAGAATGGAGAAGTGGTTAGAAATAAAGAAAGTCTTGTGTGTAAGGGTTACTCACAAGTAGAAGGTATAGATTCTTAGGAAACCTTTGCTCTAGTGGAAAGGATGGAAGCTATCATAATGTTTTTAGCATTTTCTACTCATAAATATTTTAAAGTTTATTAGATGGATGTTAAGTCTACATTTTGAAATGGTGAGTTAGAAGAAGTCTACATGGAAAAACCAGAAGGATTTCAATTGTTAGATCAACAAGATATGGTTTACAAATTAAATAAAGCCCTATATAGATTAAAGCAAGCTCATGTTGGCAAGAGGCACTACACATCCATCTATTGTTATCATTGATGGCAACCCTAGTTACTGATTCTATCTACACTTCAATAGCTTCTTATACCAGAAGTCAAATTGAAGTTTTGTGATTAACTATCAAGTCAGAATAGGGTATCCAATAGAGTTGTGTTTATCAATTCATATGCAATTATCTGTTATCATTTTGAGTTGTGGATCTTAGGAAAGGTATTTCAATGTATGAACTATGTTATCCTTGAATCATAGAGCCTTGCATTGATTCATGTGAAAGTTAGAAGATCCAGTTGATTGTTTTTTTGTCTATCAGTGCAAGAAGGTTGACTAAGTGAATATAACACATTGTGGATCTTTGAGGGGTAATTGTTTGAAGTGTTTTGTGTTCAAGCATGTTGTTTTGGGTCCTCACTATGTTGTGGTTGACTTTGGTTGGTGTACATTGAAAATTATCTATGGATTGAGCCGACGGTTTGTAAATATTGTATGTTTTAATGAAACCAACATGTGGTTGATTAAATATTTAGTTGCGGATATATATAAGTGATCATTTATATAATTTGGATGTATGTACAAAGTCTGTTGATGTGTGTTGTGAAATTCAGAAGGATTGTAGAGAAATTTTGCACAGTTTCACTTATGCATAAAATGATTTGTGATCCGAATTAAAGAAGACAAAGCAGAAGAGAAGAATCACACAAAAGGTCAAGAATGTGACTGATGTGCTTAATTGGAACTATAATCAAGCATTATTAGATATTATTCTTTCAGTTAAAATCTTTTGGATGTAATCTAAATGTTTTGTAAGATAGTGAGTCTTCATTTTGTATTTGAGCAGTGAGCTCTAGGTAGTGTGCTTGAATGCATGTGCATTCCCATATGTAAACACTTATATTTGAGTATAATCTTATTGTGGATTGGCCTTCTATTGTGTTTTTTACCCTAATAAGGTTTCCACATAAAATTCCCTGTCTTATGGTGTTGTCATTGATTGATTTGTGTTCTTGCATCTTTCTTTTGATTCAATGTTGTAAGTGGTTTAAAGATCAGATTAATAAAGTTAAATTTTGTAGAACAATAATTCACCCCCCTCTTAGTGTTCCTTGATTCCAACAATTGGCATTAAAGCATAGTTCCTCAAAAGAATTTTAATAGCTTGGGGAAGATCTAGGAAAGTGATTCAATGGATTCAATCAGTCTTCAACAACAACTTTTGGTGTCACTAGATGGTCTTGATCAATCCAAATCTGAAATAGAGGAATTAGAATAGGAAAGCCTCATGAATGCTGAGAAATTCATTCAATCATTGAAGGATAAAATCAATGAGTCAAGGGAAAAGAGAAAGGAACGCAGTGATCAAATCAAGCAGAAAGAAAGTAAAAGCGTGGAAGATGAACACTTGAGTCAAGCCCTGAAGGAAAAGAAAAAAGAATGTGAAATTTTTTCCAGAGATAATGTTATCCTAAAGCATGAGATGGAATCTATTGTGATGAGGATGACTAAGGAGATTGAAGAAAAAAAGAAGAATGAAGAGAATCTTGCTCAGTCCTTGAAAGAAAAATCTGAAGAATGCAACTGAATTAGTAATGGATTCAATTAGCTAGAACTTGAATTTGAACAATCTAGAAATAATGAAGAAGAACTTGAAAGATAGATTGTCACTCTGAGAGATGAAATTGCTACTACAAATGAATACAAGGAGAAGTTTAATATTAGCTCAGCTAAGCTTGATGAATTGATTAAAAGTTAGAGGACTGGATGTGACAAGTGAGCTCTTGGATATGAGAAAGGAGAAAACTCTGGATCTGGTCAAAGAAATTTTAGGCAAGGACATCATATGAAAAAAGCTAGAAGGTATCCAATAAGACAACCTAATGCTCAAAGGTTCAATGGTTACTATTTTTTTTGCAATAAATTATTCCATATGGCTACTCAATGTAGAAGTAGAATAAATTCAAGTGGTCCATCATTCTGAGGTCAATGTTTCAATTGAAATAATTTTGGTCATAAGTCAGTTGAATGCTCAAATATGTCAAACAAATTTTTCAATAGAGATGTTAGATGTTATGCGTGCAATAGATTTGGACATATTGCTAACCAGTGCAAATCAAGAGAAAATCAATGGAACAACTAGTCTGGACAAAGAAATGTGTGCTACAACTGTAAAAAATTGGGTCACATTGCTAGATTTTGCAGAAGTAGAAAGGGTTTGGAAAATCAAAGGAAAAACATGCAAAAGGATGAAATGGGAAAAGGAAAAGTTACTACATATGAGATCAAGAAGAAAATGAAGAAGACATGGGTGAAAAAAAGTCCTTCTGCTGCAGGAAATGAGCCAACACTAGAATCTAGTTTTGGTAATTCCTTTGGGAATTAGTTTAAGGCCTTTGGCCTAGGGGGAGTTCTCAAGAAAATATTTCAACCCCCTTGTTGGTAGTTGGTACCAGAATGTGGCAGATTGCATTGATTACATTAGTGATGTGCAAATGTTTTGGGATCTCTTGTGGAGGATATTTGTGCAAAATTGAAGGTCCACAAAAGAATTTTCTTTCATAGTCTATGAAAATAGGCTATCCAGATGACCTAGGGAAAAATAATTTATTGTGATGAAAAAGTTAGGTGTGTGAATGATAAAAGTTCATTTTTATCTCTCATTTGTCACATTGCATTTTGAGAAGAAGAAGTTTAGAAAGATCTGAAGTGAACTTTGGAAAAGACTCAAGTCTGAAGGAAATTTGACGATCAAACCCTAATCCGAAAAAGGTATTTGTCTGTGAACTCATGAACTTGAAAATTCTAGAAATGGCTACTCCATTAGTTGTTGATATTAAGGATAGGCCCCATCCAAAATTCAAATGGAACATGTTCAAATCAATTGAGATAGAACCATTAGGTGCATTTTATTTCATTGCTTATGGTTTTTTGCTTATCAAAGATATTAGGGCATACATTCATGAAAATTTTGAAGAATTAGGAAGCTCCCAATTGTTGAATTTGTACACCAATCACATTGTGGGAGAATATTTCTGTGTAAAACTTGAATTCAAAACTATAGAGGAGAAGAAGTTCAGTCAAATTGTGAAATTTCCCGTGTTTGAAGAAAATGAATGGGTTTAGTATATATTGAGTTGAGTTCATGTTGATTTTATGTGGTTAAGTCAAACTTTCAAGATCACAAAGGAAGCTATAAGGATTGTTATTGGTTTGAATTCATCTAGTGGGTTGCCGACACTGAAATCTGTGAAAAACCAAATAGTCACAGATAAAACCAATTCATTTTTTTATAAGAGAGCCATGACAATCAATGATATCATCGAAGTGGATGTTAGATTTTCCTCTATGGCTATTGGTTACAAAATATATAACTCCAGCCAAGATAACTCTATATCTGGTACAACAATTTATGTAGCTTATTAGATGGTCAAGGAAAATGTAGAGTATGACCTATGTGAGTTACTTTGAGGCCAACTAATTGAGAATCTTGGAAAAATAAAGAAGGATAAGAATAAATATTTCAAGTATGGTAATCTATTGTTATGTCTATTCTTCTATTTCATGAATGAAGTTTTAGGAGTTGGAAAAGTGCATGGGAAAGGTGATAAACTGGTAGTTGTTCAAATTAGAGACATCTTGTATTGAATTGGTGATAGTAAAGCAAGAAAAAATGCTATTTGGGGTTATTTCAAAAGTTTTCAGAATGAGATGCAAGCCAGGGAAAGGATTCCCGCATCTATTGTGGAAAATTACAAGGACACAATTTGCTTCATGGATGTTGCAGATCCTAGAACAATTTGGATAATGCCTATGGGTTATGAGGTTGAGGAACACATATTGGAGCTATATGCTCAAAACCTATTGAGTAAACCCCTGGATTTGACAGAAGAAAGGTTTGGTACCTTTGAGGAAAAGGATATGCAAGTGCATGATCAATTGAATAAGCTTGTGATAGTCTAGAAGGTAAGAAAATAAGTTGAAGCTTTTACAGAAAGCATGGGGATATCAACTGAAGTTGTGAGAGAAGCTAGAAGGAAAAGAGAACAAGCTAAAGCAGGAGAGCTAGCTAGAACTGAGTCTTCTAGTCCAACAACATCCTCTGCCAAATCTGGAACTATAAGGAGCTCTCAACTCTCATATGGTCATGCAAAGAAGTCAAGCCCTATAAAATACCAAGCCAAGAAATCCAGGAGAGAAGGAAAGAGGAAGAAGGATAAGAGCACAAGAGTTTATGTTGTTGTTTTAGAGGATGAAGAAACTAAATTTGATGAAGAATTAAGAGAAATTAAGCATAAAGGCTCAAAATCATCTAAAGTCTCTAAGGACAAGCCCTTCGGTGAAGAGAAAGTAAAGAAAAAGATGAAAACTGAAAAATCAGGTATGTCTATAGAAGAAGTAGAAAAAGCTCTGATTAAGGATGGTAATCGTAGGCCACTTTATGAATGGTTTGAAACATTTGATAGTGCTAGTCAAAGAATTATTGAGGAAGACACAATAAATTATTTGAATAATTTCAATATGACTCATTGAAATAATGTTTGTGTTACCTAAAGGTCTGTATGAAGTCTTAGAAATGAGAAGAGTGAATGCAAGAACTGAAGAAGAGAAAATGAGAGAATGGATACTTGCTAATCTGTGTCAGGTAATGTCAATGGATGAAATGAAGAAGATCCTAAGGGATACAAAAAGGGATTTTCAAATCAATACAAAGGTGAATAAGTTGATGATTGGGAAGACTAAAGAAGTTTCAAAAGACACTGAGAAAATACTTAAGGGAGTTCTATTGAAAAATAGATATATTGTTTCTGAAGAAGCTCATACTGATGATGCTTCATCTAGTCCAGTAAATGAAGAAGGAAAAGAAGACACATTTGAGGATACTTTGAATCCTCTTTTCATGCAAGATGTTGAAATTCCTATGGAGACTGAAGCTCCTAAAGTTGTGTCAGTTGATGAAATTGAGATTCTTGAAGCTAAGCCATAATTTGTGGCTGAAGAAAAGAAGGTTGAGGTAAAGGAAGTTCATGTGGAATCAAGAGACACTACTAAGGTAGTAAAGGATTTTTTGGAAGAACAACAAGAGGAGTTTGATCCTAAACTAGTTAAAGGTCCTATCAACTTGGCCACTCTATCTCCCATTGAGAAACTAAAGGTAGCATCATTTACTCAAGCTAAGGCAAGGGAGGAGATTATGAAATCTCACATTGAAGACAATAAACTGTTAAGTCCTGCATCTGTTATGTTGGAGAAAATCATGCCTACATATGTTAAGGATTCATCTGATTCTCCATTCGGTTAGCTGAAGTAACTTTTTTAATTTTGTAAGTACTCACTTTGAGTCTCTTAAGAAGTCAGTTGGGGATAAGTTTTAGAAGGAATTTGATGCAAACATGTTCGGTAGATTTAAGGGAATGATTGCTAATGATAAATATTTGTTAGCTACCTTTGTAAAGAATATTCAAGGTGTTTTATTTGAAGGTGGAAACATGTATAATTCATGCTTATCATTGTCTAAGTTCATTGAGGACACTGAAAAGAAAATGGAGTATGAGAAACAGTTAGCAGATATTTCTCAAGCATTTGATCCTCTAACCATTTTTGTGAGAAAGGAAGAAGGTCAAGTCATATCCCTGCTTGAAAAAATCAAAATTTTAAAGCATGAAGAAGGTAGAATTGTTGAAAGGGTTTGTGAGCATAGAGGACTCATTGTTCCTAAGATGGAGACAATGCTTAGTTCATTGAAGGAAGCACACGATGCTATGGTTGTCGGTGATTCGGTAAATCTTGAGCTAGCAGAGATGCAATCTATCTTATTTTGTGGTCACATGACTATTTTGGAGAATCTCAAAAAGATTTGGGACACAATTTTGAGCTTGTTGAAGAACAATTTTGTAGATAT
This sequence comes from Sequoia sempervirens, assembly GCA_007258455.2. Classification (NCBI taxonomy): domain Eukaryota; kingdom Viridiplantae; phylum Streptophyta; class Pinopsida; order Cupressales; family Cupressaceae; genus Sequoia; species Sequoia sempervirens. The sequence goes on from VDFB02000017.1 coordinate 420,426,153, forward strand.
ATTCAAGTTTATGTAAGTTGTAGAAGCATGTTTGTACATATGCAGTTTGTTCATAGCAATTTTGTTTGATTTTTGGTATGCAGATTTCCCATCTTTGTCATTGATGTCAAAGGGGGAGTGTGGGATAGTGAAAAATGTCATATTCATCTTAGGGGGAGTTGTGTTTTGAATTTTTGAAGGTTGGCAATGTATTCATGTTGGTACTGGTTCCGATACTTAGTCATTTTTCACTAAGTGTTGCCATAAATGCCAAAGGAGGAGATTGTTGGCAAGAGATACTATACATGTAATTTGGTTTTGTCATTGATGGAAACCCTATTCATTGATTTGATCCAGACTTTAGTAGCTACTTATACTAAAAGTCAAATTAAAGTTTTGTGATTAATTTTCAAGTTAGAATAGAGCATCTGACATAGTTGTGTTTATCGATTCATATGAAATTCTCTATTATCATTTTGATTTGTGGATCTCAAGGAAGTAATTTTGATGTAAGAACTATGTTAGCCTTGAATCATAGAGCCTCGTATGGGTTTGTGTGAAAGTTAGAAGATCTAGTTCATTGATTTTTTGTCTATTAGTGCAAGAAAGCCAACTAAGTGAATATAATACGTTGTGGATCTTTGAGAGGTAATTGTTTGAAGTGTTTTGTGTTTGAGCATGTTTTTTTGGGTCTTCACTATGTTGTGGCCAACTTTTGTTGGTGCACATTGAAAATTATCTATGGATTGAGCTGACAGTTTATAAATATTTTATGTTTTATTGAAGTCGACATGTGGTTGATTAAATCTTTAGTTGCAAATATATATAAGAAATCATTTATATCATTTGGATGTATTTACAATTTTTTTTGATGTGTGTTATAAAATTCAAAAGGATTGTAGAGGGATTTTTCATAGTTTCACTTTTGCATAAAAGGATTTGTGATCTGAATTAAAGCAGGTAGAATAGAAGAGCATAATCAAATAGAAGGTCAAGAATGCAACTAATGTGCTTAATCAGAACTATAATCAAGAATTAGTAGATGGTAGTCTTCTAGTTCAAATCTTTTGGATGTAATCCAAATGTTTTGTAAGACACTGAGTCTTCATTTTTTATTTGACCAGTGAGCTCTAGGCAATGTGCGTGAATGCATGTGTAATGGCCCGTCTTATAACCTAAGGAATGTTGCAATTGTGTATAAAAGTGAAATAATTTTTTTTTAAAGTATTAATATTAACTTAATTAGTTGCATACATTCACTAAGTTACGAGACGTTGCACTACTTGAGTTTCCATAGACGACTTTAGTATTTAGCATTGCACATATTAATTAACATAAACTTAAAAATAAACATTGCACATCATTTGAAATTCCATTCAAGATAGTTTAAAGTACAAATATGATTTCTTACATTGCATTAGAAAAGATATTATAATACTCATTCATCTGATGAGGTAGATCAATAATAATTACATTTTACAATGTTCACCTCATAAACAATTGAGGGATGTTTTCAAATACAAGATTTACAATTTGCAATAAAGAAATACACATATGCATCCAAGTACGAACTCTCCATCCATGAAGCTCTCATTGCCATGATCATAAACTGGGGACCCAACGGAGTAAGGTGCACATTCCACCCAACCATGTGGTACCCGTAGGTCCACCCCCCGTGCTAGGAGATAGTAATATGGTTACCTAGACATAACCTATTCACCCTAGACATAAGTACATAGCTAAATGATGGTTACATTGCTTCCAGATTTAAGAAAATCAAATATACTAAGTACACAAGGTAAATTGTTATTTTAGGTGGAGTGTCATCACAATATTGTAAAGGTTACCCTGGTGTTTCTTCCTAGGTTCCAGCCCCCAACTTGGGTTACCCTGGTAACCTCTTACGAAACCCGGCCCCATTTGCAAGCTATTGTGGAATCGAATATCTTTTAAGGTAATAATATATCGATTTTCCATTCCAGGCCTTCTCAACTTATACTCAAGACTGAACTAGCTCAAGAGTCCATAAGTGAGGCATAATCATCTTATTAAGGATTTTAATTCTAACTACTGTGTTGTTTAGTTATCACTGAATTACTAACTCTTTGTAAGTTACCCTGACACCACTTTGTGTGTCGGCCCTCACACAGAACCACTCCCCTAAACATAACAAAGGTATACTAAGTTCTCTAACTAGGGTAGACATAGTGCACAAAAATCAACAAATAATACTAGATATACCACAATGGACATCACAACTTGTTCATAAAAACCAAGTGTCTATAAACAATACAAAACCAAGTGCACTACCCTAGTTTGTTCAAACACATAAAACCATTGTAAAATTTAACTCCCTTAAAAAGACTACAACTGGAAGACTTGAAATCACATAAAAATCCCCCTTTTTACCCAATAAGAATTTAAAGCATCTTAAAGCAAAAACACATCTATCATTGGGATATATTAAATCCAGTCAATCAATTAAATGAAAGAAAATATCTATTTCTAATTTTCTTTTACTTAACAACAGTTTTCAATACATTTAAATAAATATACTCATTGAAATCATTATATGCATAATTATTTAAATACAAATATATACTTATTTCTCATTTTCCTAAAATAAACTTTTCCTCATTAATATTTTAATCAAATATTCTCAACAATAAATATATATACATAATACATATATATATATATATATATATATATATATATATATATATTTATATATATATATATACATATATATAAATACTAAAAACCCTAAATCAGTTTTATGATCGAAATAAGGTAAAATCGAAATTTCCATTTGAACACAATACAATTGCATTTTATACAGCCACGCTATATACACAAGGTACACAACCCATGGCTATGTGTGCAGCCCTCCCCGTATGGAGGAGGCGGATGAGACACCAAGCACCTGCTATGAGGGCGCGTCGGCAGCCTCCATCGCCCCCCATATGGGGTAGCCCACCCCCTTAAGATATAATATAACGTATTAAAAATTGCATTTAAATACATATAAAATAAAACAAGAATAACCTGCTAAATTTCAATTTCACACTACGGAATTTTAATCCGATTTTATATGCAAAACACGTATGGCAATTTCAAGCATAAATTCATATATTTAAAATCAAAGACATTTCACAATCCAATTTAATATATAAAGATGTATATATACAAATATATATATATAATAAAATTACAACGGGGTTTTACAATAGAGAAATAAAATAAATTTCTACTGGTTTCAATGGGGAAATCGGAAATTATCAAATTTCTTGATTCAAAAGAAACACACACATTTCAAAATTAATTTTCCCATTTATCAATAATTTCCCTTCACACATTTTTTTTCAATACAGAGATTTAAATTAATGAAATTTCTTTCACAGATATTCTTTTCAAAAACAACAAATTAAAAACCACAAGGGGAATACCTATTTTCCCGAAGCTTTAGAAATCAATCTGGAGATGAAAACCTCTTGTTGCCTGTAGCCTTCCAAAACTCTTTCCGTACACCAAATCCCAATATCCAAAACTGAGAACTTCCACAAATATACAATAGTACCAAAAAGCATAAACAAAATTTTAACAGAGCTCTGATATTTTTTCCCCGTGAAGAAAAATTGATAACCCTTATGTATTTCCCAGATCCCAGATATCCTCCGAGAATTTCCTCAACCAAAAGCAATAAATTAAACTGGCACACATGTCGAGAAGAAGAAAATATCTTCAACAACTTCTCGGCAATCTTGCCTTTCAAGATTTGCATGCATTTAATTTATTTAAAATTTAAAATTTCAATTTTCAAAAATACAATTTTATTTAACAATTCAAAATGTCATTTCCACAATAATAATAAATAATTTAAAATTAAATCTATTCACACACAATTTAAAACAATTTTAATTTAATTAATTAATTAATTTAATTAAATAAATTTAATCTCTAAGATCAAATTATTTAACCAAACAAACTAATTAATTTATTAAATAACATGTAAAACTTATTTCTTTAACATTTAAAGATTAATTTAAATAATAGTAAATTAAAGAATATTAACTATCATTAAAATTGACAAAATTTTCCTTTCAAGCAATAAATCCAAACAGAAACAAACAAGACAACCAAGACTCAAACTAAACTAATGATGTACTATGACTGGGTTTAAGACTAGACTAGGATGAACCACGCTACTACCTCCCAATCAACATATCCATTGAGTCTTGACACGCTCAGACCTGAGTAACCAGGTGGAGTCGGTGTCATGTACCTGCAATCCTGCAACCAATCAAATAACATGCATATATATATAATCCATTGTACAGGCACACCGTGCGGAGAAAATCATGGACATCATAGGGCACTCACAAGCAAGTGATGCAATTTTGTTCTCCACACCAATACACGTCACATCAGACTGATAAATTAAATAACAGTTAGTCCATCATAAACATATACATAGCAATAACATCTGAAGGAAAACATCTACGCTATCACAAAGCATATCAGAAATCAAATATCGCCATACAATGTATCATCATGTCACAAAGTGAATCCACTGTCACTCAAAATCAGCGATCAAAATATCTTAACCAAAGTACCAAAATCTATCAGTATGAAAACATGTAACTAGAAAACATAAGCATAAATGGAGTGGTACTACAGCATGTGCATTCCCATATGTAAACACTTATATTTGAGTATACTCTTATTGTGGATTGGCCTTCTATTTTTTTTCCCCTAACAGGGTTTCCATGTAAAAATCTTTGTGCTATGGTGTTGTGGTTGATTTCTTTGTGTTCTTGCATCTTTCTTTTGATTTAATGATGTAAGTGGTTTAAAGATCAAATTAATAAAGTTAAATTTTGTAGAACACCGATTCACCCCCCCTCTTAATGCTCCTCAATTCCAATAGTTCTGAGAGCTTGGTATGCAAGGTTAGACAGATATTTGATTCAACGAGGTTTTAATAAAGGTACAACACATAGTAATTTGTACTTAAAATTTGAAAATGACAAAATCTTAATAGTTGTTGTATATGTTGATGACATTATCTTTGGAGGAAATGAAACAATGTGCAAGATGTTTGCTTAAGAGATGCAAAAATAATTTGATATGTTTATATTTGGTGATATTAATTTCTTTCTTGGGCTGAAAATTAATCAAACAGAGAAATGATGGTTCCAAATTGATATGCACTCCTATAGTGACTGGCTACAAATTAAGTAAATATGATGATTCACCTAAGGTTGATCAGAGTAAATACAGATCTATGATTCAAGGATTGTTGTATTTAATTTCTACTAGACCAAATATCATGCATGTAGTTTTTCTTTTGGCTAGATTTCAAGAAGATCCTGGAGAAACACATGTTGCTTCTATTAAGAAGATATTCAAATATTTGAATGGCACTCAAGATTATGGCTTGTGGAATCCTAGGGATATTGATTTTACACTAAGTGTTTATACAAATGCAGATTGGGCAAGTTATGTTGATGACAGAAAAAGTAGAAGTTGTGGTGCATTCTTTCTTGGTTGCAAATTGGTGTCATGGTTGAGTAAAAAGAAATATTTAATTTCCTTATCAACTGTAGAGGCTGAGTATATTATTGTGGCATCTTGTTGTACACAAGTTTTATGGATGAGACATACATTGAAAGATATCAGAGTAATGTATGATGATCCAATTTCTATCTTCTATGATAATACAAGTGCAATTAACATTTCAAAGAATCCTATGATGCACTCAAGGAAAAATTATATATCAATAAGGTATCACCTTTTGACAAAAAAGGTTATTGAAAATGAAGTAAAACTTGAGTATGTAGCTACGAAGGATTAGGTTGTTGACATATTTACTAAGGCTCTTCCTAAAGATACTTTTGAGTATCTTCGGGAGAATTTAGGGGTTATTTCCCCTCCTTTCTTGAACTATATGCATATGGAGATGCATCAATCTGGTGGGTCTATGGATCTATCTTTCTTTTGGACTGATGTTTGGTGGCTACCACTCAGGGGAGTAGGTAGTGTCATGTGTTGTCATTGAAAGAGTATTTTGTTCTTAATTTCAAAGGAGAAATCAATGTAAAGCATATTTTTCCTTTTCCATTGATGTCAAAAGGGGAAAAATAATAATGTAAAAAAACTTATCTACTAAGGGGGAGAAAGTAAAATCATGGAAAATGTGTTCAAAGTTGTTTTGTTGTCTTTGATGGTTTTTCACATCAAGTGTTATCATCAATGACAAAGGGGGAGATTGTTTCAAGTATTAAGGTGTTGCAATTGATTTCAATTGGTTAACAATTTTTAAATTGGTTGTTGTTGTCATTAATGTCATGAATGATGATTATGTCAAGGATATTGAGAAAATTGTAATGAAGAAAGGTTGAAGGTATTCAGTTTTTTCTCTAGGTTTTTCTTCAGATTTTTCTGCTATACTAGAGAGGATATGAGGTATTGTTAATGATTGTTGGAAGCTACTATATCCAAGTTTTTGGTTTTTAGATCATTGTGCAGTGTGAGTTGCATTCACCAATTGTGAACTGTAATTTTTTATGTATCTGGATGAGGTCTGGGAGAAATGTTGCTTTAGATTTCTATTTTTTTTAGTCTTATGACTTGTGGTTCTCAGGATAAGTTTTTGAGGTTGGGTTGAAGTTAATTTTTTTATTTTTAGGAATTGCATGTAGAAGATATCAATTAAATGCAAATAAAAATTAAATAGAGGAATGGAAAATAGATAGAAATAATAACAACGAGAAATAATTTTAATGTGGTTCACCCAAACTCAGGCTATATCAACCAATAGAGAGTCAAAATCAAACATATTATAACCAAAAATCCTTGCAACTCAATACTATTGCAAATGCTATAATACAATATCAACAAAAACCCTAACCCTTAGCCATTTTATCAAGACTTATGTCAGTTACAAAATAGGATTTTTATATGTCATCCAATAGAGAAATAACTCCTGATGCCTTTAAAAAATATTGAAAGCCAGGGGCACTTCCCCTAGATCCCACAAGGGGCACTTCCCTTTGACCTTGTCTTGGGGGCATTGCCCCCAAAACCTTGTTATATAATTTGGGGAGAAACCACGTCGATAAAGTGGGGAAAATTTAACCTCCAAGTATGATTAGGCTCCATATAACAACAATCTCCCACTTGGAAACTGATCTGACTCCACACCATATCATCTCCCACTTGGAGATTGATCATAATACTACTGACCCTATAGCTCCCACTATAAATAAGTACCTTGGACCCTGTTATGTTTTTATTGTTTTCAGTCTTGAAAACCAGCCAAAGCTAAAGAGAAGTTCAAATTTTGCCTTGTCACTACCCTTGTAAACATATCCGCTAGATTTTCATCTGCATGTATCTTTTCTAGCCTTAATTATCCATCATCCAACACCGAATGAATGAAGTGATACCTCAATTGTATGTGTTTGGTCATTGAATACAAGGAAAAATTCTTTGCAAGATGTATGGAACTCTAGTTGTCTGTAAACAAATAAATATTATCCTAACGGTTGCCCAATTCTTCCATGTAAGATTGCAGCCATATCATCCCCTTGCTTTCCTTTGTTGCAACTACATACTTTTCCTCTGTGGTGAATAAAGCAACCACCTTTTGCAACTGCGAGATCCAACTCAGTACTATCCCACCTACAGTAAAGACATAACCTATAGTACTCTTCCTGGTATCAATATCCCCTACCAAATTTGAGTCTACATAATTTGATAACTTATATTAGAGTTGCGAAAACATAAATGTTTATTGGATGTACATCTCAAATACCTGAGAACCCATTTTACTGCATTACAATGCTCCAATCTAGGATTACTCATATACCTGCTTATGATTCCTACAACATGTGCAATATTTGGTCTTGTGCATACCATGGTGTATATTAAACTTCCTATAGCTGAAGCATATGGTACCTTGGACATTTTTTCTTCCTCCTCTTGTATCTTTGGACACATCTCCTTAGTCAATTTAAAATGACTAGGAAAAGATGTGCTGGCAGTTTTTGCATTCTCCATATGGAATCTCTGCAACACCTTTTCAACATAATCAGCCTGAGATAGAGTCATTTTTTTGTTCTTCCTATCTCTACAAATTCTCATACCAAGGATTTTTTTTGCTTCCCCCAAATCCTTCATAGCAAATGATTTTGCTAACTGTTGTTTTAACTCACTTATGTGATCCATGTTAGACCCTGCTACAAGCATGCCATCAACATATAAACATAAAATAATGTATCTGTCATTCTACAACCTCTTAAAATTTTAAAAAAATGGTCATAATTACACATGTTGTAGCCTTGATCAACCATAAAGTTATCAAATTTCAAGTACCATTGTCGAGGTGCTTGTTTCAAGCCATATAAAATAAACTCTTCTTCAACCTACACACTAATTTCTCCATACTTTTGAATTGAAATCCTTGTGGTTGTTCCATATATATATCCTCCTCCAAATCACCATGGAGAAAGTCAGTTTTAATATCTAGGTATTCCAAATGCAAATCATCAATAGCCACAATACTTAAAACAATATGAATAGAAGTCATCTTAACAACTAGTGAAAAAATTTCAGCAAAATCAATGCCTTTTTTCTATGAAAATCCTTTTACAACTAACCTAGCATTAAATTTTTTCTTACCCCCATCTACCTCTTTCAGCCTATAAACTCATTTTTTTGGTAAATCCTTTTTACTTGTAGGCAACTTACATAATTCTCAAGTCTAAATTTTCAGCAAGGAGTCCATTTCTTCTTTAATTGCAAGCTCCCACTAAACCTTTGTATCCACCTACATAGCTTCATTATACCCTTCCAGTTCACCAAAATTTGTTAAAAAAATAGAATACAAAGAGGGAGAAAAAGTTTTAGGAGGTCTACTTAGCCTTGTTGACCATCTAACATTCACTAGAGTTTGTGGTATTTCTTGTTATTATTGTAGAGCATGAGGAACTACTAGAACATCACTATCTGGAGTATCATCCAACACCACCAAATCCTTTTCTTTTGTCTCATGATGTTGCAACTGATCTTTTTACAACACCTTCTTATTGAATACAACATCCCTACTAACAATTTTTCAAATATTCAACATCCCAAAGCCTATAACCAAATTCATCAATGCCATATCAAACGAATATACATTTTTTAAATTTTGCATCCAACTTGGTTCTATTTTTAGAATCTACATGTGCAAATGATTCACATCCAAAGGTTTTGATAAAAGAATAACTCACCTTTTTACCTATCAATTCTTCCTCTAGAATACCAAAAACTAAAGGAATTGAGGGACCTCAATTAATTAAATATACAATAGTATTGACAGCCTCTACCCACATGTTTAAATGTAGCCCATCATGCAATATCATGCTCCTTGCATGCTCCATTATTGTCCTATTCATGTGCTCAACCACTCCATTTTCTTGTGGAGTCCCTAGAACTATTTTCTCCCTATGAATTCCATTAAAGGAACAATAATCCTCAAATTCCTTGTTGTAATACTCACCACCATTATCAGATTTGAGTCATTTTAATACTTTTTGTATCTCATTCTCAACCAAGCTTCTCCATTTCTTAAATGTGTCAAATACATTATATTTCTATCTTAGGAAACAAATCCAAAACTTCCTAGTTGCATCATCTATGAATGTAACATAATAAAAAGAGCCACCAAGAGAAGATACCTTAGCTAGTCCCCATACATATGTATGCACAAGCTCCAAGTTTTCATCTTTCTTTTTCTTCCCATCCTTGAGAAAAATAACTCTCTTTTGTTTTCCATACACACAACATTCGTAGAAATCCATATTAATACATTTCGAACCTAGTAAAAATTTCCTAGAATGAGGTACTTTCATTCCTTTTTCACTCATATTCCTAAGTTTGTTATTCCACAATGTTGTCTCAGAACCTACAAAAACTATTTTGATCTCTTCCTGCAAACTGTGATGTCCCCATCACAATCAGATAAGTATAAAATAAAATAAAAATTATTATTTCCAAAATAATGAGTTTATTTCTTTACTATATAAATATAATGATTTTAATATTTTATACATAAACATTATTTTAGATCAATATGTAATAACATAGACAAAAGCATTATATTAATCGTTATAAATTCATATCACTATATTTAATTTATAAGCTAATCGATATCTTAATAAATTAATGGCTAACAAGATATGTCGCTTCAGGGAGATGCATCTGATGTTGGGAAGAAACACGCCTCCAAGATACGGCTAAATGGGGATTCCAAAGAAACAGGGAGCACACGGGAGGAGTAAGAGGAAAGAGCTGCTAAGTTTTCGTCTGCCAATCTGAAGATCATCGAGTCTGGAGAAACATTACGAGGTCGCAGCTGAAGAACACGGGATACCATTTCGTAATCTGAGGAGGGCATCGCTTATACTAAACAGATCATAGTCTTCCGTGATTCTTAAGATTACATGGTTACTCCCAGGTTAAGAGGAAGTTCCGCGCTAAGCAACCTAGGAAGAAGTGACAGCTAAATTCATCCTTTCATTCACTAGTGGAAGTGACGTGAAGAAGGGCTCCAATACATACGGGCATCATTTCGTCTGTCTCTTTTGAGCCCAAATCCCTTCTTGTTGATGTGGATTGCTCTCAAGTATCATTACAAATAATCTCAGATTGATTATCACAAAAAAACATTAAACAAATTCATCTCTGTTAGTATTGCAATTATATTGTTATCTGTACTCCAATCCAAATCGGCTTCTTGCACCAGTTATTTGACCCAAGAATAAAATATAATCTACACACGCATATATTCAGGGTTGATTAATTTTCAGACTTCCTCCATTCAAGTAAGATTTTTCAAAAAAATTGAGTCGTGAGCAAAATTTCATAGTTGAGGATTATCACAGTGGTATCAGAGCATCAGTCCTGCCATCTTATGGGGAGGACACAAGAAAAATGCAGACCTATCACCGGAATGGAACCAAGGCAGATTAGTTGGCCCAAGAATTGAAGAGCTTCATGGAACAAACCAACGAAAAAATTTGAGAAAACCAATCAGATCATTCTTCAGACTCTTCAAAGCCTAAACAGTCATCATACACAAGAAAGAGCCAACCCAAGGAAGGAGGTGCAATCCAATCATTTAGAGAACGAACACTCAACTCAAAGCTCTTCACAAAGACCCACCATGCCTCCTTTTCTTCCAAACCAAGATGCCCCAGGAGAAGGAGAGGAAAAAAATTCACATAGTGCAGAAGACATTGCACTCATGTATGCAGCATTAGACCCCACTGTTCAAAGACGTGTACCCTTCAAGGAACACTATGAAGTCAAGACTCAAACCAAGGCAAGCAAGGGGAAGAAGCATATCAGCAAAGACCTCAAATCTCAGGTCAATAGAATGACTTTGCCTTCATTTGATGGTTCCGGAAAGATCACTGCGCAATCTTGGGTTCAAAAATTGGATACATATCTTTCTCTCAGCCCTATGACAGAAGAAGATGCAATCAAATTTGTTGTTCTACATCTAACAGAGATAGCTCACGATTGGTGGCACCACGGACTCATCACACAAGGTCATCAAAATTTTAACACATACAATGAGTTTACTCAAAGACTCATCAACGGATTTGATCAAAGACACCCCGAATGGTATTTCAAAGAACTCACTCAATTAAGGCAGCAAGGAACGGTGGAAGAATACGCCAATGAATTTCAAAGAATAGCAGTCATGGTTCTTGATTTATCACAAAGACAACTTACTTACCTATTCATTGAGGGCTTCAAGGAGTCAATCAAAAATATAGTAAATCCCTTGGAACCCCAAACCATGGGAGAAGCAATTCAAAGGGCCATCAAGGTAGAATCCAATTCTCCAAAGGAAAAGATAAGGCAATCTACATACAAACCCCCACCTAAACAAGACAACACAAGGAGAGATGATAGAAAGAGGAATTGTCACTTTTGCAAGGAGCCATGGGACAAAGGACACCGATGCCTTGATAGAGAGGCAAGCAGGAAAAAAAGGGAGCTAATGGACCAAGGCCTTTGTTTCAAATGCAAAGAACAATGGGAACAAGGCCATAGGTACAAAAGAGGTCAAATACACAAGATAGAAGAGACTTGGGAAGAAGACTCGAGGAGAGCAACCTCAAAAAAATAAAAATGGGAATTAGAAGAGCAAGGAACTTTGGTGGTTATATCACAAGCTAGTGAGCATAGACCCTTTCAAATCAAAGGGACACTCAAGGGACAAAATATTATTTCCTTGGTAGATAGTGGAGCCTCCCACAATTTTATCAGCCAAAGTTTAGTAGCCAAAAGAAGATTAGAAACACAAGTTTTTCAAGGGTTTAAGGTAGCTCTCGCCAATGGAGCCACGAATCAATGTTCAAGGGTCATCACATAATTAGAAGTCACCTTGGATGGCCACACTATAAAGGGAGATTTTTATGTGGTGGATTTACACAATGATGTGATTCTAGGGATGCCTTAGATCAATTCTTTAGGAAGGTTTACTATGGACAATCCGAACCTAGAAATATGTTTCCAACATAATGGGCATGAAGTTACTCTCAAAGGGTTACCAAACGGATCGCCCAAATTAGTATCTTGTAACAGGATAGAGAAAATTGTAAGGCACGGCCAAGGGAAATGGATAGCCCAATGTATGGTGTTGGAAAAAGCATTTTCTAAGGAGCAAGCCATTCACATCGACATCCAGCCTATCTTAGGAAGACATAAGAATATTTTTGGAGATATTCCACCTGGGTTACCCCCCAAAAGAGGATTTGAGCACTCTATAGAATTGGAAGAAGGAGATAAACCGGTAATCACCACTCCTTATAGGAACCCACGTAAATTCAAGAAAGAGATTGAGAAGACAATTCAAGAATTGTTGGAGATGGGGCATATTCAGCCAAGCAATAGCCCCTTTGCATCTTTTGTGGTTTTAGTTAAAAAGAAAGATGGTACTATGCGAATGTGTATAGACTATAGGGCTCTAAATCATAAGACTATAAAAAATTGGTATCCCATTACAAGAATTGATGAGCTATTGGACGAGGTACATGGAGCAAGATACTTCTCCAAAATTGATTTACGTTTAGGATATCACCAGATCAGGATGAAGAAGGAGGGCATACCTAAGACAGCTTTCAGATGCCACTATAAGCATTTTGAGTTCCTAGTCTTGCCATTCAGACTCACTAATGCCCCAACGACCTTCCAATCATGCATGAATCACATTTTCCGCCAACAGTTAAGAAGGTTCTTGTTGATCTTCTTTGATGATATTTTAATTTACAATAGGACATGGGATGAGCACCTTCACCTCATTGAGGAAGTCCTAAGCATCCTAGAGTCAGAGTCACTTTTTGCAAAAATGTCAAAATGTGAGTTTGGAATGGAAGAGATCCTTTACTTGGGCCACAAGATCAATGCAGAAGGTGTCAGCATAGATGAAGAAAAGGTGAAAGCTATCAAACAATGGCCCAAGCCAAGGTCATTAACTCAGCTAAGAGGCTTTGTTAGATTATGTAGTTACTATAGGCATTTTGTCAGAGGATTCTCCAAATTAGTAGCTCCACTCACCGATTTGACAAAGAAAGGAGCCTTTATGTGGAATGATCAAGCACAACAAGCTTTTGAAAGGCTTAAGGAAACCATGAGCTCCTGTCCTATCCTAGCCATTCCATATTTCACTCTACCATTTGAATTACATTGTGATGCCTCGGGAGAAGGAATTGGCGTAGTTCTCATGCAAAGGAAATATCCAATAGCCTTTGAAAGTCGAAAGTTAATAGAGGGTGAGAAGCACTATTCCATATATGACAAGGAAATGTTGGCTATAATGCATGCCTTAAAGCCAAATTTAGGCAATACTTAGTCTGTGGGAAGTTTATCATTCGAACAAACCACAATAGTTTGAGATTCTTCATGCATCAAAAAGACCTCAACGACCGTCAGCAAAAATGGGTGAGTCGAGTGCAAGCTTATAACATTGACATAGAATACATGAAGGGAACCAGTAACAAAGTGGCAGATGCTTTATCTCGGCAGCCCCACCTCAATAACATCACTAGCATTTCTAAAGATTGGAGGAATGATATTATCACAAAATATGCCAAAGATACACAGGCCTCAGAAATCATGGAGGGAAAGATGCCCAGTAAGGAGTATAGGATTTGGGATGATCTTATATTGTATAAGGGAAGAATTTTCCTTACCCCGCAATCAAAGATCAAGGGAAAGATTATTAAGGAGTTTCATGATAGTCCTTTGGCAGGCCACCAAGGATATTACAAAACATACAAGCAGATTAGAGAGATGTATTCTTGGAAGGGATTGAAAAGAGATGTGCTCAAACACATCCAGGAGTGCATAATTTGTCAACAAAATAAAATAGAATAAAGATATCCAGCTAGTCTACTACAACCTCTACCCATTCCCAACCAAAAATGGGAAAACATATCAATGGACTTCATAACCGGATTAACCAAGGTACATGGGAAGGATAGCATTTATGTGGTGGTAGACAGGCTATCTAAATATGCTCATTTCTTTGCTATTTCAGCAGATTACAAAGCATCTCAAGTGGCAGAATTATTCTTTAAGGAAGTCTTCCGCCTTCATGGAATACCCAAGGTAATCATCAGTGATCGAGATAGTAAATTTCTTAGCCAATTTTGGCAAGAAATTTTTAGGCTAGTAGGCACCAATCTAACTCCCAGCACAAGCTACCACCCACAGACAGATGGGAAAACATAAATTGTTAACAAATGGTTAGAGGGCTACTTGAGAAACTACGTTATAGGACAACAAGCATCATGGATCAAATGGCTTCACTTGGGTGAGTATTGTTTTAATACCACCCATCATATGTCAACTGGAATGAGTCCTTTTAAGGCCCTTTATGGTTATGAAGCTCCTGCATTTGGACAATTAGTCACCCAGGAGAGCAAGGTGCAAAGTGCACAGGATTTCATACAAAGGAACATTGATCTCATGAAGACCCTTAGAGAGAATTGCAGGAAGCATAGAACCAACATAAAATCTATGTTGATCGTCACCGGATTGAAAGGACTTTTGAAGTTGGGGACCTAGTCTTCTAACGACTACAACCATACAAACAGACATCAATAAAAAAGAATGGAGCCGAAAAACTTAAGCCCAGATTTTACGGGCCATACAAAATTAGAAGAGTAGGAGAAGTCGCCTATGAGTTGGAGCTTCCAAGACATAGCAGGATTCATAATGTCTTCCATGTATCTAGACTAAAAAAGGTCCTTGGGCAACAAGTTCAACCATGCACAGAGTTGCCACCCCTAGATGAAGAGGGACAACTCACATTGGAGCCGGAAGTCATCTTGGACACCCGGGAGAAGAAATTAAGGAATAGAGTCATAACCAAATTCCTAATTAAGTGGAAGGGACTTCTAGAAGATGATGCGACTTGGGAAAAAGAAGAATCAATTAAGACTTTCAAGGATAAAAGTTTGGATCAACAAAACTCAATGGCTCTTGACTAGAACAAGATGGGATATAGATGTAAGTCTTTCAAAACAATTAATAAAATATTTCTTTTTTTTTTGTACAAGACTTGACAAAATAAGTATAAGGATAGGACTTGGATAAGACTCCCACGAGGAGGAATCCAAGGAAAAGCAAAGACCTAGATAAGACTCCCCTGAGGAGGAATCCAGAAGAACTTGGATAAGACTCCCTAGAGGAGGAATCCAAGAGAACAAAAATTGGATAAAACTCCCCAGAGGAGGAATCCAAAAGACCAGATAAGACTCCCCAGAGGAGGAATCCGAAAAAACTTGGATAAGACTCCCATGAGGAGGAATCCAAAGACCTGGATAAGACTCCCATGAGGAGGAATCCAGAAAAGCTTGGATAAGACTCCCTAGATGAGGAATCCAGAAGAACTTGGATAAGACTCCTTAGAGGAGGAATCCAAGAGAACAAAATTTGGATAAGACTCCCTAGAGGAGGAATCCAAAAGACCCGGATAAGACTCCCCTGAGGAGGAATCTGAAAAACTTGGATAAGACTCCCTTGAGGAGGAATCCAAAAGAACTTGGATAAGACTCCCTCGAGGAGGAATCCAAAAAGACCTAGATAAGACTCCCATGAGGAGGAATCTAGAGGGTGTGGAAAGAGACTAGCAAACAAGATCAATGAAGGGGAGTTCATGAGATTGCTTGAGGACAAGCAAAATCAAGCGGGGGAGATTTGTGATGTCCCCATCACAGTCAGATAAGTATAAAATAAAATAAAAATTATTATTTCCAAAATAATGAGTTTATTTCTTTACTATATAAATATAATGATTTTAATATAATAATTTATATACATAAATGCTATTATTAAAATCCATATATAATAAAATAAATATAATGATTTTAATATTTTATACATAAACATTATTTTAGATACATATGTAATAACATATACAAAAGCATTATATTAATCATTATAAATTCATATCACTATATTTAATTTATAAGCTAATTGATATCTTAATAAATTAATGGCTAACAGGATATGCTGCTTCAGGGAGACGCGTCTGATGCTAGGAAGAAACATGCCTCCAAGATACGGCTAAATGGGGATTCCAAAGAAACAGGGAGCACACGAGAGGAGTAAGAGAAAAGCGCTGCTAAGTTTTCGTCTGCCAATCTGAAGATCATCAAGTCTGGAGAAACATTACGAGGTTGCAGTTGAAGAACACGGGATACCATTTCATAAATTTGAGGAGGGCATCGCTTATACTAAGCAGATCATAGTCTTCCGTGATTCTTAATATTATGTGGTTACTCCTAGGTTAAGAGGAAGTTCCACGCTAAGCAACCCGGGAAGAAGTGACAGTTGAATTCATCCTTTCATTCACGAGTGGAAGTGACGTGAAGAAGGGCTCCAATACATACGGGCATCATTTCTTCTATCTCTTTTGAGCCCAAATCCTTTCCTGTTGATGCGGATTGGTCTCAATTATCATTATGAATAATCTCAGATTGATTATCACAAAAAAACATTAAACAAATTCATCTATGTTAGTATTGCAATTATATTGTTATTTGCAGTCCAATCCATATCGACTTCTTGCACTAGTTATTTGACCCAAGAATAAAATATAATCTGCACATGCATATATTCAGGGTTGATTAATTTTCAAACTTCCTCCATTCAAGTAATATTTTTCAAACAGTCTGAGTCATGAGGAAAATTTCATAGTTGAGGATTATCACACAAACCCACAACAACTGTTCTTGAACCTGTTTGTTTTTTCTCTGCAACAACTAAAGTAGAAGGAACAATATAACTTGTACAAAGATATAAGGTGCCTACTTTCACACCTTTTTCTACTATTAAGGCACCTCTTGAAACCTTCCAATTTTTATCACTAGAAGTAACTATGCAACCTTCATCAACTAGCTGCCCTACTAAAATTAAATTCCTACTTAACCTTGGAGCATGCCTTACCTCTTGTAGTAGCCAATGATTCCCATTCTGCAACTTAATCTGAATTCTTCCCTTTCCAACAATCTGATAGGGTTTGTTATCTCCCAAATAAACCAGCCCAAAATCCCCTTGGACATAATCAAGAAAATAACTTCTATGGGACATAGCATGAAATGAGCCCCCTGAATCTAAAACCCATTAATCATCAACATTATCTAGGGACAAAATCAAAGCATCATCTTCAAATTTATGACTTACTACTTTTTCCTCCTTATTACCTTATTTTTTATCTCCTTATTTATTCTTCTAAGACCAAAAATCTTTCTTCAAATGACCTGGTTTCACACAATACCAACAATTCTTCTATCCTCTAGATTGGGACCTCTTGTCCTTTGATTTTCCCGATGACTTCCCATGACTTCCAAAACCTTTTCCTCTCTACTTTGATCTATCCCTTCTTTTTGCATTCAAAACACTACCTAATGTCGATCCATCAGAGCTTTTCCTACGAATTTCCTCACAGAATAACACCAACAACATCATCAAATTTTAGGATATTTGAACCAAAAATAGAGTTACTAACCACCATTACCAAACTATTCCAACTTTCAGGAAAAGAACATAATATAAGGAGAGCTCTAACTTCTTCATCAAATTTTAGATTTATAGAATTCAATTGACTAGTAATCATATTAAACTCATTGAAATGATTTTTCATAGTTCCACCTTCAATCATTTTCAAATTAAACAAATGCTTCATCAAAAATAACTTATTTAAGGCTAAGGGTTTTTCATACAATTTAGACAAATATTTTATCAGTTCATCTATTGTCTTTGCTTATGTTATATTGAATGCCATAGATGGTGTTAGGAACAACCAAATGGTCTCTAGTGCCTTTCTATCAGGAAGATTCTAATCCTCATCAGTCATTGTTGCCAGTTTCTTGGCTATTCATTCCAATGGCCTCCATAAATCCTTTTGATAGAGATAATCCTCCATCTACATCTTCCATAGCTTAGAGTTTTTTGCATTGCATTTATCTAGCTTCAATTTACCCTCATCCACCATTGCTCCCACTTAACCATGAGAATCCCACTCAACTGTGAGACCTTCCTATAGATGATAATCAAACACAACCCATGCTAATACCACTTTTCAGGAGTTTCATGCAGAAGAAATCAATTAAATGCAGATAAATATTAAACAAAGGAATGAAAAATAAACATAAATAATAATAGGGAGAGACAATTTTAACATGGTTCACCCAAACTCGGGCTACATCCACCAATAGAGATTCCAATATTATTATCCAAAAAATTGAACTGATTTTAACCAATAATCCTTGCAACTCAATACCACTACAAATACTTCAATATAATATCAACAAAAATCCTAACCCTTAGCCATTTTGTCATGACTTATGTCAGTTACAAAATAGGTTTTTTTTTTTTATGTCAGCCAACAAAAAAATAACTCTCCACACCTTTATAAAATAATAAAAGCCAGGGGCACTTCCCTTGGACCCCACAAGGGGTACTACCCCCAAACCTTCGTTAAATAATTTGGGGGGAATCTGCACTGATAAAAGTGGGGAGAATTTAACCTCTAAGTCTAATTAGGCTCCACATAACAACAATCTCCCACTTGGAGACTAATCAAACTCCACAACATATCATCTCCCACTTGGAGATTGATCATAACATAGTTCACCCTATAGCTCCCACTGGAAATAAGGACCCTAGACCTTGTTTTTCAAATTTTATTGTTTTCAGTCTTTAAGACCAACTGAATTTGAAGAGGAGCTCAACTTCTCCCTTGTCACTGCTTTTGTAAATATATCCATTATATTTTCATCTATATGTATCTTTTCCAGCTTTAACTATCCATCATCCAACACCGACCGAATGAAGTGATACCTCAATTGTATGTCTTTGGTTTTTGAATGCAAGGAAAAATTCTTTGCAATATGTATGGCACTTTGGTTGTCTGTAAAACATAAATATTGGCCTATTGTTTACCCAATTCTTCCATAAAATATTGCAGCCATATCATCTCCTTGCTTGCCTTTGTTGTAGCTAAATACTTTTCCTCCATGGTGGATAAAGCAACCACCTTTTGCAATTGTGAGATCCAACTCACTACTATCCCACCTATAGTAAAGACATAACCTATAGTACTCCACATGGTATCAATATCCCCTACCAAATTTGAGTCTGCATAACCTACTAAATAAGTATTAGAGCCCCTGAAACATAAATGTTTATTGGATGTACCTCTCAAATACCTAATAACACATTTTACCGCATTCCAATGCTCTAGTCTGGGATTACTCAAATACCTACTTACAAATCCTACAACATATGCAATATATGGTATCGCGCATACCATGGCATACATTAAACTTCCTATAGCTAAAGCATATGGTACCTTGGACATTTTTTCTTCCTCTTGTATCTTTAGGAATGTCTCCTTAGTCAATTTCAAATGACTAGGAAAATGTGTGTTGACAAGTTTTGCATTCTCCAAATGGAATCTCTACAACTTTTCAACATAATCAACCCGATATAGAGTCAATTTTTTGTTCTTCCTATCTCTACAAATTCTCATACCAAGGATTTGTTTTGTTGAACCCAAATCCTTCATAGCAAATGATTTTGCTAACTATTGTTTTAACTCACTTATGTGATCCATGTTAGACCCCACTACAAGAATTTCATCAACATATAAACATGAAATAATGTATTTTTCATTATCCAACCTCTTAAAATAAATACTATGGTCAAAATTACACCTATTGTAGCCTTGTTCAACCATAAAGCTATGAAATTTCAAGTACCAATGTTGAGGTGCTTATTTCAAGCCATATAAACTCTTCTTCAATTTGCACACCAATCTATCCTTACCTTTGACCTCAAATCCTTGGGGGTTCTATATATATATATATATATCCTCTTCCAAATAAACATGGAGAAAGATGGTTTTTGCATCTTGTTGTTCTAAATGTAAATCTTCAACATCCACAATACTTTAAACCGTACAAATAGAAGTCATCTTAATAACCAGAGAAATTTTTTTAACAAAATCAATGCCTTTTTTCTATACAAATCCTTTTACAACTAACTTGGCTTTAAATTTGTTCTTACCTCCATCTACCTCTTTCATCCTATAAAACCATTTGTTTGGTAAAGCCTTTTTACTTGTAGGTAGCTTACATGATTCCCAAGTCTTATTTTTTATTAAGGAGTCCATTTATTCTTTTATTGCAAGCTCTCACTGAACCTTTGTATCCACCCGCATAGCTTCATCATACCCTTCTAATTAACCAACATATGTTAGCAAAATAGAATACAAGGAGAGAGAAAACATTTTAGGAGGTCTACTATGATTTAGTAGAGTTTGTGGTATTTCTTGTTGTTGTTGTTGCAGAGTGTGAGGAACTACTGGAACATCACTATCTAGGGTATCATCCAGCACCACAAAATCCTTTTCTTTCTTCTCATGCTGCTGCAACTAATCTTTGTACAACACCTTCTCATTGAATACAACATCCCCACCACAAAATCCTTTTCTTTCTTCTCATGTTGCTGCAACTAATCTTTGTACAACACCTTCTCATTGAATACAACATCCCTTCTTCTCACAATTTTCAAATTTTCAACATCCCAAATCCTATAACCAAATTCATCAATGTCGTATCCAACAAAGATACATTTTATTTTTTTTTGCATTTAGCTTGGTTGTATTTTCAAAATCTACATGTGCAAATGATTCACATTTGAAGGCTTTGAGAAAAGAATAACTCATATTTTTACATGTACACGCTTCATCTGGAATACCAAATCCCAAGGAACTAAAGGACCTCGATTAATTAAATATACAATGGTATTGACAGCCTCTTCCCACATGTTTAAAGGCATCCCAACATGAAATCTCAAGCTCCTTGCACACTCCATTATTGTCCTATTCATGTGTTCAGCCACTCCATTTTCTTGTGGAGTCCCTTGAACTCTTCTCTCCCTACGAATTCCATTAATGGAATGTAATAATCCTCAAATTATTTGTTGGAATACTCACCACCATTATCAAATCTGAGACATTTTAATATTTTTCCCATCTCATTCTCAACCAAGCTTCTCCATTTCTTAAATGTTTCAAATACATCATATTTCTATCTTAGGAAATAAATCCAAACCTTCATAGTTTCATCATCTATCAATGTAACATAATACCGAGAGCCACCATGAGAAGATACCTAAGCTAGTCCCCATAGATCTATATGCAAAAGCTCCAACCTTTCATCTTTCTTTTTCTTCCCACCCTTGAGAAAAATAATTCTCTTTTGTTTTCCATACAGACAACTTTCATAAAAATCCACATTAATACATTTTAGATCTGGTAAAACTTTATTAGAATGAAGTACTTTCATACCTTTTTCATTCATATGCCCAAGTCTATTATGCCATAGTGTTGTCTCAGAACTTGCAATAACTATTTTAGTCTCTTCTTGTGAACTTGCAACAACTGTCCCTAAACCCGTTTGTTTTTTCTCTACAACAGCTAAAGTAGAAGGAACAATATGACCTATACAAAGATATAAGGTGCCTACTTTAACACCTTTTTCTACTATTAAAGCATATCTTGAAACATTCCAATTTTAATCACTAAAAGTAACTATGCAACCTTCATCAGCTAGCTGCCTTGCTGAAATTAAATTCCTACTTGGCCTTGGAATGTGCCTTACCTCTTATATTAGCCAATGATTCCCAATCTATAACTTAATCTTAATTCTTCCCTTTCCAATAATTTGGCAGGGTTTGTTATCTCCCAAATAAACCAGTCCAAAATCCCCTTGGACATAATTAAGAAAATAACTTCTATGGGGCGTAGCATGAAATGAGGCTGATGAATCATCAACATTTTTTAGGGAAAGAATCAAAGCATCATCTTCAGATTTATTACTTACCACATTTTCCTCCTTATTTCCTTCTTTTCTATCTCCTTTATTCTTATGAGACCACCAATCTTTCTTCAGATGACCTATTTTCCCATAGTATCAACAATATTTTTGTCCTCTAGATTGGGACTTCTTGTCCTTTGATTTTCCTTGTGACTTCCCATGACCTCCAGAACCTTTTCCTCTCTCTTTTGATTTTCCCCTGATTGATGCATTAAAAACACTACTTGATGTGGATCCACCTGAGCTTTTCCTAGGAATTTCCTCACTTAGAATAACACCAACAACATCATCAAATTTTAGGGTATTTGAATCAGAAACAAAGTTACTAACCACCATTACCAAACTATTCCATCTTTCAGGAAAAGACCATAATATCATGAGAGCTCTAACTTCTTCATCAAATTTTACATTTACAAAATTCAACTGAATGGTAATCATATTAAACTCATTTAAATGATCTAACATAGATCCACCTTTAATCATTTTTTGATTAAACAAACACTTCATGAGAAATACCTTATTTGAGGATGAGGGTTTTTCATACAATTTAGCCAAAGCTTTCATCAGTTCATTTGTTGTCTTCATTTTGTTATATTGAATGCTCTATAGATGGAGCCAAGCACAACCGAAAGGTTCTTAGTGCCTTTCTATCTCGAAGATTCCAATCCTCATCAGTAATTGAAGCTATTTTCTTGGCCATTCCTTCCAACGACCTCCATAAATCCTTTTGATAGAGATAATCTTCCATCTATATCTTCCATAACTGATAGTTCTTCCCATTGAGTTTATCTACCTTCAATTTCCCTTTTCTTCCATTGCTCCCACTTAATCATGAGACATTCTTGGAGCCAATAATCAAACACAACCCACTCTGATACCACTTGTTAGGAATTGCATGTAGAAGATACCAATTAAATGCAGATAAAGATTAAACAAAGGAATGAAAGATACACAAAAACAATAAAAATGAGAGACAATTTTAAAGTAGTTCACCCAAGCTTGGGCTACATCCACCAATAGAGAGTCCAATAATATTACCCAGCAAATCAAACCAATTACAACCAATAATCCTTGTAACTCAATATTGTTGCAAATGCTACAATACAATATCAATGGAAACCCTAACCCTTAGTCATTTTATCAAGACTTATGTTGGTGTACCATCAAAAAATGGACCCTTCCCATTTTCATGGTCTTTTAGGTCTTGTTTCATAGTGTTGGAACTATGTTGCTTTAATTTCATGATGTATCTTGGCTTGAACATGCTTATTTTGGTGCTAAAATTCAAAGAACAATGTCTTGTGAAGGTGTTGTGAAGTGTTGTAAGACATTTCTACATTATTCTAGACTCTATTTAATGCAATTCACATAAAAACCACCTTTTCACTCATCAAGTCCTATTTTGAAGTTGTAAAGTCTTGTAATAAGATTTCATGCTTTTCTAGGCATATTTTCACTATTTACACCTTTCTCATGCTTTATTTTGTCTCTTTATGCCCTCATATGCTTATATTAGGTGTATTTTTGTATCCTATCTTGACAAACAACATTAAACATAACATTTTTCTTGAAACTTGGTTTTGGGTCCCAGGTGGGACTCATTCACCAAGGGTCGCAAATGAGTCCCCCTTGGCCCTAAATTCAAAAAAAATCAAAATTTATTTTGGGATTGTACTCAAATTCACTTCATGTTAGCCTGTGATGAGGTATAAATAGATAGTACGGCACAATATTTGTATAAATATGTGATTTTAACCTCATTTTACATCTCTCCTCATTCGAGCAATCTTTAAGAACTCAAGAATTTTGCATCATTAATTCAAGCACTTTCAAGCACTTTGGAGCAGCCATTGACATCACTTCAGATTTGCATATTCAAGGATGTGCTAAGTTTGTAATACTTTCATGTTATTCATTTATCATTTCCTTTGCATCTCATTCATTTCTATTGGGCTTGATTACCAAAGTGAGGTTTGACCAAGGCAAACCCCTATTCACTAACCCCCCAATATTTTTCCCCTTTGTGCATGTGTGTCTGCAGCCTTGTTTTGTAGATTTAACAAGTTTAAAGGTGTTGAAAAGTGGAATTCAAGTAAACTAGGATCTTCAAATCAATTCATCATCTATTCAAGCAATTTGAGTGACTTTCAACCCATTTTCTACAGAATTGATCCTGACAACCTGATATTCAATCATTACCAAATCTAGAGTAGCAGCTTGGACCTTTGACTTTTAAGAAATATTGGGGAGGACTGATTCGCCACCCTTGATGAATGAGTCCCACCTAAAATTTGGAAATCTCCAGTTTGTCAGAAATCAACTCCCAACTGTCAGAAATTAGATCCTGACACTTTTTCAACAGTAGGATTGATTCGCCACCCTTGGTGAATGAGTCCCACTGTGAAAAATTAAAAAATTTCATCAGCATTCCAGACATTTTAGAAAGCTCACACATCATCTAGGTGCACTCATATTTGACTCTGTACCTTATGTTCTACATATTTCTTTCAATTTCTCCATCTTTCATAGTTGTTTGCAAATCACATAGTGTTTTCAAACATAGCATAAATTGCATCTTTGCATTCATTCTAGATCATTTTAATCAATCAATTGCATTTAGATTAGTTCATTTACATAACATCACATTGAATACATCATAATTTGAATGAATCAGTAAGCATTTTAGGATCTAATCTCTCTCCTTTTGGGTGAGAAACCATATAAGAGTTAGAGAGTCCATTAGGTCCTAAAATCTATGTTTTAGTTGGTTAAAAAATAGGATTTTTTTTATGTTATTCAATAGAAAAATAACTCTTGACGCCTTTATAAAATAATAAAATTCAGGGGCATTGTCCCTTGACCCCGTCTTGGGGGCGCTACCCTCAAAACCCTGTTAAATAATTTGGGGGGAAACCACACCAATAAAAGGGGAAAATTTAACCTTCAAGTCTTATTAGGATCCATATAAAAAAAATATCCCACTTGGAGATTGATCAAAATCCACATCATATCATCTCCCACATTAAGACTAATCATAACACCATTGACCTGTAGCTCCCACTGGAAATAAGCTTCCTGGACCCTGTTGTTATGATTTTATTGTTTTTAGTCTTGAAAATCAACTAAAGCTGAAGAGGATTTCAACTTCTCCCTTGTAACTACCTTTGTAAACATATCCACTAGATTTCCATCTATATGTATCTTTCCTAGCCTTAACTATCGGTCATCCGACACTGGCTGAATGAAGTGATACCTCAACTATATGTGTTTGGTCTTTGAATGCAAGGAAAAATTCTTCGCAGTGTGTATGGAACTTTGGGTGTCCATAAACAAATAAGTATTGGCCTATTTTTTTTCCAATTCTTCCATGAAATATTGTAGCCATATCATCTCCTTGCTTTCCTCTTTTGTAGCTACATACTTTTCCTCAGTGGTGGATATAGCAACCACCTTTTGCAACCGTGATATCTAACTCACTATTGTCCCACCTACAATAAATACATAACCTATAGTACTTTTCCTAGTATCAATATCCCTTGCCAAATATGAGTCTACATTTTTGGCAACACAAGGGAAGACAACTGAGAGGTGGGGTGAATTAGTTGCCATAGAATTTTAAACTTATAAAACTTATTCTCATATTTGATTAATAACCATGAAAGCATAATCATTACCACATCAAAAACACACATAACTCCAAGAGTTTTTATGTGGAAACCCTATTAGGGGAAAAACTGCGGTGGAGGCTAGTCCACAAGATTATACCCTGTTAAAAGTATAAAAGAATAAATGGGAAATGCACATGCATTTAGGAACACTGCCTAGAGCTCACTACTCAATTACAAAAGGCTTACTAGCCAATAGGAAGACACATTGTCTTACAAAAAGATTTAGATTATATCCACAAGGTTTTGAACCGAGAAAATAGCATCTGCTCATGCCTGATTATAGTTCAGGTTAAGCACATAAACTCTTCTCACTCCTCTTCACACTTAATTTTTTCCTTCAAATAATTAGAACATTATTCACCCATAGGACTGACAAAATTCACTTCATCGTTGCTTCAAATGATAAAACAATTTCTCATATATATCCACAACCAAGAATAACATCATCTACATGTTAGCTTCAATAAAATATAAAATGAATACAAATTGTCGGCCTAAAACATAAATAATTATCAATGAAAATCAACCAACATCAGCCACAACATAGTGAAGACCTAAAATAATATCCTCAAACATGAAACATCTTCAATAATTATTCCTCGAAGATCCATAACATGCTACAATCTCCTTGTTGGCCAAGAACATGAAAAACATGAATACACAAAAGAAAATATTCAATTGCAAGCACACCGATCAATGCGGACATGCAACATAGATAGAGAATGATCTAGAAATATCTAGAAGAATCATGAATCACAATAGAAGAATTTTCAACAATTCACATTACCAAAATCACATCATCTTCTTTTAGGAACACCAACTGAAGCAACAGAAAAACTATCAAAACACAAATACTCATAACTCGATCAAATCTTCATGCAGATCTCTAAAACTTAACATGGATAAACTAGATATACTAAAAAAAAAAACCCTTTAATCCACAACCTTTGATCGTCAACATACTGACCTAGCTTAGTATGTTGGATAAACTGAACTTCACTGCACCACCGACAACCTGCAACTTACTTTATTGCAATTTTCTCAATATCCTTGACATATACAACCTCTAATGCCAATAGTGTTGACATCAATGACAACCAAATATCAACAACATCCAAAAATATCCCCTTTTGGAATTTATGGCAACACATGATGTGAAAAATACCATCAACCCAACTTTCTCTTAGCACTTTCTCCCCCTTAGATTTTGACTCTTCTCCCCCTTTGACATAAATGAAAAATATAATGTGTATCTTTCTCCACACAAGCTTTGAACCACATTTCTAAACATTTGACTAATCCCCCTGAGTAGCAGCACCACAACATCAATCCAGATCAAGATATGACTATGAAATGCACAGACTAATACAAGTCAATACATCTTAGTTTTGATTAGGAGGGGTAATCACCCCTAGCTTCCCTCTAAGATAATCAAAAGTATCCTTAGGAAAAGGCTTAGTAAATATGTCTGCAATCTATTCCTTAGTGGGCACAAAGTCAAATCTAACTTCATTTTCATTCACTTTCGCTCTCAAAAAGTGAAACTTGATAGATAAATGCTTGGTTTTTTAATGAAGCGCCAGATTCTTAGAAATGTTAATTGTACTTGAATTACCATAGAATATAGCAATAGATTCATCATACACAATACTAATATCTTTCAACATCTACTTCATCCACAATACTTGAGTACAATTATTAGCAACAACAATGCATTTTTCCTCTGAAATAGATAAAGAAATGGAATTCTTCTTCTTACTTAACTATGAAATCAACTTCTTTCCCAAGAAAAATGCACCACCACTAGTACTCTTTATGTCATTCACATCTCCTACCCAATCAACATTAGTAAAAGCACTCAAAGTAAATTCATCTTCTTTAGGATACCATAGGCCAAAATAACTGTCCCCTTCAAGTATCTAAAAATCCTCTTCACAATAGTCACATGAGATTCCTTAGGATCAACTTGAAATCTTTCAAAAGTGCATACGACATTCATGATATCAGGTCTAGTTTGAGTCAAGTAGAGAAATCCACCAATCATTGATTTGTATCTAGTTTGATTTGATTTAGGATAATCATCATCTTGTATCAACTTACACCTAGTCACCATAGGTGTACCAACTGGTTTTGAATCTTCCATATCAAAATTATTTAGCAATTCTTTCACATACTTGGACTGAGATATAAAAATCCCTTTGTCTAGTTGAGTAATTTGTAATCCCAAAAATAATTTCATTTCTCCAATCATAGACATCTCAAACTCACTTTGCATCTCATCAACAAACTTCATGCACAAACTATCATCTCCTCCAAAAATGATATCATCAACAAAGACTTCAACAATCAAATCTTTATCATGATCAGTCTTGAAATATAGATTACTATCAACAATACCTTTATTAAATCCAAGTTTCAACAAATACTTATCCAATCTAGCATACCATGATCTTGGGGCTTGCTTAAGTCCATACAATACTTTCTTTAACTGACAAACCATATCTCCTTGATCAGTCAATTGAAATCCATCAGGTTGCTCAATATACACTTCTTCTTCCAGTTCACCATTTAGAAATGTTGACTTGACATACATCTCATAAACCTTGAATTTTTTGTAAGCAACATAAAAAAAAAACAATCTCACAACTTCAATCCTAGCAACAGGGGAATTTTTTTTTTCAAAGTCAATTCCTTCTATCAAAGAGTATCCTTTACACACCAGTCTTGCTTTATTTCTAACAACTTCACCTTACTCATTCAGTTTGTTCTGAAAGACCCTTTTAGTTCCAATTAATTTTTTTTCCTTAGGTCTAGGAACAAGAATCCATGTATCATTCTTCTCAATTTGTAGTAGCTCTTCTTTCATTGCTTCCATCCAATGTTCATCTTTGCATGCTTCATTGACACAATTAGGCTTAGTCTTTAAAAATCAAATAATATTCTTCTATAATTCTTCTCCTAGTTTGAACACCTTTTTTCTTATCGACTATAATCATATCTTCTAAATGGTTCATTATTACATACATTGGATTCTTAGGATGTTCTTGAACTTCAAGCTCTTATGATCTCACTTCTACACTTTCACTAGTTTCTTCCTCTTGGCTTTCCTGATTCACCAGAATTGTCTACACTTGATTATGAGTATGAATTGAAATGACATTTTGATCATCTCAATCATATCCATAGGTTATGGATGGTCTAACCGTGTCTTCATCAACCTTGACATTAGCACTTTCAACTACTTTCCTCAATCTCTTGTTGAAGAACTGATAGGCTTTAATTTTAGTAGAATAACCAAGAAATATTCTTTCATCACTCCTAGCATAAAAATTTCCTATATCTTCATCTCTTTTGATATAACATTTACTCCCAAAAGTTTTGAAGTATCTAATAGTAGACTTATGACCAAACCATAACTCATAAGGGGTCTTACCGGTATTGCCTTTGATATGTACTCGATTAAGAGTGTAAACAATAGTACTCACAACTTCTCTCTAGTAGATATGTGGGGGATTGCCTTCCAGCATCATAGTCCTAGCAACATCTAGAAATTTCTTGTTCTTCCTTTCCACAACTCCATTTTACTGAGGAGTTTTTGGGGTAGATAATTGTCTCTTTATCCCATACTCTTTGCAAAAAGAATTAAACTCACCAAAAATGAATTCACCACCTCTATCTAATCTCAGACATTTAATCTTCAAACCAATCTTTGTCTCAACCATAGCCTTAAAAATCTTGAATTTCTCTAGAGCTTTATATTTTTCCCTTAAGAAATCAACCCACATCAATCTAGAATAATGATCAATGAGTAACATGAAATACCTATCTCCTTGTAAAATTCCAACTCTAGAAGGACCACACAAATTAGTATGCACAAGCTCCAATACTTCATTTGAACAATGTTGTTTACTCTGAGATGAAATTCTAGTTTGCTTCCCTAATTGGCATTCCTTGCATATGGTATTAGTAGGCTTTACCAGCTTAGGAAGATCTCTCACAGCTTGAGTAGAACTTATCTTGATAATATTGTCAAAGTTTACATGACACAATCTCCTATGCCACAACCAACTTTCATCAACTTGACCAATTAGACAACTTTTACTAGCAACACTTAGGTGAAAGATATTACCTTTTGTTTTTGTACCTGATGCAATCACATTTCTAGAACTCCCCAATATTCTACACTTTTCATCCTTAAATTGAAGATTGTATCCCTTGTCAACCATATATCCAACACTTAAAAGATTACTCTTAAAACCTTCCACATATATAACATCATTAGTATTATTCTTACCATCAAGAGAAATGGATCCTCTACCACATATTACACCAGATTTATCATCACAAAATATTACAACACCACCATCATAATTTTCCAAGATTACAAATTTTCTTTTATCACCTGTCATGTGATGAGAGCATCCAATGTCTATCACCCATTCATCCTTTTCTTCAATTATGGCTTCTAGAGCTTTCTCCACATTCATGCAACTAGTAGATTCAGTAGGTATAGGATAATTTTCCTTGATAGCAATAAACACCCATTCATCTTCACTT
The DNA here is from genome assembly GCA_007258455.2 of Sequoia sempervirens. Lineage (NCBI taxonomy): Eukaryota > Viridiplantae > Streptophyta > Pinopsida > Cupressales > Cupressaceae > Sequoia > Sequoia sempervirens. The sequence goes on from VDFB02000017.1 coordinate 420,456,808, forward strand.
ACATTCCCTTTATCAAATTCATCATCTATCACACCTTCATTAGCAACATAATAACACTTTCTTTGGAATCTAGGCTTGTTAAGTCTTGGCTTAGGAACTCTTTCTGGACACCTTGAGGAAAAATGACCTATCTTATTGCAAGAAAAATATTTAAGAGGCAATTTACCTTTATACTTACCTTCTCCTCTACTCTCTTGACAAGAAGTGCTTCAAGCTCATCTAGCTTTCTTTCTTCTTCAATCTCTCTCATTTCCTACTCATACCTGGACAAGTTTCTAGAAGAAATTTCTCCTGGATCATATCTCTGCTTATCTTTTCCAGAGGTAGTAGCTTTGAATGTAGATTCTATCTTAGGAAGAGCATCACCAAACTCACTTAACTCAAAAGAAAAAAGCTTAAAAATCAACATGTCTCTGGTTACATTTTTCACAGTCCAGATCTCCTCAATAGTAGCAACTTTGTGTTTGTATGCAGTAGGCAGAGATCTAAGCACTTTAGCAACAATCTTTGATTCTTCCAATGTTACACTAGCACATTTGATATTACACACAAGTTCATTCACTCTTTGCATAAAAGTAGTAATGTTCTCATCTTCACCCATTTTCAATGTTTCATATTTCCCTTTCAGAATTTGTAGCTTAGCAATCTTCACATGGGCATCACCTTCATACAAATTTTCCAACTTTTTCCATATCTCATAAGCAATCTTCAGATCCATTACATTTATCATCTCAAAATCAATTAGAGCACTCAAAAATTCTTCCATAGCCCTAATATTTTACTCGACATCTTTAATCTCACTTGCAGTAGAAGGACCATTCTATGGGATGATATACCTATTCTTTGTAATGTTCCAATAAGGTTCACCAATGCATCTCAGATGACACTCCATTCGAGTCTTCCACAAAGAATAATTTGTTCCATAAAATCTTAGACTATCCTTCTTATATGTTGTCATCTTGGATCACCTCAATCTATTAAACTTCTTCCAAGGAACCTTCTCTGATACCAATTGTTGGCAACACAAGGGCAGAAAACTAAGAGGGGGGGTGAATTGGTTGTCATAGAATTTTAAAATTATAAAACTTGTTCTCAAATCTGATTAATAATCATGAAAGCATAAATCATTACCACATCATAAACACACATAACACCAAGATTTTTTACGTGGAAACCTTATTAGGGGAAAAACCATAGTGGAGATTAATCCATAAGATTATACCCTATTAAAAGTATAAAAGAATAAATGGGGAATACACATGCATTCAAGGACACTGCCTAGAGCTCACTGCTCAATTAAAAAAGGCTTACTTCCCAATAGGAAGACACACTATCTTATAGAAATATTCAGATTACATCCACAAGATTTTGAACTGGGAAAATAGCATTTGCTCATGCCTGATTAAAATTCTGGTTAAGCACATAAACTCTTCTCACTCTTCTTCACACTTAACTTCTTCCTTTGAATGATTAGAACATTATTCACACACAAGACTCACACACTTTTCTTCACCATTTCTTCAAATGATAAAAAAATATCTCATATATATCTACAACGAAGAATAACATCATCTACATGTTAGCTTCAATATAATATAAAATGAATACAAACTTTCATCCCAAAACATAAATAATTATCAATGTGAATCAACCAACATCGGCCAAAGCATAGTGAAGACCTAAAATAATATCCTTAAACATGAAACATCTTCAATAATTATTCCTCTAAGATAAACACGCTATAATCACCCTATCAGCCAAGAACATAAAAAATATGAATACACAAAAGAAAATCTTCAATTGCGAGCACATCGATCAATGCAGATGTGCAACACAAATAGAGCATAATCTAGAAACATCCATAAGCATCATGAATCACCAGAGAAGCATCCACAACACTGCACGCTACTAGAATCACATCATCTTCTTTCAAGAACACCAACTGAAGCAACAGAAAAACTGTTAGAACACAGATACTCATAACAAGATCAAATCTTTATGCAGATCTCTGAAACTCAATGTGGATAAAAAATATATATATACTCAAAAACAAACCCTTTAATCCACAACCTTTTATCATCAACATACTGATCTAGATTAGTATGTTGGCTAAATTGAACTTCACTACACCACTAACAACCTGCAACTTACTTTATTATAATTTTCTCAATATCCTCGACATATACAACCTCTAATTCCAATAGTGTTGAAATCAATGACAGTCACATATCAGAAACATCCAACATACATAACCTGTTAAATCAGTATTAGACCCTTGAAAACATAAATGTTTATTGGATGTACCTCCCAAATAGCTGAGAACCCAAATTTACTACATTCCAATGCTCCAATCCAGGATTATCATATACCTACTTACGACTCCTACAACATGTGCAATATATGGTCTCTTGCATATCACAGTGTGCACAGAACTTCCTATAGTTGAAGCATATGGTACCATGGAAATTTTTTCTTCCTCTAGTATCTTTGGAGACATCTCCTTAGTCAATTTCAAATGACTAGGAAAAGGTGTGTTGATAGTTTTTGCATTCTTCTTACCCTTGACCTCAATCCTTGGGGTTGTTCCATATATATCTCCTCCTCCAAATCACCATGGAGAAAGGTATTTTTTGCATCTAGTTGTTCCAAATGTAAATATTCAAAAACCACAATACTTAAAATAGTACGAATAGAATTCATCTTAACAACCGGAGAAAAGATTTCAACAAAATCAATGCCTTTTTTTTGTGCAAATCCTTTTACAACTACCTTGGCTTTAAATGTATTCTTACCTCCATCTACCTCTTTCAGCCTATAAAACCATTTGTTTGGTAAAGCCTTTTTACCTATAGGAAACTTACATAATTCCCAAGTCTGATTTTTTATTAAGGATTTCATTTCTTCTTTCATTGCAAGCTCCCATTGAACCTTTGAATCTTCCTACATAGCTTCATCATACCCTTCCAATTCGCCAACATCTATTAAAAAAATAGAATAAAAAGAGGGAGAAAAACTTTGAGGAGGTCTACTTAATCTTGTTGACCATCTAACATTCACTGGAGTTTTTGGTATTTCTTGTTGTTGCTGCGGAGCATAAGGAACTACTAGAATATCACTATCTAGAGTATCATCTAGCACCACAAAATAATTTTGTTTCTTCTCATGCTGCTACAATAGATATTTGTACAACACCTTCTCATTGAATACAACATCACTGCTTCTCACAATTTTTAGATTTTAAACATCCCAAAGCCTATAACCAAATTCATCAATGCCATATCCAATGAAGATACATTTTTTTGATTTTGCATCCAACTTGGTTGTGTTTTTAGAATCTATATGTGCAAATGCTTCACATCCAAAGGTTTTGATAAAAGAATAACTCACCTTTTTACCTATCCATGCTTCCGCTAGAATACCAAAGGCCAAAGGATCTAAAGAACCTCAATTAATTAAATATACAATGGAATTGACAGCCTCTGCTCACATGCTTAAAGGAAACACAACATGCAATCTCATGCTCCTTGCATGCTGCATTATTTTCCTATTCATGCACTCAGCCACTCCATTTTCTTGTGGAGTCCCTTGAACCATTTTATGCCTACGAATTCCATTAAAGGGACAATAATCCTCAAATTCTTTGTTGCAATACTCACCACCATTATTAGATCTTAGACATTTTAAATTTTTTCTTGTCTCATTCTCAACCAAGCTTCTCCATTTCTTAAATGTTTCAAATACATCATATTTCTCTCTTGGGAAATAAATCCAAACATTCCTAGTTAAATCATATATAAATGCAACATAATACTAAGAGCCACCGAGAGAAGATACCTGAGATGGTCCCCATACATCTGTATACACAAGCTCCAACCTTTCATCTTTCTTTTTCTTCCCATCCATGAGAAAAATAACTCTCTTTTGTTTTCCATACACACAACTTTCATAGAAATCCATATTAATACATTTCAAGTCTTGTTAAAACTTTCTTAGAATGAAGTACTTTCATACCTTTTTTCACACATATGACCAAGTTTTTTATGCCAGAGTGTTGTCTTAGAACCTATAGATACAATTTTAGTCTCTTCTTGCGAACCCGCAACAATTGTTCCTTAACTTGTTTGTTTTTTCTCTACAACAACTAAAGTAGAAGGAACAATATGACCTATACAAATATATAAGGTTCCTACTTTCACACCTTTTGCTACTATTAAGGGACCTCTTGAAACCTTCCAATTTTTATCACTCAAAGTAACTATGCAACCTTCATTAGCTAGTTGCCCTACTAAAATTAAATTCCTACTCAGCCTTGGAACATGCCTTACCTCTTGTAGTAGCCAATAATTCCCATTTTACAACTTAATATTAATTCTTCCCTTTCCAACAATCTGATAGGGCTCGTTATCTCCCAAATAAACCACCCCAAAATCCCCTTGGACATAATCAAGAAAATAAACTATATTGGGTGTATAATGAAATGAGGCCCCTGAATCTAAAACCTATGAATCATTAGCATTATCTAGGGATAGAATCAAAACATCATCTTCAGATTTATTACTTACCATATTTTCCTCCTTATTTCCTTCTTGTGTTTCTCCTTCTTTATTCTTCCAAGACCAAAAATATTTCTTCAGATGACCCAATGTCCCATAGTACCAGCAATCCTTATGTCCTCTGGATTGGGACCTCTTGTCCTTTGATTTTCCTTGTGACCTCCCATGACCTACATAACCTTTTCCTCTCTCCTTTGATCTTCCCTTTCTTTCTGCATTCAAAACACTACCTGATAAGGATCCGCCTGAGCTTTCCTTATGAATTTCCTCACTTATAATAACACCAACAACATCATCAAATTTCAAGTTAATTGAATAAAAAATAAAGTTACTAACTGCCATTACCAAACTATACCAACTTTCAGGCAAAGAACATAATATTAGGAGAGCTCTAACTTCATCAAATCTTACATTTACAGAAGTCAATTGACTAGTAATCATATTAAACTCATTTAAATGATCTGTCAAAGATCCACCTTCAATCATTTTTAGATTAAACAAATGCTTCATGAGAAATACCTTATTTGAGGCTAAGAATTTTTCATAAAATTTAGCCAAATCTTTCATCAATTCATCTGTTGTCTTTTCTTTTGTTATATTGAATGCCATAGATGGTGTCAGGCACAACCAAATGGTTCCTAGTGCCTTTCTATCCAAAATATTCCAATCCTAGTTAGTCATTGTTTTTTATTTCTTGGCTATTCCTTCCAATGGACTCCATAAATCCCTTTGATAGAGATAATCCTCCATTTGCATCTTCCATAACTAATAGTTCTTCCCATCAAATTTATCTACCTTCGATTTACCCCCTTCCGCCATTTCTCCCACTTAACTGTGATACTCCCACTCAACTGTGAGACCTTCCTACAGATGATAATTGAACACAACCCTCTCTTATACCACTTGTTAGGAATTGCATGTAGAATATATCAATTAAATGCAGATAAAGATTAAACAAAGGAATGTAAAATACACATAAATAATAACAATGAGAGACAATTTTAATGTGTTTCACCCAAACTCGGGCTACATCCACCAACAAAGAGTCCAAAATTATTATCTAGTAAATCAAACCGATTACAACTAAAAATACTTGCAACTCAATATCATTGCAAATGCTACAATACAATATCAACAAAAAACCTAACCCTTAGTTGTTTTATGAAGACTTATGTTGGTTACAAAATAGGAGACTTTTTTATGTTATCCAATAGAAAAATAACTCTCGATGCCTTTATAAAATGATAAAAGCCAGGGGCATTTCCCCTAGACCCCGTAAGGGGTGTTGCCCCTTGATCCCATCTTGGGGCACTACCCCCAAACCCATGTTAAATAATTTGGGGGAAAACCACACTGATAAAAGGGGAATATTTAACCCCTCAATCTAATTAGGCTCCATATAACAATAATCTCCCACTTGGATACTAATCAAACTCCACACCATATCGTCTCCCACTTGGAGACTGATCACAACACCATTGACCTATAGCTCCCACTAGAAATAAGCATCTTGTACCCTGATGTTCTGATTTTATTATTTTCAATCTTGAAGACGAATTGAAGTTGAAGAGGAGCTTAGCTTCTCCCTTGTCACTGTCTTTTTAAACATATATGGTGGATTTTCATCTATATGTATCTTTTCTAGCCTTAATTGTCCATCATCCAACACTAACCAAATGAAGTGATACCTCAACTATATGTTTTTGGTATTTGAATGCAAGGAAAATTTCTTTGCAAGATGTATGGCACTCTGGCTATCTGTAAACAAATAACTATTGTTCTGTTGTTTTCCTAATTCTTCCATGAAATATTTTTAGCCATATAATCTCCTTGATTTCCTTTGTTGCAGCTACTTACTATGCCTCCATGGTGGATGAAGCAACTACCTTTTGCAACTATGAGATCCAACTCACTACTATCCCACCTATAGTAATGAAATAACCTATAGTACTCTGCCTAGTATCAATATCCCTTGCCAAATCTAAGTCTACATAACCTACTAAATCAGTATTAGAGCACCCAAAATATAATTTTTTATTGGATGTTCTTCTCAAATACCTAAGAACCCATTTTACTGCATTCCAATGCTCCAATATGGGATTACTCATATACCTTCTTACAACTCCAACATGTATAATATCTGGTCTCATGCATACCATGACATACATTAAACTTTCCACAACTAAAGCATACGGTACCTTGGAAATTTTTTCTTCCTCCTCTTGTATCTTTGGATACATCTCCTTAGTCAATTTCAAATGAAAAGGAAAAGGTGTGCTAACAATTTTTGCATTCTCCATATGGAATCTCTGCAACACCTTTTCAACATAATCAGCCTGGGATAGAGTCAATTTTCTTTTCTTCCTATCTCTGTAAATTCTCATACCAAGGATTTGTTTTTCCACCCCCAAATCCTTCATAGCAAATGATTTTACTAACTATTGTTTTAACTTACTTATGTGATCCATGTTAGACCCCGCTAAAAGCATGTGATCAACATATAAATGTAAAATAATGTATTTTTCATTATACAACCTCTTAAAATAAAGACAATGGTCATAATTACACCTATTGTAGCCTTGCTCAACCATAAATCTATCAAATTTTAAGTACCATTGTTGAGGTTATTTTTTCAAGCCATATAAACTTTTCTTCAATCTGCACACCAATTTCTCCTTACCTTTGTGTTAACTCTTCAAATTTGTACCCCTGCCAAGTTGTGGAACTTAGAAAATTTGGAGAAACATGGGAACACTCCTAGGTTTTGGGTCACCTAAGCTTGGAGTGGACCTCCAGATAATGTTTTCTCCTAATTGGTATCACCTAAAATATTGCTAAACTAATGCTTTTTATGAGGAAAGAGTAAGAAAGAAACATGAAAATGAAACTTAACTAAAATTGTTTAAAAGGTGATGCACCAAATACTAACTAAGACCTACAAATAGCTTACACACAGTTCAAAAAATGAAAAATCTTGGCTTACACAACTCTCTCTATATGCATTCTCGCATAAGTGTTTTATAAGAAGGTTTCAAAGCTAAACTCCTAGAAGGAAAGGAATTTCACAACTAAAATAATTTGCATTCATAACACAAATTATAACCTACAACAACATAATTTTCTACAAAAGATGCTTAACATGAGACAAAATTACAAGGAAAATCTAAATTTCACAAGTAACTTGATCAATCACTAGATGCACACAATGCAGCATGAAATGAGAAGGAAAAATATTCAATATTATTATATCCAAGGTACTCACTAGTATACAAATCTGTCAAAAGAGTTACAATTTCCTCCTGCTAAAAAGATAACTCCAAAAAATAAGCTACCACACTACTGGAAAAAAAAGAATTAACTTCAACAACTCTGTTTGAAGTTACTTATGTCAAAAATCAAACAATTGTCCCACACATGTCTTTCCAGAAACTCTTGGTTGGATGCAATAGAAAGGCCAAAAAAGAACCTTCTAAAATCACTCCAAAATGTCATCCAAATGAAGAAAAGTCAATCGAAGACCCAAGCCACACTAAAAGCATGACAAATTGCCTCCAAATAGCCCATTCCCTCCAAAATAGTCAAAGATAAAACTAACAAACCTTCCTCATGTTGCTCCATCATCATTATGTCTCCAAGATGCTTTGACTCATGCTCTTTGTGTGTTTGCAGAATCATAAGACCTTATTTTGCATTTAAAATAACAATTTGACTAAGTGACTTATAATAACATCACTTAATCAAAGTGTTTTACATTTTAGAATAAATGCAAAATAACAACACTTGTCTCAACCACCCCTAAATTCTTGCAAGAGCATCAAAGCTAACCAAATCTCCCTTAAGGCTTTTATAAAGAATAACTCACCATTATTTTTTATTTAAAATAACATTTAATTAAGTGGCTTATAATTACACCATTTAACTAAATTCCTTACAAATTCAAAATAAATGTAAAATGAAAGGCCTAGATTCGGCCTATGTGGGAGGTCAAAATGCAAACTCCCTCAAACTCTAAACAAGAGCCTACACAAGGAAAACAAGAAACACAAGGCATAGGTTTTTCGAAAATGGAAAACACAAGGGAAAATAACATAAGGCATAAGACTTGTAAGTCTTAGCCCATGGGACACATTAATTTGAGTTGCATTTTTTTTAATAAAAAAAGTAAAAATACCTTTTTAGTTGGCTTACACAAGGGTTTCAAACCCTAAACACAAAACAATGTGAACCTAGCAAAAGCCATTTCATTTGGTATCTATCATTTTTTTGGAAAAAAGATCTGCATTTGGCTGCTATGATGAGCTAGGGTTTGAGAATTCTCCTCTGTATTTCTAGTTGATTCATCCATCCTTTGAGTTGACATCCCTCTATAAGTTGATGGTAAGTCATCTTTTGTTCATTTGGTGACATTTTCACTCCATTTCACAAAGTTTTGAGATCTCTAGACCGTGACCTCTGTAGTTTTCCTAATGCATTCTGATCTCTTCATTTCTTCTATGGAAGCTTTGATTTCCCTTGTCCATCATTGGAGAGCTTGTTTATAAGTCTCTTGGAGAAGAAAAAGGGAAAAAAAAAACCACTGTTTTTTGTACATTTTACCCTCATTAATCAAAAGGCAGTAAGTTTTTCCATCAAACCCTTGCATTTATGACTTTATTTCTAAGAAAACAAGCCTAATTCAAGCTCTGTAGTGTTGGAATCTTGTGAATAGTTGTTTCTCCCATGCATATGCTCAAGTAGAAATTTGACATTTTTTTGTGAAAATTTCAAGTTCCTTGTAAAAATATGTAGACTATCTTTGTTTCTATGGTCATAGCCATATATTCCTCTGTGTATTTCACTTGATTTTTGTAGAATGCTCAAGCATTTTTGTGTATTTCACTTGGCCTCTCCATTTTCATGGATGTGTTTTCATTTTTTAGAAATAAAATAAAATAAAAAATCTTCTTTTATAAGATAGGTTGCAGGCTCCCTCCATATCATCTGGGTATTTTCTATTTTACAAGCTTAGGGTTTCATGACTTGTAGGAGCTCGAATCTCTCCCATACTATTATGCATTGGTGATTTTGAGACAAACACTAGATGGGTTTTGCATTTTATGAAGAAAATTGCTTCTTAGGTTGTGACCATGAAGACACAATTGGTTTTTATTCCTTTGCAAAGGTTCACTAGATTTTCTTTTCATTTTGTACGCCTCTATTTTCTTGAGGAGGGTTTTCATTTTTTGTATAGAGAAGGCTTATCATTTCTGGGTTTTCCAATAATCCATGCCCTTTAAGTTCCATTCATTATATTTTTTGAGTTTCATTCTATTTTCATATATGAGGGTTTGATTTTTTTGCTCCAAAACCCTAGCTCAAGGGCCTTTTGGGTGAATTTCTCTTATACAAAAGCTTCTCTGTATTTTCCATTTCATGAGTGGAAAGAAAATATGCTATAGGATTTTAATGTATAATGCATTTATGAATAATATTACGTCTATATTGTATCAGAAACTTAGAAACTTGGAAAATTAGTGATCTTTCTCATGATTTGAAACATTATTGACTTAGCATCTTACTTGCTTCTCAAAATTACTTGCTTCTCAAAAATATTTCCATCTTTAAATTGAAACTTTTATGTTATCTTTGTAACTTTGTCCCCTTGAAAGACACATTACTCTCCTTTGATTCAGAGAAGGACTGATATTTTTCATGAATGAATGTCCATGTCCTTTCAAGGTCTAAAACTTGAAAGATATTTCCGTTGTAACATTGTATCATTTTCCCAATCTATATTTGTCTTTTCCTCAATTTCCTTGGATTTTTCATTTTGGAACAATCATGCCCTTAGTCATTTATCACTTGACTAACCTACCACTTGATACAATAAGCAGCAAGCCTCTACTAAACATTGCCTTCACACCAAGAGACCTTAGAAAGTAGTGAGCTTCTTTAAAACCCTGTAAAGGTGTAAGACAATAATAAGTTGCTAAAGATGCTCTAGACTGTGGGGAAGCTAATTCAATAACATCAATTCCTTCAGCTATAATATGAGAAAGAAACTAATTGAAATTTTGTTGCTCTAGCATCCCTCTTGAATCCTTTTGAATCTAATCTCTTGTTATTGCATTAGATTGGTGTTGGATATTAACAGTTGATGTCCTTGTATGCCCCTTAATCCCCCATATTGTCATTCTTTTGCATCACTTTATGCTTCATGTAGTTCTATCATTTTGCAATACCTCATGTATCTTTTCACACTATTACTAGCATGATGAGTTGCTTTACCAAGTATACCCTTTAAGACCTCATGATTTCATGGAAATTCCATGCCTTCCACAATACCTTTATTATCCTCATCATACTAAACTATCTTTATTGGATTGATCATGACTCAACTTTGAGAAGGCTTACCTCTTCTATGCCATTTTTTCCTCTTCATAGTGAACTATCTTTACTATTCCATGCCTCTTGTTATTTGTGAATACTCATTGTATAAGTAGCAAGATGATTACCATTGCATATTAGTTACTCATTTGCATCAATGTGTTTTCCTTTCTCATGCATTTCTCTTTGGGACAACATGTTGACATGATGGCTTTGGCCTTACATTCAACTTCTCACCTTGTGTTACTCCATGTAACTCATGATAGTGTAGACACGTAAAATGTACTGATTAACGCTACACATTTGATCCTGATTTTACTAACACCATGTCATCCTAAATCATCCCTTTTTCTAACCATTTAATTAAATAGCCTTTATTTGATTAAATTCATCAATTTTCCTCTCTTAATTAAATAATCATTTATCTAATTAAGTCATTTTCTCTCTTGTTAATTAAATCAATCAATTTTATCTAATTAACCCTAAGTCTCTATTTAATTAAATAATTCATTTTATTTGATTAAATCTCTCAATTCCCCCTATTAAATTAAATAAATTAAACCTTGTTTAATTTAATCTAGCATCATCCTCTTTAGTTAAATAAATCAAATCCTTTATTTAATTAAATCTAAATCACATTATTCTTATTCTTTGATTTAAATCAACCCATAAAACTAAATCAAATAGTCACATCATCTAACCCCTTGTTAAATTAATTAAATATTGATTAATTTAGTCCAAATCTCCAAGTTCTCTATATTTTTCCACTTGCACATGAAAATACATTTAATTCATTTATTAAATCCCTATTTCTTTCAACTTGGCATCTTTTGGGGGAATATTCCTTCAAATTTTGAAATCCTTCCAAGTGGACTTTGTCCTTCCAACAAGACATTTATTTCATCTTACAAGTCCTTTTGCATTGAGCCAAGTGGCATTTAAGTCATTCCTTTTTCCCTCTTACATGTCATTTCACTATTTTCAAATTTCACCTAAATGCATTTATGGGCACATTCATCAAAATGTGCACATCCTTTTCCCATTCACATCTTAACAAGTAGCATTTGGCCATTGGTTGAAAGTTAGTCCCATATTGCTTCAATTTTGGGCATTTCTCCATCTTGTCTTTCTATAAATAAGAGGTTTCTCTCCTCATTTGATCATCCAAAATTTGAGCAAACTTATTATACTCAATTTCATCTTCAAGCATCTCTATTTTCATCCATTTCATCAAAGTCTTAGCTAGGTTATGCAGGTTTTTCATCATGAAGCTCAATTGAATCTTCAACAAAGTGGATCAATCTTCATCATTCATCAACATTGCATCATTGGAGTTGGGAAATGGCCAATTTTCACATAAAATTGGCACCAATTCCCCCATGGGATCAAGAGTTTGCTTGCTTAATTAGGATTTCATTACCTTTTCATTGTGTTCTTCATTCGTGTTTCCCATTTTGAGCATTGCTAATGGATTTCATGGGGAATCTTAATTGTTTCTTTCATTTGATCTAACTATGTGTTTGTTTATTGTGTTTTGTAGGTATTATGATTGGGGTTCTGCATTTGGCACTAGAGAGAGGGAATATCTCAAGTTTAAATCACGTTTATTCACAAAATTATGTGTTTTTTTCTCTATTTTATGTGCCTACATGGAACTACACCACTATCAGTCTAGCATCACCATACAACATTGCTTCAAACTACAAACTATGTCGCTTAGTCTTTCCCACCCAAAATTCAAAATTCTTAACTTCGATGCTAGGTCATTTTCTACTTACTGGAATTTTTAAACTCTAAACTGCACCACTGGTTCAAACTCTAACACAATCACACTCTTTTTTTTTTTTGTAGAGTGTCATGTGCAAAATTAGTAGTGCTATACAACACCGTTGGGTTTGTCAAATTGCACCACTTGTGTAGACTGGGCCATTGGAGTAAAGTAAAAGGCTTAAATTAGTTCAATTTTGACATGTGATTTTTCATTTTGATTGGTTTAGGTTGCTAACTAGTTTTCCTGACCTCTGTTTTGCAATTCTAACTAGTTTTTTGTAGGTTGGTCTAATCAAGGTGAGCAAGGAAATCAAGTTGGAAGTTGCATCATGGCATTATCATCTCATTACATCAAGTGTTTTTGAACACTTTAGTGTTTGTTGAACACTCTTAGAGAATTCATAATCTCTCTTAAGAATTTGTTTCTTTTCATGTGCTTAGGACATACTAAATTTATTTTGGGCCTCTAAAAAGAACACTACAAAGGCTTTCAATTTTTACTACAAAGGGCTTAAAAATAACTTTAGGAAAAACTCACTAGATTTGGTTTGAGGATTAAAAATTGAACAAGGCAATCTCACATTTCCTTTGGTGCTCTAAAAAGAATCATATCATTGCTTTGTTGATTTAAAATGAGCAAGTTCTTCTTTTTTTTGTAATTACTTACTCAAAGTAATATAATTAAAATGATTTATGTGCTTCTCTCATGCCTCACAACAACCTTGAGAATCAAAAGGAATTTTGGTGACATTAAGATGCATAAGTGACCCATACACTTCAATTTGGACTTTAAAATTGAACAAAACATCTTGCAAGTGTGAGTGGAACATATTGTGTGTGTTCTCTCTTTGTTTCTTAACAAATATTGATTGAGCTACATATATGTTTGCTCACTTTTGTTTATCTTAGAGGACTTTCCTTGTGGGAAAAAGTAATCACCCAAGGGAATGACCCAACCAGAAAGACGCTAAATCCAAGCCACTTCCAACTAGTATATAAGTGTGGGTTCTTATTGAAAGGAAAGAATCATGATGGTCATTCCAATGAGAAGGGAAAGAATGTTCTCTCACCAAATGGATGATCCCCCATGAATGGAAAATCCGTATTAAAACCCTTGTTTAGAAAAAGGTCAAAATCCTTGATCTATTTGTTGGTGCAAGAATGGTAGTTCTGAAGCCACCCCACACTTTTACATATTTTAGTAAAAATGGAAAGTATTCCATGGGAGTTTCATGGCTACTGATGCTTGGCTTCCATATATAAGTGAGTGTCATGGATGGGAGCCAATAGGGTCAAGCATCTAACCATTCACTAAAAGTAGGTGTAGCTGGACTTGTCCAAGTGGGGATTCAACAAATACAGTCTTTCATAGCCACAGGGCTGTACTTGTTCTTGGAAACAAAACAATTTTATTTTTCATAAACATTTGGAAACAAACATTCAATATTATCATCAAATGTCACACCCTTTAGGAAGAAAATACCATTGAAAAAAATCATGTGTTATTGCTTACCCTTGGGATTCTATCCTTAGAGGTTTCTAAACACTTGGATTTATATCTCAATTTTCTTACTAAATTCAACAATAGGTAACTTTTTCCTTGATTTCATGAAAGTTCCACATAATATACTTTGTGGAATGAGAAGAAATTAAGACATTGGACATCTAGTTTCAAAAGCTAATCAAGAAATTGTTTGTGGTAAAAAGAAGTCACTAAGAAAAGCTAAGAACAATTAGACCCCATACATGTGTCTCAAATGATTTCACACAAGATCAAAATTCGGAAACCAAAGTCAAAAGCTCTTAGTCCAAAAAAACATCAAAATCATCTCTCAACGCTCTACGAATTCAAATGAAGATTACTTTTCAACTTTTACAAAAGAGCTTCAAGAAATGATTCTAGATTGTACTCATTCTATTATTGTCAAAATCCAAATCTTTTTCAAGAATTTGAGCATCTTGTTTAGAGTAAAGCATTTTCTTCAAAACTGATATTTTGTAAACAAGAGTCCTTTTAGGTACACATAGGATCAAATCAAAACCTTCATCCATCTTTCAAACATCAAACCAAAATTGTTTCACCAACTCTTGAAAATATTGAAATCACCCTTCATTCTAGACTTTTTTGGAAAATACATGAATCAAAATCCTTGAATCAAACATAAAATCACCTTGTTTGGCTAAGTATATGTATATGAATCCTTGTTCATGTTCTTAGTCATATTATCATCAAAATCATCCTATTTATCTAGGTATATGTAGATGTATCCTTGTCCATATGCTTAGTTGAATTATCATCTTGTTTGGTTAGGTGTAAGTAGATGCATCCTTCTCCCTACACTTTGTTAAATTATCATGTTGTGAACAAGTCTATCCCATAGATAACATCCAACATCTTGGGATCCATTTTTTCATTATCAAAGCACTCCAAAACCAAGTCAAGGTCAAATCCAAGAATCCTAAATCAAATCAAATTCCAAAACAAATCCAAGAATCCAAGAAAGTCCCAAAAGTCTAGCACTTCCCTCAAGATCTTCTAAGACTTCAACCATCCATATCACCCATATTTCACACATTTCATCATTTAAACCTTTGATCCTTAATCATCCTATATCTTCTCTTTTGAGCCTTATTTTATGGTTCAAACTAGATCTCAACACAACAAGAAGAACATGGAAGCCAACAAAGAAACATCCACTTCAAGTGACCTAAGTCAAACCAATTCCAAAATGAATCCCATTGGATCAAACAATCTTCTAACTAACTTTCCATTATCATCACAAAATCCTCAAGAGGAAGGCCAAGTGGAGGACCTTACCAATAATCCCTTTGGGATGTCACAAGATGAGATCATCGAAATGGTCCAAAATCCCGAAAATCATAGAATTATCAACATCATGATGGAACTCAATCCCTCACAATATATGCTTGAGTTATCAAAGCAAGGGGCTAAACTCCGTTCACATTTATATGTGAGCACTATTGTTGAATCACCTTTTGGGATCATACCCCCAATATCAACCATGCTCCCAATTTCATCTAGACCCCCATTCCAAAGTATTACTCAACCCATCTGATGGGTGTCAAATTTGCTTAATTTCCATATCCTTTTCCTTTAACTTTTCCCCCATTTTGACCTTCTCCTAAGTCCTTCTTGCCATTAATTGCTAAGAAAATAAAGAATATTTGATGTTTTCAAAAAGAAGAGAATACTTTCAAAATGTTGAAATTGTTGAGGAAATAATAAATTTCGGATGGATTTGCTACAATAACTAAATATGGAGAAGGAAATAGATCCTGTATGTGACAAGTCTAGAATGGCATAAGATGAGAAACGAGGGATGCATGTGAAAGAAGTTCATCCATTTTTTTTCTTGTTACTTATTTCAAACTTGTTGTTTCAAAACTATTATGGTTTTGTGGCCTACGACCAAACCAAAGACTATGTTTAATATGTTTATTGGCCTGTGGCCATAACAAAATACTATTTTATCATTTTGATTTGTTTTGATAATTTCCAAACTGATAAGTATATATGTATGATCTAAAGGTAATAAATGATAGGTAATATACAGACTTAAGTAGACCAATTCTATCCTTTGTTTACCAGTACTTGATGAAATCACGTGTAGATTGAGTTAGAGTAGTTCATTTTATCTACTCATCCCATGGACCAAAGGAAGGGACCTCTCTTGGAAAGCTTGGTGAGATTATTTTGTGGTTTATTAGCTTATATATTTTGTGTGTCGTACAATTTCATTTCTATCGGATGTATGTTCTCAGAAATATTGTGACTTAGTTTAATCTCTATTCAAAGTAAAGGATCATTAATATTGCAGCCTATGTGATTAATTTGAATTGCAATCAACTCTCTATGGAAAGTAACTGTGACTTGAGGAGCAAGGGGTGCATCTCAATTGTAGGTTAATTGTTGTTTTTGTTTATACATTAATTCATTCAGTAAAGTTCTTGTCACACTTCAACTTCCTATTGCCTACACTTATTTGATACAACTTTGGCAATTGAGTTCTCTCTTTTAGGAAAGGTTGTCATTAATATTTTTGTCATATATATTGTGTTTGCATTATATCATAAATAAATAGATTTTCTAAAATAGGTAAACAATCATTTAAAGAAAGGATTTCATTTATTTTCAAAGTGTTCTTTTGAATTTCAGATTAAAGAATACATTTTCAATTCTAATTTCCAATTCTAGATTGCATCCATTAACCCTTATTTTACCAATTGTAGCCCTTCGGCATATTGCCACAACATGGTTCAAAAGCCTACATTTTGGGATTGAAAATTTAGGATGAACTGAGGAAACCATTTCTAAAATACTGAATCAAACCTATTTCAAGAGTAATTTAAGACTGAAGTTTAATCCAATCACCATCCCCCAAATTATATCATCCATTGCTCCAACTCAACCCATTGTTAACAAGGGAAGTGCACTTCTCAATGCACTACAAACACACCCCCTCATAAATAATCAAGATTTGGTTGCAAACACCATCATGGGGAAACCATACCCCAAAATCCATCACATCTGTATGTCCCCCTCACCTTTCATGATCCTAATAACCCATCATCATCATTTCACATAACACCTCAAACCTCTCTCCCCATAACCTCACAAGGAGAATGAGACTTATTTGGACCATGGGCCATCTTTGATCCTTCATCTTCACCATTTACTCAAGGGAGTATACCACTCACTTTTCCACCACTTCCACCATTTCCATAAATATCCACATCACCTCTCAGTATAGGGCTTCCCTCTTTACCAAATAACAATCAACAAAATCAAATCAACCCCCCAATCATTAATCAAAATATCGTATAGAATCCTCTCATCTTGTCATCAACATCACAACAACAAATCGCAACCATCCCCATAACACAAGCCACCATCACATCATCAACCATCCCCCAAATATCTCAAAACATGGTCTCTCAAGGACCAAGCATATCGATCACACCATCCACCACTCAAATCCCAACTATCAACACAACGATACCTCTCATCACCAAAACAAGCACCATTCTAAATATTCCACCACTGCCACTAGATTCAAACACATCAAATCAATATAGCATTGTGTTACAAGCCGCTTAGCCAGCTTCCTATCAAAAGGCACTCCAACAAATCCAAAACTGACAAGCTACTCAGCAAGCTGCTCAAGCTACTCTAGTTGCCCAAGCCACATTACAAGCGCAACAAGCACAATAGGTTGCACAAGCCCAAGCCTTATTGCAACAACAACAACAAGCTGCTCAAGTTGCTCAAGTTGCACAAGATGCATAAGCTGCATAGATTGCACAAGTTGCCCAACAAGATCAAGCCTAATACCAAGCTCAACAAGCACAAGCACAAGCACATGCACAAGAACAATACCTCACACAAAAAAAAGAAGCCTGAAAACAAGCATATAAACAAGCATTGAATCAATACCAAGAGCAGCAAGAAGCATCCCAATTAGTAGCCCAACAACAACAAGCTCAACAACATGCACTATTAGCACAATAACAACATGACCAACAATAGGCATCATTCTTACAACAACAATTGCAAGCATTCTTAGTGAAAAAAAATGTGAAAACACCAACCAAACCACCCATCCCACCAACAATTGAACCACCACAAAAAATCTTCACCTTCCCCCAGATCCACAAAATGATGTGACAACACAAATCAGGTTGCTCTTGCAACAAGTGCTTGATCTTCAGTCAGGACAAACCATAAAAACACCCATCAACTTGTGTCCTTATCCTTTTGACATGATTCTTGCAATGAAACCATTCCCAAAGGGATTTGAAATCCCAAAATTTGATAAATACCATGGGATGGGAAACCCTAAAGATCATATTAGGGAATTCTAGGTGCATTGCATAGAAGTCACATATGACGATACATATCTGATGTGGCTATTTCCTAGATGTTTGGTTGGCCAAGACATGGAATGGTTCTCTCGCCTTCCTCCTAATATCAAAAAGTTCCAAGAGTAGACACATTCAATATTAGTATGGATGTTAGTCTAGAGGAACTATTAGCTCTAAAACAAGGTAAGAATGAATCATTTGCTTCCTTCTTACAACAATGGTGATCCAAGTCCAATCAAAGCAAATGGGCCATACCAAAAGAAAAAAAAAATTCACTATCATTTCAAATATTGAAGGATCCTTGGCATTCCATCTCAAACTGTAAGGGATCACCATGTATGACCAATTGATATCCAAGGTGCTCAATTGATATCCAAGGTGCTCAACATTGAATGAGCCCTTATTGCATATGGAGGGTCACCCACATATCTTGAACAACAAAACAATCACCCATCCACTAGTTATAATTTAAAAACCTTGCACATGGGAGAAGAACATAAACATTACCAATGATGGTGTTGTCGATGCCAATTTTTTCATCAGTGCCCTTTGACAAAACACACCTACACCCCCAACAACCACCCTAAAACCACCATCAAAACAATCATCAAGTTGACACAGTGACATAACAGCCAAACAATCAAACAATAAACAATGTCAATGATCAAAGGGGACCAACCCAACAAAACAAAAAATCCCCCAAGTGGAAGTACACAACCCTTGGAGAATCGACTAAATCCATCATGAAGAGTTTGGTGGAAGAAAAACTCATCACAATCCCCAGCTATGAAAATTATCAAGAACCCTTGGTAAAACCATCATGGTATAATGAAAACCACCTTTTTGATTTCCATAAGATCAAGGAATAAACAACTACCAGTTGTATGAGGTTGAAAAACTTGATTCAAGACCTCATTGATAAAAAAATCATAAATGTAGAGCAATCAGTAGGAAATCCAAACCTCAAGATCTCACAAATATAATGCCTAATCATAACAAAGGGAACAATAAAAATGATAAGAGAAAGGGTACCTTCAAGAGCATGAATCATGTATACAACCATTTTGTCATGTCCCTAGATGAGTATTGTGCTACTATCACCATGAAAGGATCCCATGCTAATTGTGGAGTCACCACAAGAGGCTGGAAAATTACCATTGTATGGTCATATCAATCAAACAGAGCACCCACTTCCAACCCAAGATTTGTTCCCAATGGATATAATGTCCTTGATTAGATAAAAAGAACCCCAACACAAATCTCTATCATGGAATTGCTAAAAATTTCATCCGCCCACAGGAAAATCCTTAAGGAAGAATTGGCTTCATCCACCATCCTCGTGGACCTTGATGTGGAACAATTCCAAGCTATGGTCAGAAAAATAATTTCCCCAAACCTTCTTACATTCTCTGATCAATATTTTCCCACTCAACTATCTCACAACCGTGCTCTCCATTTGGAAGTCCTGATGCATAAGAACAAATTCAAGAGAGTCTTGGTGGATGGGGGTTCTGGTTTCAACATTTTCTCCCTCAAGATCATAAAGAACCTAAAAATCTCCAAGGATTCCATTGAAAATGGAAAAGGAATCACAATCAGGGCATATGATGATCAAGAAAGATTGTATCAAGGCACTATACAACTCCCTATTCAAGTAGGGCCAAAAATTATGGAAACTACCTATTAGGTCTTGGATCTTGATCTGCCTTACAACATTCTCCTAGGGCATCTATGGATCCATTCAATGCAAGCAGTGGCATCAACCTTCCACCAATGTGTCAAATTCACATATGAAGTCCAAGAGGTCACCATCCATGGGGATCTCAAACCATTCTCTTACTACAAGAGCCTAGAGGAAAAATATTATAAAATCCCTCAAGTGCCTAAAATTGATGAAGTCACATCAACACCATACATTGACCTAGCTACTCTTGCCTCCACTTCAATGAAAGAGACACCCACCATCTTCAATATCAAGGTCATAATTCAGGAAAATGGGTGTGGGAACTATACAATTCCAAAGATTTCTTTTGTGGTAGGAGAGTTACCACAATCTCCCAGGTCACGAGGATGACCACAATCAAATGACACCTCTTCATCCCAAACATTCATTATAGGATCTTCCAACTTCAGAATTTGGGGAGATCTCATCCAAGAAGTAATAGAGGAGGACCCATCCCATCTCTTGTACCAAGACAATAGACCAAAATCTGATCTACCTATGGATAATAGCAGTAAAGGCTTATAGATGATGCTCGCCATAGGCTATAACAGAAACCAGAGGCTTGGACAAAATGACAATGGGCTTCTAATACCCATCATTCTTGAGATGTGAATGAAAAATCTTGGCCTCAAATGTACCCCTTCGAGCATAACCATACATGGTTAGAATCCCCTAGTTAAGAAGGTCAAATCTCCTCAGCAAACAACAATCGAACTTCGCTTACCTGTATCTACTGGCCGAGTCATAGAAAACTTCATATTTGACATAACCAACATTTGTAGTAGTGATGATGAAGATCCCATAACCAACCTACCTATTCTTTTTTAGGACACCACCCTTCTCTTTATTAGTACTATATCATTTGAGTCAACCAGTCAAAACCATGAGATAAAGCTAGTCGACCCCCAACTCATCAATCATCACCAATGAGGACAGTTAATTCTTGACAAATTCAAAAATGATGAGGCACTCTCAAAATTCATGGGACTGTGGGATGATATTCCATGTGGGGATCATAAAGCAAGATTTATCATTGAGCTGGACACACATGCATACTATGGGGAAATGCTTGAATCCCTCATTTGTAAAAGCAAAAAACTAAGAATAATCTCTAGGTCCTTGAGTGAAAACCACACTATGGTACTCTCTAACCTGAAAATAGTAAAAAGAAAGGACGCATCCAATGGTGAAAACCTCTCTGAGGTGCCTGAAGATGGGGGATTCAATCTTCCTCTCAAAGCTCTACATTAGGAAAAATCAGCGATTCTAGCCAAAAAATGCAACCCAATCAACTTTGGAACAGAGGAGACATCACACAAGACATTTTATGAAAAGTCATTACTGTTAGAAGAACAGGAGCTCCTAGCCACGTTTTTGAGAGAATAGAAAGTTAACTTTGCATGGAGCTATGCCGACATTCCTGAGCTTGACCCGAAGATAGTGGCCCACCATCTAGCAGTCTACCTTGAAGCAAAGCCTATTAGACAAAAGATTAGGAAGATGCATCCCCAAATAGACTTCTTGGTTAAAATGGAATTGAAGAAGATAATTTATGTAGGTTTCATATGACCAATTGATTACCCCAAGTGGGTATCAAATCTGGTTCCTATTTTAAAACCAAATGGGGGCATCCATATATGCATAGACTTAAGAAACCTAAACAAGGCATGTCCAAAAGATGACTTCTCGCTCCCTAACATTGAAATGATTGTGGACATGATAGTGGGACATGAAATGCTTTCTCTGACCACTGATACATTTTGACTCAAATTTTGATGAAAGTTCATCAAAATTTTGATGAACTTTCGTCAGAATTTCGATGAACTTTCGTTAGAATTATTTCGTCGATTTTCTAACAAACTTTGAAATGTCAAAATTTTGACCCAACATCGTCAGCTGAGTCAGAACTTTGACATTTCAAAGTTCATCAAAAAATCAAAATTTTGATGAAATTTCATTGAAATTTGAGTCAAAATGTATCAGTGGATGGATAGTTTCTTTGGGTATAACCAAATAATGATTGCCAAAGAATACCAACATAAAATGGCCTTCACTTGTCCATGGGGGACCTATTGTTAGAACATGATGCCGTTTGGCCTAAAGAATGTTGTGGCCACCTACCAAAGGGCCATGACATGTTCCATAAAATTGTCAAAGATTACATTGATGACATACTAGCAAAATCCAAAAAGAGGAGAGATCACATAACAACTTTGAGTGCTATTTTTGATAGGCTAGAGGAATACAAAGTCTGTTTAAATCCAAAGAAGTGTGTCTTCGGCGTACAATCAAGAAATCTACTAGGATACATAGTGTCAATGAGGGGTATTGAAATAGATCCCACCAAGGTAAAAGTAATCCTCGAGATGGAGGCACCCAAAACATTGAAATAGTTGAGAGGCCTCCAAGGCAGGCTTCAGTCCATCCACAGATTCATAGCACAACTGGAAGACAAGAAAATTTTGTATTCTTGCCTACTTCACAAGGGAGTAGCATATAAATGGGATGAAAAATGCAACCAAGCCTTCAACAAAATCAAAGAATAAATGCTCACACCTCCGGTCCTCATGCCACCAATCCCAAGAAATCCTCTCATCCTCTATGTATCAGCAACAACAGTAGCCCTTGATGCTCTCCTATCTCAACACGATGAAAATGGGATAGAGAGATCCATCTATTACATTAGATGCACAATGGTCGGGCATGAGTTAAACTACTCATTCATCGAAAAAGCCTATCTAGCAATAGTATTTTCTTCACAAAAGTTTAGATACTACATGTTGGCACACAAAATCAAACTCATCACTAAAATCGATCCCCTCAAGTACCTATTATTAAAGGAAATGCTCACTAGAAGGATGGCCAAATGGGTCATGATTTTATCTAAATACGACATTGAGTACATGGAATGGAAAGCAATCAAAGGCTAGGTGGTTGAATATTAGCTTGCAGAAGCACCCATGTATTTAGAGAATCCACTCATATCAGATTTTTTGGATGAATCCATCTTCAATCTCAACATAGCCCACCACTGGAAACTCTACTTTGATGGTTCCTACAAGTAGCATGGATCGAGAGCTGGGGTATTTTTCATCACTCCACAGGGGGATTGTATACCTAGATCCTACAAATTGGCATTTCCCTACACAAACAATATTGAAAAATATGAGGCTTTAACCATAGGATTCAGAATAGGAGTGCAGTGGCATATCATGACTCTCAAGGTATATGGGGATTCACAACTGATAATCAATCAAGTGAATGATGAATACCAGACTAAGGATGACAAGCTAACTCCATACAAGAAATTTGTGGAAAATATTAAAGAGCCCTTCATTGAGATCGCATTCGAGTAGATACCTAGAGAAAACAATAGAGCAACATATTCCATGGCGACTATTGGATACCTATTGAATATCCCTCACAATGTCTCGAAACATGAATTCCTAGTAGAGAAGATTCTCATGCCTACATTCGAGGTACCAAAGTTAGAATTCATGTGTGAAATTGTTGGTCCTAGCGATCCTTGGTACCATGACATATACACTTATATGAGAATAGCGGTCCTCCAAGTTGACATAACCTCGAACCTTAAGAAAACATTTTTCAAGAAATCATCTTGTTTTCTCATCCTAGGAGATACCCTTTACCATAGGAGCATAGAAGGAACCTTGTTATGCTGCTTAAATGTTAAGGAGGCATTGACAACCTTAATTGAGGTACATAATGGTATTTGTGGATCACACTCTAGTGGAATAACCTTGGCCAAGAAATTGCTGAGGATGGGATATTATTGGCCTACTATGGAAAGAGAAGCACATGACTATGTTAGAAGGTTTCTACAATGTCAACAACATGAGGACCTCATCCATGCTCCAACTCAAGAGCTCCATCCTATCATCACACCATGGTCCTTTTCATAGTGGGGGCTCTATCTCATTGGAAAAATCACCCCCACCTCATCCAGTGGCCACAAGTTTATCATTACCACCATTGAGTACTTCACTAAGAGGGTGAAAGCCATCCCAATGACATGCATCATTGGAAAATAGATATCAAAGTTCATCCTAAAATACTTAATATGTTGATATGGTGTTCCCCAAGGTATTATCTCAAATAATCGGGCACCTTTCAAGAATCGGGATGTATGTGACCTATGCAAAAAATTCAAAATCCAACATTGCTTTTCCACTCCATATTATCCCCAAGGCAACAACCAAGCAGAAGCCACCAATAAAACCTTTCTCAAAATCCTCAAAAAGACATTCAATGATGTAGTTCATGACTAGAACCTATAGCTAAATCTTGCCCTCTGGGCCTATCGAACCATCATCTACACACCCACAGGCACCACCCCATTCTCCCTGGTCTACAGATCAAAATCCATATTACCCATAGAGATTGAGCTTCCATCATTGAGAATATCACTACAAAACCTCATCACGGATGAAGAATACTGAGTATCAAGAATGAATTAGATGGAGCTACTAGATGAGTAGTGTATGGATTCTTTAAATCATTTGCAATTCTATAAGAACCAACTCAAGCAGAGCTATAACAAGAAGATCAAGAGTTGAACATTCCAGGTCAAAGAACTTGTCCAAAAGGAGAATCAAAAGAATGTCCCAAATCCAAATGTCAAAGGAAAATTTGAACCCAACTGGTTGGGCCCATTTGTTATCACAAAGAGCTAAAAGTCAAGGGAATATCAGTTATCAACAATAGAAGGCGAGCCTTTACAGGAGCCCATGAACAGCTCCCATCTCAAAAAAAAATTATGCCTAAATCTTTCAAGGTATAGAACCAAAAAATTAAAAAATTAGAAAAATGTCCTAAAATAATGGTTACCATGATGAAAATTTGGAAAATAGGCATCTTGGTGACAACAAAAAAATTTTAAAAAAGGATTAAAAAAATAGTAAAGAGAAAAATCATCCTCTAGTGAAAACCACCTCGGTGGCGCTTTGGGCAAGTACCTTGGTGAAAACTTGGAAAATAGGATCCTTGTGTAAATAAGCATTGTCCATCCACCAATATCTTCATAGATTGTTCTACATCATCCATCTATTACGCTTCCATCATCCATCACATTCCATATCACCATCCATCATCCATTCAACATCTACATCATAGCTTGGTCATGTGTTTGTGTCATGATCCCTACTAGTACTACTCGGCCCATTCTTAAGGTCAATTTGTCTTGCCTATATTAGAATAGTCTATTGCATCATGTTGGGGGCCTGTTCTCATCGGATCAGATTCATGTATGTTCTTGAGATCCCAAAATTAGAAAATCCAAAAAACATCAGAAAATCATAAAACCCAAAACATTCAAAACATATCAAAATACCAAAATAGGTCAAAAAGTTGGTCAAAAAATTAAAAAAAGAGTTGTCTTGTAAAACTAAAAGTCTCTAAGTGTTGAACGTAGGCAAGTTTGATCTTTGATCACTCCCTGAGACACTTAGGTCAGTCCTTTAGGAGTCCGTCACAATAAACTGGCAGTCCATTTGTTCATATCTTATCAATAATCAAGTTTATGTCAATCGAACTACGTGGTCTCTACATGTATAGCATAGGAAAGGCTAATGAGGCCCCTAGGATAGGTCTTTAGGCTAGGTCTTGGTCAAAATCTTGAGAAACCTTAAAACATTTGAAAATCAAAAATCAAAAAAATTGTAAAATCTAGAAAATACCAAAAATAGCCTCAAAACAATTCAAAAAACTCCAAAAAAATCCAAATATTTGAAAAAATCCATCTGTCTCATCTCGCTTTCACCCACAATAAACATCACTCATAATAAACAATCGTCATCCTCAACCTTTGGTAAAATAGTCAGAAACAAGTCTAGTAGATCAAAAGTGAAAACTCAAAACATCAAAAGTCTCAATTCTTGGTTAGTATGTGAACAAGTTGGTCAACTCTTTGTGTCAACAGCCTATCATCCAATTATTCCCATATCAATCATCTGATATCATCATGTCCTAGGATGCATCCTTCCTACAATGGACATCAACATCAAGCATCACTGCAGTTTAGTCTTGGCTAGTGGTTTTGAAGAACATTAGCTTGTTTGTTTACTTTATCTTCATCTTTTGACTTATCTTTTTGCACTCATTTCAATGACCTCTCGATGATGTCCCAAATAAAGGGATCTAGAGAGAAATAAATGGGGCAACGATCATTATCTTTTTATCTGCTGTGCTTGTTGGATATTCTTGTAATATAACTTGGCCATGCGTGCTTTGTTTAGGTGTAGGGAGGGTGTTTTAGATATCTTGTTGACCACATAGGAAGGATAACTTTTCTATTTTTTGGTCTAAGATGTTTGGAATATCCAAACTACATTCTGAATAAGGTTTCGTATGCTAGGAGTGAACATGATTACTCCTATCTGATTTTTCAAGTCAAATTCCATCACACTAGGTGCAACACCATCTTGGTTCATAATACCTTGATGCATCGCACCATGTGTGTTATAAAACATAAGATAATTGGTCCTTCAAAAATCCCAACTCCTCAACAATTCATCATCATCATATTGTGTCTTGTTGGAATCTTTTTCTTTCTTCTACCTTCTTTCTGCACTAACATGGTACCATGGTAGTTAATCAAAATTCATTAGTGCATCCATCCTACATCCACAAATCATCAGCATACTGCATATTGCATGCCATATCATATTTTAAAATCATATCACATGCATTGAATTTCCATCATTTGCATAATATAGATTGGTTATTTTAAGACATTTCATCAATTACACACATGCATTCATTACATGATCACATAAACATCATCATAACATCCATTTTCATTACCACATCATACATCATTCCATATCATAAGTACATCACCATATAATGCATGAGAAAAGATAAGAAAAAAAATATAGATCTGTTAGTTGCATAATCATTACATAATAATATCATAGCAAAAAAGATATTGAAAAACATAACATTTCATCACATAGAACATAATGTACATCATAACATCATAGCACCATTGCATTACATTGCATAACATATATAAAGTAAAGGCATCCATAAAGCATAAAGTAGAATATAACACATCACATCGAATCGGCATCATCTCATATCATATATATCATCAAAATGTACACTATCATGGTACAAAATTGGATCAAAATGTACATGTGTGTGTCAATAAGTACAATGGCCCATGGGGCTATAAAAACAAGCCCATTAGGCACAAAAAGAATCTTATCTCTGAGAAAAATGAAGGCTAGCCCTATTGGCTATTGCCCTCACCACCTACTCTCTCCCCATGATCCTCTGTAGGTCTATGTCCTATCCTCTGTGAAAATTCTAAGACCCATCCTGATCTTGGCATGGCCTAGTAGTAGTGCATCCTATAATAATCGGCTTCCTAGATAGCCTCCCTGTATGATCTAAGAGATACCGTGCTTCCGAAGGAGGATGCATGCATTCTCTCTAGCAGCTAGAGTCTACCCATCTCTACCGTTACATGTAACTCTACAACCTATCTCTGTTGGACTTCCTGGTCCTACTCTACCCACAACTAGTCCCTCTCAACTGTCAGTACCTGTACGTAGGCCTGTAACTGCAAAATATGGCCATCTCTAGGGTCTGGCTAGAGAGGTGGCTACATGGTTGGTTGGTCCTGATCCTCATCTTTGGATGGTGTCAAAACCCTATCTTGGTGCTTGTCCTATCCATCATGCTACCCCTTGTCTTGATCCTATCTTGGGACGTCCTGGTGGGGCTGATCCTACTGATCCCTAATTGGCTAATCTAGTGGTGGTCCTCCACCTCCTTGGCCTCTATCTCCCTAGCCCCGACCTCAACCTACTCCTCTGCCTTTGGCTTTGCACCAAGTGGATGGTGTGCCTGGTACTATAAAAAAAAGAGGCGGCTTGAACCAATCCCTATATTCCTATGTGGTCTCTAGGTTGGCATGTCCCTGATCATTTTACCATGGCCTGGCCACTAGTTGCATAAAACTCTGCATTGCCTTGTGCACAAGAATATATCAACCCTAGGAGCTCTGACTTGTAGTCCATGCAAATATGGCCAAATACTGATCATCTGACATGCCCTACGGATCCATGAACTACCTCTGAACCCTACCTGGTAGGTACATATTGAGCATCATATGCTCCCTTCCCTACATCAATCTATCCTATCAAGCGAAAAAAGAGTTGTTGAACATCGTCAAACCATGTGGGGCATCCAACATATGGTTTCCATGTAAATTCTCTCATGTCATCCAAGACTTTCCTCTAGTGTGGAATCATGTGCTACCCTATGTGGGTGAAGGAAACACCTCCTCTATATCTCCACACAATTGGATCATTTGGTTCCATCGTAACTAGAACAACTCTCGGATGAAGCACAACAATGTGGTGCCACACCTTCATGTGTAGGAGTGTGACCCATGCCCCAAGTGCTCTGTCATCCAGGTATGCAAACTTCTGCAAATCTTTGTATAGTGAGGCTAGAAGAACTGGACCCCACACAAATAATGTCTGTCACCAAACCATGCACTCCCAAGCGAGCCCCCATCCAGGATTGGAGTATCGACCCCGCTAATCTGGTGTGATTAGGCTCGATATGATGGCTGAAATGATTAAGTGGTAGGATGACACAACAAGCCTATGGTGCTCCAGCTCAATCTAGCCCTCGCAAAATATAATCTCATCGACGCCCATCACATCGTAGCAAACCTCCCTCCCAACATCCACATTGTAAATAATGTGCTCTCTGAAGATGGGTAATCTCATAATCTACCACACATCCTTTAGTGTGACTGTGGCCTCACCTGTCGAAAGGTGGAAAGAGGATGTCTCACTATGCCATCTCTCAACAAGTGTTGTCATCATGCCCAAGTGTGTCTACACGGGCAGTACATAAGCAATGTACCAAAGTCCCATCTGCTCTACGTACTCTTGTTGTCAATCAAGCAGATAATACAAAACGCTAAAAAGATCCTGGGACGTGTGCTCACAGGAGTAAAGTATCATTGTCTCCTCTTGCGTCAATAAAGTCACCACGTTAAAAAATCATTGAAAAATCCTAAACATGGTTTATCTCGGCATCTTGAAACAACCTCAGCATCACTATCTATGGGTGTGGTGTATTTTGCAAACTCCAAACTATGCTGCTAGGAGCTTTAAACTCCCAAACTCCATCGTGACATCATAGTTTAGGAGGGAAGCTTAGTTTGACCTAAACCCTAAGTTTCAAAGAGGACCATGGTGATGCACTTTGCAAATGCAATTGGGTTTGGAATTTAAACCCTAATTTCAAATTGCATCATGGAGTCATTACTTACAACTGTGACGTAGTTTGAGGCCACTCATCGCCAATTTGAACTTTCCAGCAACACTATATTGGACCACTCCTAGAAACCTAGTTTCCTAAGCTATTAAATGCACATGAAAATCAAAAAATGAAGTTGGATCAAGTTGAATCACTAGTGCTCCAGTGTCAGGCAACCTCTGGTGTGTTTGTACTTGATCTAAAATGTGTCGAGGAAGTTGTCATTGCACCATCTCTTTGAAGGGTCAAAGCTCGAATTTGCAAATTCTCTAAAGGTTAAATGTGAAAATGAATTGGAAGTGGCCCCTTAAGGCCTATTTAAGCCTAAAAGTTAGGGATTTTTTACCTTGTTTAGTTGTCTATTGAGGTTTTGGTCCGCTAATCCTATTTTTTCCCAACTAAAGGCCGTTTTGTACCTTTTTTGCATTTTATCTCATTTTTTGGCATCCTCGAGCCTTTTTTGGACCTGTTGGGCACCTTGTCTTCTTTTTTTGTGAGATCGCCCAAATATTGAAATTTTCATTCAATCTCTTGAGGAGGCAATATAGCAGCATGTTTTGTCCACTAGGGTAGCATTGGGGCATTTTTTGAAAATCATTTTTTTTTGCATTTGATTGAGACAGTTTATTCTTTGAAACAATGCAGCAAGTGCATTGCTTCAAAGAGGGGGGAAATGTAGACATGTAAAATGTATTGATTAACGCTACACATATGATCCTGATTTTACTAACACCATGTCATCCTAAATCATCCCTCTGTCTAACCATTTAATCGAATAGCCTTTATTTGATTAAATTCATCAAGTTTTCTCTCATAATTAAATAATCATTTATCTAATTAAGTCATTTTGTCTCTTGTTAATTAAATCTACCAATCTGATCTAATTAACCCTAAGTCTCTATTTAATTAAATAAATCATTTTATTTTATTAAATCTCTAAAGTCCCCCTATTAAATTAAATAAACTAAACCTTGTTTAATTTAATCTAACATCATCCTCTTTAGTTAAATAAATCAAATCCTTCATTTAATTAAATCTAAATCACATTCTTCTTATTCTTTGATTTAAATCAACCCATAAAACTAAATCAAATAGTCACATCATCTAATCCCTCATTAAATTAATTAAACCTTGATTAATTTAATCTTAATCTCCAAATTCTCTAGATTTTTCCACATGCACGTGAAAATACATTTAGTTCATTTATTAAATCCCTATATTCTTTCAACTTGGCATCTTTTGGGGAATATTCCTTCAAATTTTGAAATCCTGCCAAGTGGATTTTGTCCTTCCAACAAGACATTTATTTCATCTTACAAGTCCTTTTGAATTGAGCCAAGTGGCATTTAAGTAATTCCTTTTTCCCTCTTACATGTCATTTCACTATTTTCAAATTTCACCTTAATGCATTTATGGGCACATTCATCAAAATGTGCACATCCTTTTCCCATTCACATCTTTACAAGTGGCATTTGGCCATTGGTTGAAAGTTAGTCCCACATTGCTTCATTTTGGGTATTTCTCCATCTTGTCTTTCTATAAATAAGAGGTTTCTCTCATTTGATCATCCACAATTTGAGCAAACTTATTATACTCAATTTCATCTTCAAGCATCTCTATTTTCATCCATTTCATCAAAGTACTAGCTAGATTATGTAGGTTTTTCATCATGAAGCTCAATGGAATCTTCAAAAAATTGGATCAATCTTCATCACTCATCAACTTTGCATCATTGGAGTTGGGAAAGGGCCAATTTTCAAATAAAATTGGCACCAATTCCCCCATCGGATCAAGAGTTTGCTTGCTTAATTGGGATTTCATTACCTTTTCATTGTGTTCTTCATTCTTGTTTCCTATTTTGAGCATTGCTAATGGATTTCATGGGGAATCTTAATTCTTGCTTGCATTTGATCTAACTGTGTGTTTGTTTATTATGTTTTGTAGGTATTAGGATTGGGGTTCTATAGATAGTTCGTGATAGGACCTGATAGCTCCTCTACTATGTGATTATCCATAATTGAACTTGATGCATCTATGCTTCAGTTTTCACCGTTATCATAGAAATCATTTGTTTCTTGGGAAGATACAAACTGTTTCATCTTTGAATTATTGTTGTCCTTGTTCTTGTTCCCTTCTTTATTGGCTTCTTGAAAATGATGACAATGAAATACAACTCATATCACTATTTAAATGGACCTTGGATCCACTTAATAAGATTGAAAAACATTTCTAGCAGAGTAATATTTCCAAGAAGAAATGATTTCCCCTTTGATCAGCATGATGGAAACCTATTGTTTGATTCATTTTGAAAAGACGAAGAGCAATCTTTATTGATAATTTACACTGTTTTGTTGCATCTTTTGAATTTGATAATGAAATTTGGTCAACTGGTATGATTCCATATTGATTTAATGCATCAAGAATAGGTTTATCATTGATTTGATTAAGTTTATCAATTTCCTATCCCTCCTAAAACACAAGAGGGTAGCATGCTAGGCTCAACCCTCGTGGGAGCCACATTTTACTCTACATGTTGTAATCAGCTGAAAAAAAACAATAACAAAGATCTATCCTATATCTACACAAGGAGCAAACATGTTAGATAAACATAGCATATATAGATGTGTTTGATAACTCTTTTGTTTTCTTGGAAATCTATGGTATGCTATTTATTTTAATGCTTATGAAGATTAGATTATATGTTTATGGATATTTTCACATATTTTGATTGGTGACCCTTCATTTCTATAATAGAACTCTTCTTACAGATGTAGGGAACCTTGGAGTAGTAGGGGAAAACAACAACTGGAAGTAGGACAAGTGGGATAGATTGAAGATGATGTAGGACAAGGCAACCAGGATTCATCATTCAGGCAATGGCAGGTCCCCTTTCTCTTTATGTGCATTATTTTCTTTATATCTGTAAATGTATAGTTTTTCCTTTATATGTATTAAAATAGTCAGTCCCTTGGCTTGTGAGGGAAACTATACACTTATCATTATCAATGAAGACTACATTTTGGAAAGATTGTGCACTTTTTCCTATGTTATGTTATATGAATCTACATGAGGCAATGTAGTATTGTAGTATTCTGATATTTTCTTTATGCACATGAATATGACATAGCAAAGTAAAAATGTACCAGCTTTTCACTTGTAAAATATAAATAACACCACCTGTTTGGGTCAGTAGAAAAAATAGGTAATACTTTGACCTCAAATCCTTGGGGTTCTTCCATATATATCTCCTCCAAATCAACATGGAGAAAGGAAATTTTCACATCTAGCTTTTACAAATGCAAATATTCAACAACCACAATGCTTAAAATAGTACGAATAGAAGTAATCTTAACAATCGTAGAATTTTTTTTAGCAAAATCAATGTCTTTTTTTTATGCAAATCCTTTTACAACTAACCTGGCTTTAAATATGTTCTTACCTCTTTTAGCCTATAAACCCATTTTTTTGGTAAAACCTTTGTGCCTACAGGAAACTTACATAGTTCCCAAGTCTAATTTTCAACAAGGAGTCCATTTCTTCTTTCATTGCAAGCTCCCATTGAACCTTTGTATCCACCTTCATAGCTTCATCATACCCTTCCAGTTCACCAAAATTTGTTAACAAAATAGAATACAAAGAAGGAGAAAACCTTTTAGGAGGTCTACTTAGCCTTGTTGACTATCTAACATTCACTGGAGTTTGTGGTATTTCTTATTGTTGTGAATCATGACGGACTACTAGAACATCACTATATGGACTATCATCCAGCACCACAAAATATTTTCCTTTCTTCTCATGCTATTGCAACTGATATTTATACAACACCTTCTCATTGAATACAACATCCCTACTTTTCACAATTTTTCATCTTTTCAACATCACAAAGCTTATAACCAAATTCATCAATACCATATCCAATGAAGACATTGTTTTTTGATTTTGCATCTAGCTTGATTATATTTTCAGAATCTACACGTGCAAACGCTTCACACCTAATTTTTTTGAGAAAATATTAAATCACCTTTTTACTTGTCCATGGTTCCTCTAGAATATCACAACCCAAAGGAATTGAAGGACCTCGATTAATTAAATATGTAGTGGTATTGATAGCCTCTACCCACATGTTTAAAGGTAGCCCAACAAGCAATCTCATGCTCCTTGCATACTCCATTATTGTCCTATTCATGCGCTCAACCACTCCATTTTCTTGTGGAGTCCTTGGAACCATTTTTTTCCTATGAATTCCATTATAGGAAAAATAATCCTCAAATTATTTGCTGCAATACTCACCACCATTATCAGATCTGAGACATTTTAATCATTTTCCCATCTCATTCTCAACCAAGTTTCTCCATTTCTTAAATATTTTAAATACATTAGATTTCTATCTTAGGAAATAAATATAAACCTTCCTAGTTGCATCATCTATCAATGTAACATAATACCAAGAGCCACCAAGAGAAGATGTATGAGATGTTCCACATGCATTTGTATGCACAAGCTCTAACTTTTTATCTTTCTATTTTTTCCCATCTTTGAGAAAACTAACTCTCCTTTGTTTTCCATAGACACAACTTTCACAAAAATCCATATTAATACATTTCAAACCTGGTAGAACATTCTTAGAATGAATTACTTTCATACATTTTTTCACTCATATGCCCAAGCTGGTTATGTGATAGTGTTTTCTCAGAACTTGCAACAATTGTTTCAATCTCTTCCTGCAAACCTGCAACAATTGTTCCTAAACCTATTTGTTTTTTCTCTGCAACAACTAAAGTAGAAGGAACAATATAACCTGTACAAAAATATAATGTTCCTACTTTCACACCTTTTGCTACTATTAAGGAACCTCTTGAAACTTTCCAATTTTTATCACTAAACATAACTATGCAACCTTCATCAACTAGCTACCCTACTAAAATTAAATTCCTACTCAACCTTGGAATGTGCCTTACCTCTTGTAGTAGCGAATGATTTCCATTCTACAACTTAATCTTAATTCTTCCATTTCTAACAATCTAACAAGGTTTGTTATCTCTCAAATAAACCAACCCAAAATCCCCTTGGACATAATCAAGAAAATAACTTCTATGGGGCGTAGCATGAAATGAGTCCCCTGAATCTAAAACCCATGAATCTTCAACATTATCTAGGGAAAGAATCAAAGCATCATCTTCAAATTTATTACTTACCACATTTTCCTCCTTATTGCCTTCTTGTTTGTCTCCTTTATTCTTTTAAGACCAGCAATCTTTCATTAGATGACCTGGTTTCCCACAGTACCAACAATCCTTCTATCCTCTAGATTGGGACATCTTATCCTTTGATTTTCCTCATGACTTCCCATGACCTTCAGAACCTTTTCCTCTCTCCTTTGATCTGCCACCGCTTTCTTCATTAAAAACACTACTTGATGCGGATCCACCTGAGATTTTATTACAAATTTCCTCACTTAGAATAACACCAACAAAATCATCGAATCTTAGGGTATTTGAACTAGAAATAGAGTTACTAACTTCCATTACCAAACTATTTCATATTTTAGGCAAAAAACATAATATCAAGAGAGCTCTAACTTTTTCATCAAATTTTACATTTACAAAATTGAATTGATTGGTAATCATATTAAACTCATTTAAATGATCCGTCATAGATCCACCTTCAATAATTTTTAGATTAAACAAATGATTCATGAGAAATACCTTATTTGAGGTTGAGGGTTTTTCATACAATTTAGCCAAAGCTTTCATCAATTCATCTATTGTCTTCACTTCTATTATATTAAATGCCACAGATGGTTCTAGGCACAATCGAATAGTTCCTAGTGCCTTTATGTCTAGAAGATTTTAATCCTCATCAGTCATTGTTGTTGGTTTCTTAGCTATTCCTTGAAACAACCCCCATAAATCATTTTGATAGATATAATCCTCCATCAACATCTTCCATAACTAATAGTTCTTCCCATTGAATTTATCTATATTCAATTTACCCTCATCTTCCATTGCTCCTAATTAACTATGAGACTCCAACTCAACCATGATACCTTCCTACAGATGATAATTGAACACAACCCACTCTAAAACCACTTGTTAGGAATTATATGTAGAAGATATCAATTAAATGTAGATAAAGATTAAATAGAGGAATAAAAAATACACATAAATAATAATAGTGAGAGACAATTTTAACATGGTTCACCCAAACTCATGCTACATCCACCAATAGAGAGTCCAATATTATTATCCAGCAAATCAAACCAATTACAACCAAAAATCCTTGCAACTCAATACCGTTGCAAATGCTACATTACAATATCAATGGAAACCCTAACCCTTAGCCATTTTATCAAGACTTTTGTCGGTTAAAAATAGGGTTTTTTTAATGTTGACCAATAGAAAAATAACTCTTGATGCCTTTATAAAATAATAAAATCCAAGGGCATTGCCCCTTGACCCTGTCTTAGGGGCACTGTCCCCAAACCCCCATTAAATAAATTAGGGGGGAAATCATGTTGATAAAATTGAGGAAAATTTAACCTTTGAGTTTAATTAGGATCCATTTAACAACAATATCCCACTTGGAGACTGATCAGACTCTACACCATATCATCTCCCACTTGGAGACTAATCATAACATGCTGACCTTGATGGAGCATCTAAAATTTTGAAGAATTTTCTCATCCCCCGTGGGCTTAGTTTTCCTTTTTCAAAACCCTTATCCCCATGTTTGGGTAGGGTTTTTCCTTTGAAGGCCTTTAATTATTCTAATCACACATTGACCTTCCCAGCCTGTTTCCATCTCCTTTAGTAATTACTTGATTCATTGTGCATGTTCAACAACCGGCCCCTTTGGTCTAGAGCATCGATCACCCAGTCAGTTGATTAATTCTAGTTGTGTCCTAAAGTTAGGTGTTAAATTTTCCCCAAAAATGACTTATGCTTAAGTAATCTCTATGTGAGGGTCATGTCACCATCAACCTAGTCTTAGCCCCTTATTTAATGTTAATCTTGATGTGTATGCAGGTTTAGTGATTTGAGACCATGGGAGGAGATCTTGACTGTACCCCGCCAACTCATAGACAAAAAATGCCAGCCAATTATGCAGTGCAAGAATAGAAAAATTATGACATGTGTCCCCATACAAATGTGGGGTCCATTCTCCACTATCTATCCCATTTCCCATGGTTCTAAGCCAATGGCTAAGATTGAGCATTGGGAATGATCTTCATCATTCCCTACTAGCTCATGAGGAAAAGATGGAGGTTCATTAAAGAGTGATAGATCAGTGAGATCCTGACACATGGATCAATCCACCTAATCCATGAGATAGATGAAGTTTTTTGACAAATGAATTGACATCTGAGATGGGTTAATGCCATTGGCTGATGACAAATCAACGATGCTCTATTGGATTTCAAATTTGGTCAGTCCAAAGTGAACCAATCGATGTGCCATCTCATTATGAGATTAATGACCAATATTCAAAGATGAAAAAATAACATGTGATAGCCATTTCATTCTGAGACTATGGAGCAGTAATGGTCTATTCTTTATAGGTGTAATAAAATTGATCTTTGTACATGTGGAGATTTAATTACTAGTGATCATGAAGTAAGAAATGCAGATTTCAATGCATTTGGGAATTAAATGGTGGCAATACTCATGCCAACGAATTTCCTGGCTTGCGCGTGTGTTCTTCATGGAACATTGATGATTTCTATCATCATATTCTTCAATAAATAGAAGTGGCTAGTTATTATTTTCACCATAGCAATTAGTTGTCAAGTCTTTTAGTTGTTGTAGCGAGTTAGGTTGTGAGTGTATATTTTCTAGTTGCAAAATGAGCAAGCCTGGTGTCTCATCAATTATAGTATGAAGATCTTCTCTGCTTAATTCAAAAAAGTCCCATGAGGAAGAATCAGAGCAGAAACAATGCACTCATGAGGATACTCAGGAGAAGGGATTTGTGCCTATTGCTACCAGATGTAGCTATCATCTAAAAGGCCAGACCAAGAGCTTAGAGATGGTGGGAGAAAAGAGAGAGGAAGCTACTAGGCCTTCTAGAAGAACTTAGAAAAATATTTGATATGGTAGTGGATCCTTTGGATGACAAAACTCACCCATTGACATCATAGAGAGCTCATCATAAACTAAAATGGAGATGGATTCTAGCTACCTTCAATATTGCTAGACCTTGGGTTGAGCTCCATCTCCTAGACCTAAAGTGTTGTCTGTACAACCTTTGGTAATAAGGGCTCTAAGCAAGTGTGATGGGGTTGTTCTAAAAAGAGATAAGGATGAGGAAGGGGTTGAAGTTTCATCTCCAACCCTCATTGCTACATGAAGTGTGTGTGTATCATGGTGTGCATGCTGGTGGTGCAAGGTCTTCTGGGTGATGAAGGGTGGTGGTGAATGAAAATTTTGGTGTTGATTGATAATTTTCATTGTGGTTTCTTTCTCTCTGCATGTGTGGTTATTTTTTTTAGGTGTTAGATGCTGACTATGCACCTTCATGGTGATGTGGGTGTCTGGTTCGTTCTGTACCTAGTGAAAAAAGTAATTTTGGTGGTACTTTGCATTTCCCTTTTAATGGTGGTTGTAAACTTGCTTTTCCAATTTTGAATGTGTTCTTACAGAATCAATATGTTGGGAATTTTGAAATGCAAGTGAAATTAAGGAAGAAATGAAATTTTGTATTGAAATTGCATTTGAGTTGGTAGCTTGTTTACTCCCTTATTCTATAAAAGGGAATTTAGGACTCATTTGTAGGGATTCTGATCAAGTTTTGTGTCAGGTGTTTATCTAGGTAGAATATTAGGCATAAAGGAAAGATAATAGATAGATAAGATAACTTGTTTTGAGCTCTAATGAACATATGTAATTATCTTAAATAGTTTTATAGAAGTGACTGATATAGAAAATAAACGTACAATTTTGATACATGTGCTCTTCTAATGTAGATCTATGTGAATTTTGAATGAAATTTCAATGATTCCTTTATTCATCTTCAAATATTTGTTTGAATGTGTGTCTTTGTTTTTCCTTTGATTCAAGTAATCAATTAAAATGCTTAAATGGGATAATGAATTTGTAGTGATTTACAAAGGACTTGAGAAGAAGTCCTATATTAGAAGTTGTGAACTCCATAATGCAAAGTAGTTGTGGGAGTAGTCCATTTCATTAGATTTAAAATCATTTTTGTGTTATTGATCTTTGTGTATGTGACTTTGATGCCCTATGTAACAAGGCATTGGTCTATTTTCAAATATTCACATAAAGGGTATATCAATTATCTATTCAGTGACCGACTTGAAATTAGAATGAAAATTCATTTTAAAATTCAATTACAATAAGGCACGTATGTGTAGTATTCCCCTCATTCTTGGTAGATTAATTGATATTTTCTTGGATATTAACCAGCTTTTGAGTGAATTATGTTATTTACCATTGATAGGAACTGATCTATGATTTAATTTGCCATTCATTAAGATTTCCAAGTTAAATATCCTTTAGGAACATCCTTGGTCCCACAAAGCCTAAAGTGAAAAATATTCTAGTCTCTGACTGAATCTTGTCAGTTGGCCATTCATTTTAAGGGTCTTGAATATGAGATTTGGCTACTCTTTAGAGGTTCCTTAGGTGTATTTGAAAAACACCAATAGAATGGCGACTCTACTAGGGAAATTCTCATTCTCCAAACATAGATGACAAATGTAGAGTCAAAGGGTTAAATGAACCTAAATATCTTTATTGGATAATAGCAGATTCTTGAACCTAGCAAATATTTTGAGTGCAACAAAGATTGAAAGATCCAAACGTGACTCTGTTGTGGAGGATAGCCCAGAATTTGTATTACTTGTAAAGAAAATTCATCTCACTTGAAGTTCAATCCTCTAGAAGGAGGTGGTGACTCCAACTCAAAGAACCTATTAAAGAACATATCAATTTGATCGGATCTGCAATTTAAAAGATAAAGGATAATCACCTGCTGCAAATTACTAGGTATTTTCATAGAATGTGAAGAAATTGGAGTGTATTATTGGTAGATCAAGATAAATTTTCCATACTTGAGATGTAAATGATTCCATGAAGGGTGAATTAGCAGTAGATGAGGGAATATTTGGAGTACTTTAACATGCGTTTATGTATAAGTTAAAATTATGCATTATGATGAAAGAAGCATGTCATATTGTTAGATCTTAGGAAGCATTTTTAAGCAATACTTATGCTGGATGCTTAGGATCACATTTGTAAAAGGAATTGAAGTAATATTGTATAATTACATAATATATTCTAAATTTCTTTTTAGGAATTAAGAGGGAGTTGTCAATTTATGCCATCTGGTATGAATATTGACAAAGACATGCAAGGTGAGTAGCCCTTGTCTCACCGAAGCAATTTCGGTACCAATAGGTATAGGGCCATCAAATTTAACAAAATTTGTGGGTACCCAAATGTTGTACCACCAAAGATCAGGGACAAAATTCAAAGGTTCAGTGGTGAAAAGGAAAAATTAGCAAGTAAGCATGTGCAATAATTTATTGATGTGATGGGTGATCACATGAGATAGACCCTAAAGATGTAGTTATGAAGTTATTTGTTCAATCTCTGAAAGGAGATGTAATATACTAGTTCTCTTTTCTTCCTACTTCTTCTATAAATTGTTGGAATGAGCTTAAGACAACCTTCATGGACCAATTCGGTGAAAGGATAAATCCAAGTGTTGCAAGAAAGAATTTCATGGAGATTTCTAGGGATAAAGGAGAATTGGTCCCTAATTTCAACCTCATATTTGCAAAAGTCATAAGGGAAATCCTTGATCACATGAGACCAAATGATACCGAGTGTTTGGTTGTATATTTGGGAGCATTGGATAGAAAAATGAGATTCCTGCAAAGGGATAAAGAGCCTGTTACCTTACAAGAAGCCTACCAAGAGGCTGTGAATATTGAGAATAATTTGAAATACTCAATTATGAGGGGACTATTGGAAAGAGAAACTATACATGTTTTCTAGTGTTGTCATTAATGGAAACCCTTGTCAGCTATTCGATCTGCACATTGTAATTTACTCATACCGATAGACAAATTAGAGATCAATGGTTATATGTTAAGCTAGAATAGAGCATTTGGTAGATCTGTGTTCTTCAATTCATATGCATATTTTCTATTATTATTTTGTGTTGTGGATCTCAAGGAATATTTTTCGATGCATAATTTGTGTTATCTATAAATCTTGGTGCCTTGTATTGATTTGAGATAAAGTTAGAAGGTCTAGTTGACTAATTTTTTGTCCATTAGTGTATGAAGGCTGATTTGGTGAATATAGTGTGTCATGGATATTTGAGTCCTAAGTTATTTTTTAAGTTTTTTTGTGTTCGATCATTTTGATTTGGGTCCTCACTATGTCATGGCTAACTCTTGTGGATGGGAATTGAATATTATGGATGATTTGAGCTAATAGATTGTGAATATTTCTTATTTTGTTGAAGCTGTCATGAAGCAATTAAATTCCTTGTAGCAGATATATATATATATATAAGTGACCAACTATATCATTTTGGTGTGTGTTCGATGTGAGTTGATGTATGTTACAAATGTCAAAAGGTCTGTAGAGCGATTATGCATAGTTTCACTTGTACATTAAGGATTCTTGTTGCTAGTTGGAGCATAATAGGGTAGAAGAGTAGAACTAGTCAGAAGGTCCAAAATTTGATTGTTGAGCCTAATCAGAACTGTAATCAAGAATTTGTAGATGCTACTTTATCAATTCAAATCTTTGGAAGTATTCCAAACTTTTGTAAGGCAGTAAGCCTTTCATTTTTTGAGCAGTGAGCTCTAGGCAATGTGCCTAAATGCAAATGCATTCCCATTTTATAAGATTTTCTTTTCAGTATACTCAGAACATATTGTGGATTGAGCTCCACCATGGTTTTTCCCCTAATAGGGTTTCCACATAAAAATCCTTGTATTATGGTGTTGTGCTTACTTGTCTTTTGTGCATGCATATTTACTTTGGTTGAATGTTATCAGTACTTTAAGGATCAAATTAATAAAGTTAAAAATTGCACAACACTAATTCACCCCCCCTTCTCAGTGTTGCTTGATTCCAACAATTGGTATCAGAGCTTTGTTCCTTAGAATAAGATGAAAAGCTTGGGGAAGATCTTGGAAAGTGTTTTAGTGGATTCAAGTAGTCTTCAACAACAACTTATGGTGGCCCTAGATGATCCTGATCAGGAAAAATATGAAGTCCAGGAATTACAAACAAATCTCATGAATGTTGAGAGATTCATTGAGTTATTGAAAGAAAAAATCAATAAGTCTAGGGAGAAGAGAAGGGTGCTCTATGATTAGATCAAGTAGGAAGACAGTAAACACATTGTAGATGAACAACTGAGTCAAACCTTCAAGGAAAAGATAGAAGAATATGAAAATTTTACCAAGGATAATGCAGTTCTAAAGCATGATATGGAATCTATTATGATGAGGATGAATAAGGAGATTGTAGATAGGAAGAAGAATGAAGGAAATCTTGCTCAATCCTTGAAAGAGAAATTTGAAGAATGTAGTTGAATTATTGATGGATTCATTTAGTTGGAACTTGAGTTGGAGCAATCCAAACATAATGAGGAAGAGCTTGAAAAGCACATTGTTGATCTTAGAAATGAACTTGCTACTGAAAATGAATTCAAGGAGAAGTTCAAGATTAGCTCAGCCAAGCTCAATGAACTGATTAAAATTTAGAGGACTGATGGTGACAAGTGAGGTCTTGGATATGAGAAAGGAGAAAGTTCCAAATCTGGACAAAGGATATTCAGACAAGGAAATCAAATCAACAACGTTGGTAGGTATCTGGTAAGACAACCTAATGCTCAAAGGCTCAATGGTAACTATTATGTCTACAATAAATTTGGTCATATGGCAGCTCAATGTAGAAGTAGAATGAATTCAAGTGGTCCATCATTCTCTAGTTAGTGCTTTAACTATAACAAGTATGGTCATAAGTCAAATGAATGCACAAATGTGATGAAATTTTTTTATAGAGATGTCAGATGTTATACATGCAATAGATTTGGCCATATTGCTAATGAGTGTATATCAAGAG
The DNA here is from genome assembly GCA_007258455.2 of Sequoia sempervirens. NCBI lineage: Eukaryota > Viridiplantae > Streptophyta > Pinopsida > Cupressales > Cupressaceae > Sequoia > Sequoia sempervirens. The sequence continues at coordinate 420,499,515 of VDFB02000017.1, forward strand.
AAAATAAATGGAATAGCTAGTCTAGACAAAGAAATTTGGTGTGCTACAATTGCAACAAAATTGATCCTATTGCTAGATTTTGTAGAAGAGGTCTAGTAAATAAAAGAAGAAACATGCAGAAGGATGAAAAAGGAAAAGGGAAAATCACTATAGATTAGATTAAGAAGCAAATGAATAAGAAATGGGTGAAGAAGAGTCCCTCTATTATAGAAAATGAGCCAGCACCAGAATCATCTTCTGGTAATTCCTCTGAAAATTAGTTTTAGGCCCTTGGCCTAGGGGGAGCTGTCAAGAAAATTCTTTAACCCCTTCTTGAGATGTGGATGAGTCCAGTGATTTCATTGATGATCTACAGATGTTTTTGAATAGTTGGATAGAGTATTTATGCAAAATTCAAGGTCTGTAGAAGAGTTATATTTCACATTATATGGAAACAGGATATCCGGATGAGTTGGGGAAAAAACATTTATTACGTCAAAAAGGTTAGGTGTGTGAATGATAAAAATTCATTTCTATCTTTCATTTGTCACTTTTCATTTTGAGAAGAAGAATTTTTTAGAGCTCTAAAGCAAACTTTGGAAAAATTTGGGAGAATTCAATTTTGAAGTCTGTAAAGAATCAAAGTCACTAATGCAATTGGTTCGATATTTGATAAAAGAGAATTGACAATTGATGATATTGTTGATGTGGATGTGAAATTTTCCTCGATGGTCATTGGTTACAAGATATATCATTCCAGCCAAGAAAATTTTGTATTTGGTACTTCCATATATACAACATATCAAATGGTGAAGGAGAATGCAGAGTACGACCTGCGTGAGTTACTTCAAAGTCATCTTATGGAGAATCTTGGTAAGATTAAGAAAGATAAGAAGAATTCTATTAAATATGGTAATTTGTTGTTGTGTTTGTTCTTTTATTTCATGAATGAATTTCTTAGATTCAGGAAAGTGTTTTGGAAAAGAGGCAACAAGCATGTAGTTGTTTAGATTAGAGATATCTTATTCAGCCTTGGTGATTTGCAAGCTAGGAAAAATATAATTTGGGGATATCTCAAGAACTTTCATAATGTAATGCAAGAAAGGAAAGAATTCCTAATTCTATTGTGGAGAAGTATAAGGACACAATTTTTTTATGGTGGATATTGATCAATGCTTGATAGAAGTTGCAGAACCTAGAACTATTTGGATTATGCCAATGGGTTATGAAGTTGAGGAAAGAATTTTGGAGCTATATGCACAAAATTTGTTGAGTAAGCCTTTGGATTCATCTAAAGAAAGGTTTGGAACATATGCAGAAAAGAACATGCAATTCCATGAGAAGTTAAAGAAGCCAATCATAGTCCGGAGAGTAAGGAAAGAAGTGGAAGTCTTTGCAGAGAGCATGGGTATATCTGCAGAAGCAATAAGAGAAGCCAGAAGGAAGAGAGAACAAGCTAAAAGTAAAAGATACTACTAAAACTAAATCTACTAGTCCGGAAAAATCCTCTATCTAAACTAGATCAACTAGGAGCTCTACACCCCTATTTGGTCATGCAAAGAAGTCAACCCCTCAAAAAGCTCAAGTTAAGGAATCTAGTAAGAGGGAGAAGGATTAGAGCACAAGAGTGTATACAACCATTTTAGAAGATGAAGAGACAAAATCCAATGAAGAAGTTAGAGAAATGAAGCATATGGGCACTCAAGCTACAACAATAGTCACTAAGGACAAGCCCTCTGATGAAAAAAAGAAAGCAAAGAAGAAGATGAAGCCTGAAAAACTAGGTATGTCTATAGAGGAAGTTGAGAAAGGTATAATCAAAGATGGTAATCTTAAGTCCCTATGTGAAGTGTATGGTACCTTTGATAGTGTTGGTCAAAGAATACTTGAGGAGGCTACAATAAAATATTTGAACAATTTCAATATGACTCTTGTTGAGATAATGGCATAGTTGCAACTATATGAAACTTTGGAGATGAGGAGAGTTAGTGCCAGAACTGAAGATGAGTAGCTGAGAGAATGGATTCTTGCAAATCTAAGTTTGGTAATGTATATTAAGGAAATGAAGAAAATCTTCAAAGAATCAAAAAGAGAATTTAAGAGAAAAACAAGGATAAATAAGCTTATGATGGGTAGGATTGAAGAGGTTGCACAAGAAACTAAGAGAATTATGAAGGAAGTTCTATTAAAGAATAGAATTGATGTTGTTTCTAAAGAAATGCATGCAGAAGATATTTCATCTAGTCTGGTAAATGAATAGGTTATAGTTGAGGACACTCAGATTCCTCTTGATGTGCATGATATAGAAGTACCTATGGAGACTAAATCTCCTAAAGATGTGTCAGTTGAAGAAAAAGAGATATCGGTTGAAGAAATTGAAATTCCAAATGACAAGAAAGACTTTGTGGCTGAAGAAATAGTGGTTGAGGAAAAGAAGGTTGAATTTAAGGAAGTTCTAGTGGAACCAAGAGACACTGTAGAGGCAATGAAGAAATTTACAGAAGAGAAAAAGGAAGAATTTTATCTTGAGTTGGGAGAAGGCCCTATTCATTTGTCTACTTTATCCCCAATTCAAAAAATGAAAGTTGCATCATTTGCACAAGCTAAGGCTAGGGAAGAAATTTTGAAGTCCCACATTGAGGACAGTGAATTATTGAATCTTGCATCTAGTATTCTAGAAAATATCATGCCTACTCATGTTAAGGATCAATCTGGTTCTTCCTCTGGTGAGTTGAAGAAGCTTATAAATTCAATAAGTACTCATTTTGAGTCACTTGAGAAGTTAGCTTTGGTCAAGGTACAAAAGGAGTTTGATGACAAAAGGTTTAGTAGTCTGAAAGATATGATAGCTAATGATAAATATTTGTTAGCTACCTATGTGAAAAATGTTCATAGTGTTCTATCTAAAGGTGGAAAGGTCTATAAGTCATGTTTTTCTTTGTCTAAGCTTAGTAAGGACAATGAGAAGAAGGTCAAGGATCATGAGAAAGAGTTAATGTTATTTCTAATGCTTTTGATCCTTTAACTATTTTTATTGGAGAGAAGGAAGGTCAAGTTATATCCCTACTTGACAAGATAAAGTTTCTGAAGCATGATAATGACAGAGTTGTGGAAAGAGCTTGTGTACTTAGAGGCTTAATTGGTCCAAATATGGAAACTATGTTGAGTGCTTTGAAGGAAGCACAAGATACTTTGTCGGTCAGTGATCTCATGAACCTTGAATCAACTGAGATGAAATATTATTTACTCTGTAGTCACATAAATATTCTATAAAGCCTTAAGAAGTGTTGGGACTCAAGCTTGAACCTGTTGAAAAATAATTTTGCAGATATTTTCAAGTTTGTGTAAATTGTTGAAACAAGTTTGTAAATATGCAGTCCAAAGTTTTTCTTTGTTTTGTATGTGGATTTCCTATATTTTCCATTGATGTCAAAGGGGGAGAGTAGAACAGTGAAAAATGTATGTTCATCTAAGGGGGAGTTGTAGTTTTGAGCTATGGATGAAAATCTGTTTGGACTTTTGGTTGGCAGTGTATTTATGTTGGTACTTATCCGACACTTAGTCATTTTTCACTAAGTGTTGCCATCAATGCCAAAGGGGGAGATTGTTGGCAAGGGACATTGCACATGTTTTTTGGTGTTTTCATTGATGGAAACCCTTGTCAACTATTTGATCCACATATTTTAATTTACTAATACCGGCAGATGGATTGAAGATTAGTGGTTATCTGTTAAGCTAGAACAAAGCATCCAATAGATCTATGTTCTTCAATTCATATGCATATTTTATGTTTTTTTTTTTTTTTGTGGATCTCAAGGAAGATTTTTTGATGCATAATCTATGTTATCTCTAAATCTTGGTGCCTCGTATCAATTTGAGTGAAAGTTAGAAGGTTTGGTTGACTAATTTTTCATTTATCAATGTATGAAGGCTAACTTGGTGAATATAGTGTGTTACAAATATTTGAGGAGTTATTGTTTAAGTGTTTTTGTGTTTGAGATTTTGATTTGGGTCCTCACATTGTCATGGCTCACTCTTTTGGATGCACATTAAATATTATGGATGATTTGAGCTGACAGCTTGTGAATATTTCTTATTTTGTTCAAGCCGACATGAAGCAATTAAATTCCTTGTAGCAGATATATTTAAGTGATCGATTATATAATTTTGGTGTGTGTTCGATGTGATTTGATGTATTTTGTGAATTTCAAAAGGTCAGTAGAGTGATTATGCATAGTTTTACTTGTGCATTAAGGATTCTTGTTGCGATTTGGAGCATAATAGAGCAAAAGAGTAGATCCAGTTAGAAGGTCCAAAATTTGATTGTTGAGCCCAACCGAAATTGTAATCAGGCATTTGTAGATGCTACTTTCTCAGTTCAAATATTTGGAAGTATTCCAAAATTTTGTAAGGCAGTAATCCTTTCATTTTTTGAACAATGAGCTCTAGGCAGTGTGCTTGAATGCAAGTGCATTCCCATTTTGTAAAATTTTCTTTCGATTATACTCATAACATATTGTGGATTGACCTCCATTGTGGTTTTTCCCCTAATAGGGTTTCCACATAAAAATCCTTGTATTATGGTGTTGTGCTTACTTGTATTTTCTGGATGCATATCTACTTTGATTAAATGTTATTAGTACTTTAAGGATCAAATTAATAAAGTTAAAAATTGCACAACACTGATTCAACCCCCCCTCTTAGTTTTCTTGATTCCAACAGGGACCTACAATGACTAGCATGAATAGCTCTAGTAGAATTCAAGCTATTGAGTCAAGCTAATTAAGAAATAAAAGTGTTTTTCAAGAAGAAAAGATTTTAGATGTTGTATCTACACTACTTCCTAGAGATGTAGAGCATGAGCAAGCATCAACCTCACATCAACCAAGGATGGGAAAGACTAACTTGATTTCCTCTATCGAAAATTTGTATGAAATGAAGAGACATGTAAATGAGTCACCATATGACTTATTTTTAAGATTCTTGGATGTTCTGATGGAGATACTCAAGATTTTTAGGCCTAGTGATTTAATGTGTATCAATTTGTTTTGTGAAGCTTACATATCAAGATCAAGCCAATGGTCTAAGAATTAGAAGCCTCATAGCCTTGATCAAGTAGTGGATTGGATTAACACTATGGAAGAAATTGAGCATGGTCATATGCCCATAGTTGTTTCCCAGGATGTGGACAATAATTGCCACGATGAGGAGAATTAGAGATTGAAATTGGCAGATCAAGGAGAAGTGCTAGAGTCTAAACCACTAACTGTTGAATGTTGTTATTTTACAAGAAACATAGAAGCAAGTGCATGCGCTAGTGATGAGGGTGAAAAGAAAAAATGTGAAAACAAGGATATGGTATCCAATATCTTCCATGGGATACATGTCAAAGTTATGAGCAAACACAAGAGGTAGATGGTGAAACCTCACAAGTTGATTCCACTAGAACTAATAATGCATTAGTCAATGATGGGAATGCACTTATTTTCAATGATATGGCATAGATGAGGAATTAAAAAGATGAGATTGAGTTGGGACAATATTATGTTGAATATGATTCTTCTTATGAAGTGGAGATGTAATCCCTTGCTTCTAGTAGGGGATATGTTAATAGCCTTGAGGGTGTGCTTTTTCTAGGCAATGAAAAATTCTCCTCATGTGAAGAATTCTCTGAATGTGGATCAATTGTTATGAGTGCAGACGATGAGGAGGATATTGAGAATATTTCCCTCTATTCCCCAAGTGATTACACTAGATTTGAATGCACTGATGATCAAAATTGTTGGGATCCTAACACTAAAGGTGATGAGATACATCCAATTATCATGACGGTATCACAAAATCCCTTATTTGATGAACTTGTGTCTGACAATGAAGTAATAAATGATAATTCCTATTGGTATAGAAGCAATCCTCTTTTTGAAGATATCTCTAATGAGTATTTGGAAAGTACTACTAGTGGATGTGTCATGGATGATACAAGAAAAAAACAAGGTGAAATTAAGCTTGGCAATTGTGCCTTTGAAAATATCACCTCTGACTTGGTAATCTCCCAACTAAATGGAGATTGTGACAACACAAACACTAGTGAATTGGTTTCCCAACATGTGATTGAGAAAATTGTACTTAATAAGTATCTAGAGGTTGATTCATATTTGCTGACACCCAAATGTGATAGTAGCTCACATAAAGGAGAAGATAAATATTGTGAACAAAGTTTTGAATGTGACACAAATATCAAAGGGGGTGCAAATGATTATGGTGATTTCCCTATAGTAACCAACCATGTACTTGAAAATATGGTTGAAATATCACCCGCCCATGTTTTACCTAATGGTATGGGCTATGACATTAAAGAAGTTTCACTCTTCAGTGATCAAAAGGTAAAACAAGATGAATACATGGATGCTCAAATAATATCATGTTATGGTGAAGAAGAGAAATATTTTAGTATTGTAGGACTATTTCATCTATGTGAGGAGCAATTTGAAGGTGTAGATAAACAATGGAATGGTGCTAGCCAATATGAAGTTGCAATGGAGGTTTTTGTAGATGCTCCTCACCTTATGGACCTTATCATGTGACTTCTTTCATCTCATGAAGACAAAAATGGTGAAAAATAGATTGAGTATGTACCTAATCATGTTTTTGTTCCCCCTCACCTCATAAAAGATTGGCCAAGTATGAGCCAAAGTGTCTACAAAGTTTTCAAATTTGATGAGTAGGAGGGATGTGATCTTACACTTCATGAGAGTGTGGAGTATGAGGTTTTCATCTACCTAGTTCAATTTGAAGAGCTTATCATGGAGAAGGATAAGCATGGTAAAGATGCATCAAATGCTCTAAGCAAGGTTGATTGCGATGATGCTGATGACTTGGAATTGCATGATGTTCATATGGACCCATTGTTAGTAAAATAGGCCAAAGTGTTTGATAGAGGAAAGAATTGTCCCTAAGTTCTAGGGGCTAGGGGCCTTTGACTTATGAAAGTGAATTGCAATGTATATTTGTAAATAGTGTACATAGGTTGCTTTGGTCTATTTTCTTTTTGTTGTGTCTGCTTTCCTTGTCAAGGCATGCTCCTGTTTTTCAGTCTTCTACCCTAGTCTGCTTCAACCTGAGATTTAGATTCTTGCTATACCCACTGGGGGTATATGTCCCCTGCAAGCATGAGTCGTTAATGGAGCTTCTAAAATTTTGAATAATTTCCTCATCCACCATGGGCTTAGTTTTCCTTTTTCAAAACCCTTTTCCCCATGTGTGGGTAGGGTTTTTCTTTTGAAAGCCTTTAAATCTTCTAATTGCACGTTGAATTACCTAGCCTATTTCCAGCTCCTTTAGTAATTACTTGAGTCATTGTGCACATTTAGCAACTAGACCCTTTGGTATAGAGTGTCAATCACCTAGTCAGTTGATTAATTCTAGTTGTTTCCTAAAGTTGGGTGTTAAATTTTCCCTAGAAATGACTTATGCTTAAGTCATCCATATGCGAGGGTCATGTCACTATCAGCCTAATATCAACCCCTTATTTAATGTTAATCTTGTCATGTATATAGGTTTAGTGATTCGAGACTGTGGGAGGAGATCTTGACCATACCCCGTCAGCTCATGAACAAAAAATACCAACCGGTTATGCAGTTCGAGAACAACAAAATTATGACGTGTCCTCATATGGACATGGGGTCCATTTTCCACTATCTAGCCCATTTCCCATGGTTCTAAACCAAGAGCTAAGATTGAGCATTGGGAACAATATTTACCATTCCTTGTTGGCTCACGAGGAAAATATGGAGGCTCATCAAAGAGTGCTAGATCAATGAGATCTTGACACATGGATCAATCCACCCAGTATGTGAGATAGATGAAGTTTTTTAACAAATGAATTGACATCTGAGCTAGGTTAATGCCATTGGCTGATGACAAGTCAATGATGCTTTTTTGAATATCAAATTCAGTCAATCCAAAGTGAACCGTTCGATTTTCCATCTTGTTATGAGATCAATAGTCAATATTCAAAGATGGAAAAACAACACATGATAGCCATTTCATTCTACAACTATGAAGCATTAATGATCTATTCTTTACAGGTGCAATCAAATTGATCTTTGTGTGTGTGGAGATTTAATTACTAGTGATCATGAAGTAATAAATGCATATTTCCATGCATTTGGGAATTAAATGGTGACAATATCCATGCCAAAAATTGTCTAGCTTGTGTGTGTGTTCTTCATGGAACATTGATGATTGCTATCATCACTTTCTTCAATAAATAGAAGTGGCTAGTTGCTATTTTCACCATATAAATTAGTTGTCAAGTCTTTGAGTTGTTGTAGAGAGCCGAGATTGTGAGTGTAGATTTTATGGTTGAAAAATGAGAAAGCTTGGTGTCTCATCAATTCTAGTATGAAGATCTTCTTGGCTTAATTCACAAAAGTCCCACAAGAAAGACTCAGAGCAGAAATAATGCACTCACGAGGATACCCAAGAGAAGGGATTTGTTCCTATTTCTACCAAATACAACTATCATCTAAAAGGATAGATTGAGAGCTTAGAGATGGCGAAATAAAAAAGAAAAGAAGTTGTTGGGCCTTCTAGTAGAACTCAATGGAAGCTTCAATATGGTTGTAGTTCCTTTGGATGACAAAACTCATCCATTGAAATCATGAAGAGCTTGTCAGAAACTGAAACAGAGATGAATTCTAGCTACTGTCAGTATCTCGAGACCCTGGGTTGAGCTCCATCTCCTAGAGTTGAAGTGTTGTCTATTCATTCTTTGGTGGTAAGGAATCCGAGCAGGCATGATGGGGTTGTGCTGAAAAGAGATAAGGATGAGGAAGGGGTTGAAGTGTCATCTCCAACCCTCATTGCTACATGAAGTGGGTGTGTGTATCGTGGTGTGTGTGCTAGTGGTGCAAGGTCTTATGGGTGAGGAAGGGTGGTGGTGAAGGAAAATTTTGGTGTCGATTGATAATTTTTGTTGTAGTTGCTTTCTCTCTGCATGTGGCTATTTTTTTCAGAGGTGTTAGATGTTGACTATGCACCTTCATGGTGATGTGGGCATTTGGTTCATTGCACACCTAGCGAAAAAGGGAATTTTGGTAGAACTTTACATTTCCTCTTTAATGGCAGTTGCAAACTTTCTTTCCCCATTTTCAATGTGTTCTTGTAGAATTAGTACGTGGGGAATTTTGAAAGGCAAGTGAAATTAAGGACAAAATGAAATTTTGTATTGAAATTTCATTTTAGCCCATAGCTTGTTCACTCCCGTATTCTATAAAAGGGAATTCATGGCTCATTTGTAGGGATTCTGATCAAATTTTGAGTTGGGTGTTTATCTAGGTAGAATATTAGGCGTAAAGGAAAGATAATAGATAAAGAAGATAGCTTTTTTTGAGCTCTGATGAACATATGTAATTATCTTAAATAGTTTTACAAATGTGATTGATATAGAAAATAAATGTATAATTATGATACATGTACTCTCCTAATGTAGATCTATGTGAATTTTGAATGAAATTTCAATGATGCCTCCATTCATCTTCAAATATTTGTTTGAATGTGTGTCTTTGTTTTTTCTTTGATTCAAGTAATCAATTAAAGTGCTTAAATGGGGTAATGAATTTGCAGTGATTTACAAAGGACTTGATAAGAAGTCATGTATTAAAAGTGTTAGCGTAATTAATTATTTATTACACTAGAATAAGTTAACTTAGGTCTTGCATTTAATTAATTAAGTCCTAGGTTGCATCATTAGAAATCATAAATAATGGGGTAATTCCCCTTTCCTTGATTTTAGGAGATAAGATTCCTTCTAGAAGATGAGTTTTCCTTCTATAACTTATCTCAATATTTTATCATTTCCTAGGTAGGGTTCACATGTTGTCAAATTTTCTTAGATCATGACACATGGCAACATCATATTGCATTTTGCATCTCTCTCATTCCTATATATTCAAGGCATTTGTACATTTTTAATCATCTAATATTATAGATCAATAGAAATCTCTATTTGCATGCCCTTAGTTACAACACTTTCTGTGTGGTTGAATTTCTCTTGGAAAAGGTCCTCTTGAAGGCTGTAGCTTTAGGGACACTATGCATCCATCATTTCAACATGGTATCAGATCCATTCCATTGAGAGTCCATCCCAAGATCAAGAAAGTTGGGCTAGAGAGATTCTTGCAGGCTTGAAGGTTTCCATTGTAGGCTACTTGACTCCACCTAGGGACCAAGCTAATTTCTAGAGTAGATAGAGTCAAATCTGAGCTTGCCATTGTCTTTAGAAGGCCTTGAAACCCTAGGATATCTTGTTCATTTATCAAAATCAAATTCATCAACCAGGGAGCCATCAGAGGTATCTCAGGGTTTGAAAAATCAATCGTACAATCCATACAATTTGCAGTAAAAAATCACCCCAGTCGGTTGTCCTCTAAGCTAAAACTTTTTTAGTCGCAGGCCATTTTCACTTTAAAAAAAAATCAGGGCTTTTGTTATTTATTTGGAAAAAAATTATTATTTTGGGTTTTTATATAGTTTGCAAAAAATTGAGCAACCTTAAATTTATTCATTGGTTGGCATCATCTTTCTAATTTGTAGACTATATTATATTTCCATCGACTACATATAAAAATTCCTTTGACATTTTTATTAAAAGATCAATAGGCTAAATAATTGATTGGTTGACATTTTCATTTTTTTTTTTGTGCACACTATATAAAAAAATTTTGGTCAACATTTGAGATTTAATCAAAATATAATTTTGAATTGCTTTTGGCATTATTCAATTTTTTTTGTGATGTCCATTACATATTTCAAGTCTGCAGAAAGTATTTGTTTGTCAGCCACATTTAGTGTTGTTGACAGGAGAAGTACAACTCATCGGTACCAGTTTTTCAGTACCCATTGCACAGTGTGCTCCGTCCACTGGTGTTGATTTCCTATCAACCGTTCTTCTTACCATTGTCGGCTTCTGTCCATTCACTGATAGTTCATCACTGGTGCCCACCAACCATCCTCTATCAAATCACTGACACTCTCACTTCTTTTGTTGTCAGTTTTTTTTCACTAGCGCCATGACATTTAAAGCTCCAGACTGCCACCGAATGTTGTGGAAAACATCAGCCCCCACCACCATCCTCTATTCCTCCCATAGTCCTATCCATGACTGGGAGATCCACCAGTCAAGGAGGTGGTGTGATTTTTTTTTGCCAGCTCAAGCTCGCAGTCATATCAATGACCAAGGGTAGGAATTTATTTTTGTTCGGGGGGAAAAAAATTTGCCCCTATTTAGCCTACAACCCTACTAGGGCAGATTTTTTCAAATCACCATATCTTTGGGCCACAGTGTCAAAATTTGATAAACAAGATATCGTCAAAAAGAGGACTCAACCTACTTTCCAGTGGTGTAATCAATTTTGCTGCTATCAAAAGTTCAATTCAACTGAATTCAACCCTTCATTCTGGACTCAACAGCCAATATCTTCACATTAGATTGTCAAAATCTAGTGATTTCAGTAGCATTCATAAGATATTTTAGAGCTTTTTTCATCAGTCCATTCACTTTGATTATTTTCAGCTCCAAGTACTCTTGCCTTAGTTTTTTTTCAATAACTTGGATATCTTGAAGCTTGGGAAAAGGATTTTTGATTTGGGTGGCATCACTTTGGTTGCATATCATCTTTGGAAGTGTCTATTTGTTGTTAAAGATACACTATCTTGGAGATCATTTCAATGCAAGTTGATTATGATGTTTTGAGTACTATTGATCATTGTGATTGTCCTCACATCCTTTGGACTAATATTTGGGAGCTATATGGATATTTTGACACTCCACCATTTGTCAATGATCATGATTCATAATATCATTCCTTAGATCAAGTACCCCATGATGATATTGCCATGCAGGAGGTTGTTTGTTTGGATTTCCTTGAATCTTCAAAATAGGTTGGCAAGGTTTCTTCTCCATCAAATACTTTGTGTATCCCTTCAAATTTAGTGATTCTTTGTCCAAATTCATTTATTAAGGCTTCCATCATCATCATCCATCAAGACACATTCATTTTTCCAAACTTGGCATCATAGGATGGATATGTTTCAAGTATTTCAGCCTTGGCTATCTCTATAGGTTTTGAGGAAATTATTGAGGGGATATCACTCCTCTATTTAGATTCCACTTTGGAGAGTTTTCTTGAGTCTCCACATCCCTTTGTCTTGACCTTGATTGGAGATCCTGAGACTATCTTGGAGGCACTTGGTTTCTCTTCAAAGATTTTATGTGTGACTTCTTCCCTCTCATTCCATTAAGGAGTTGGAGTTTCTTTAGCACCCACCATTGGATTTTCTTCTTCCTAGTGGTAGACATATGGTTTGGACACATTTGTTGCTTTAAAATTCTTGTAGTGGTTTTGAGGACACTTCATTGTGGGGGGGGAAATCTAGTCCCCATCATATTCATTGCATTGTAGTCTTTGGATCTAGTTTAGTATCAGTTTCCAAATCATTCTGGTTTGTCACCCTCTTCATTGACTATGGCATCTTTATCTTTAGGAAAGGAGACACATGAATAGTGTTCAGAGACATCACCATCCATATTAATCCTTATTTCCTTCAATTCCTATCCGGAATGGGAAGTAACTCTACACTTGCACTTGGTTTTGTTTCTTCTGAAAGGGAGACAAGTTGTTTGTTAACACTAGATCATGTTTTATCTTCAGACACTTACCATTCTTACAGGTGATCACATATTCTAGGGGGGCTATATAGTCTCTCTATTTTCCTCATATGGGGGGCTATTGATTGTAATATATCCATGTAATAGATGGTGTTCTTGGGGGGTATTTGGGAGTCCTCCATCCTTCCCATCCTTTCTCACTTATATGCATTTCATCTCCTTTTTATAGAGGGGTTTTGTTCACACTGGATTTTCCACTTTTCTCCATTTGTGGGAGATTAGCTATATTTTCATTCTCATTTTGTAAATGGGTACCTAAAATGGCCATCATGTAGCCAAGACCCATCATCCATAATCATCATTGCATAATCATTGCATTTTTCATTTCTTCCCTAAGTTGCACTTATGGGGGGGTGTTAGTGTAATTAATTATTTATTACACTAGCATAAGTTAACTTAGGTCTTGCATTTAATTAATGAAGTCCTATGTTGCATCATTAGAAATCATAAATAATAGGGTAATTCCTCTTTCCTTGTTTGTAGGAGATAAAATTCCTTCTAGAAGATGAGTTGTCCTTCTAGAACTTATCTCAATCTTTTATCATTTCTTAGGTAGGGTTCACATGTTGTCACATGTTCTTAGATCATGACACATGACAACATCATATTGCATTTTTCATCTCTCTCATGCCTATATATTTAGGGAATTTGTATATTTGTAATCATCTAATATTCTATATCAATAGAAATATCCATTTGCATTCCCTTAGTTGCAACACTTTCTATGTGGTTGAATTTATCTTGGAAAAGGTCCTCTTGAAGGTTGGAGCTTCAAGGACATTATGTATCCATCATTTCAACAATAATTTGTGAGCTCCATAATGCAAATTCATTGTGGGAGTAGTCCATTTCATTAGATTTAAAATCATTTATGTGTTGCTGATCTTTGTGTATGTGACTCTAATGTCCTATGTAACAAGGCACTGGTCTATTTTCAAATATTCACATAAAGGGTATATCAATTGTCTATTCAGTGACCAACTTGAAATCAGAATACAAATTCATTTTGAAATTCAATTGCAATAAGGCATGTATGTGTAGTATTCCCCTTGTTCCTGGTAGATTAATTGATATTCTCTTGGAGATTAGCCAACCTTTGAGTGAATTATGTTATTTACCATTGATAGGAACTAATCTATGATTTAATTTGTCATTCATTAAGATTTGCAAGTTAAATATCCTTTAGGAACACCCTCCTTCCCACAAAGCCTAAAGTGCAGAAGATTCTAGTCTCTAACTGAATCTTATCAATTGGCCATTCATTTTAAGGTTCTTAAATATGAGAGTTGGCTACTCTTTAGAGGTTCCTTAGGTGTGATGGAAAAACACCAACAGACCCTATAACTCCCACTATAAATAAGCACCCTAGAAACTGTTGTTTTAATTTTATCATTTTTAGTCTTGAAAACCAACTGAAGTTGAAGAGGAGCTCAACTTCTCCCTTGTCACTACCTTTGCAAACATATCCATTGGATTGTCATCTATATGTATCTTTTCTAGCCTTAACTATCCATCATCCAACACTGACCAAATGAAGTGATACCTCAAATGTATGTGTTTGGTCTTTGAATGTAAGGTAGAATTCCTTGCAAGATGTATTGCACTCTAGTTTTTTGTAAGCAAATAAATATTGGCATTTTCCCAATTCTTTCATGAAAGATTGCATCCATATCATGTCCTTTCTTGCATCTATTGTAGCTACATACTCTACCTCTGTGGTGGATAAATCAACCACCTTTTACAACCATGAGATCAAACTCATTTTTGTCCCACCTATAGTAAATACATAAGTTGTTGTACTCCACCTGGTATCAACATCCCCTGCCAAATCTGATTCTAGATAACCTACTAAATCAGTATTAGAGCCCCCAAAACATAAATGTTTATTGGATGTGCCTCTCAAATATCTGAGAACCCATTTTACTTCATTCCAAAGCTCCAATTTAGGATTACTCATATACCTGCTTATGACTCCTACAATGTGTGTAATATCTAGTCTTGTGAATACCATGGCATACATTAAACTTCCTATAGCTAAAAAATATGGTACCTTGGACATTTTTTCTTCCTCCTCTTGTATCTTTGGACATATCTCCTTAGTAAAATTTCAAATGACTAGGAAAATGTGTGTTGATAGTATTTGCATTCTCCATATGGAATCTCCACAACACCTTTTCAACATAATCATCTTGAGATAGAGTCAATTTTATGTTCCCCCCATCTCTACAAATTCTCATACCAAGGATTTTCTTTGGTGCCCCCAATTCCTTCATAGCAAATGATTTTGCTAACTGTTGTTTTAACTCATTTATGTGATCCATGTTAAACCCCACTACAAACAAGTCATCAACATATAAACATAAAATAATGTAGCTATCATTATCCAACCTCTTAAAATAAACACAATGTTCAGAATTACACCTAATGTAGCCTTGTTCAACCATAAAGCTATCAACTATCAATCTGTACACCAATTTATCCTTACCTTTGACCTCAAATACTTGGGATTGTTCAATTTATATCTCCTCCTCCAAATCACCATGGAGAAATATGGTTTTCACATCTAGCTATTCCAAATGCAAATATTCAATACCTATATTATTAAAATAGTGTGAATAGAAGTCATCTTAACAATCAGAGAAAAAAATTCAGAAAAATCAATCCTTTTTTCTATGCAAATCCTTTTACAACTAACCTAGCTTGAAATCTATTCTTACCTCCAAATACCTCTTTCAACCTATAAACCCATTTTTTTGATAAAGACTTTTTACCTATAGGAAACTTACATAGTTCCCAAGTCTAATTTTTTTAGCAAGGATTCCATTTCTTCTTTCATTGCAAGCTCCCACTAAACCTTTGTATCCACCTACATAGCTTCATCATACCCTTCCAGTTCACCAACATCTATGAACAAAATAGAATACAAAGAGGGAGAAAACCTTTCTATAGGTCTACTTATCCTTTTTGACCATCTAACATTCACTACCTATTATGGTATTTCTTGTTACTGTTGTGGAGCATGTTGAACTACTAGAACATCACTGTCTGGAGCATCATCCAGTACCACAAAATGATTTTATTTCTTCTCATGCTATTGCAACTAATCTTTGTACAACACCTTCTCATTCAATACAAAAACCTTGCTTCTCACAAATTTCATATTTTCACCATCCCAAAGCCTATAACCAAATTCATGAATGCCATATCCAATGAAGATACATTTTTTTTATTTTTCATCTAACTTGGTTCTATTTTTAGAATATACATGTACAAATGCTTCACATTTGAAGGTTTTGAGAAAAGAATAATTCACCTTTTTACATGTCCATGCTTCCTCTAGAATACCACAGGACAAAGGAACTGAAGTACCTTGATTAATTAAATATACATCAGTGTTGACAACCTCTACCCAAGGTAACCCAACATGTAATCTCATGCTCCTTGCACACTCCATTATTTTCCTATTCATGTACTCAGCCACTCCATTTTCTTGTGGAGTCCCTAAAACTATTTTTTGCGTACGAATTCCATTAAAGGAACAATAATCCTGAAATTCTTTGCTACAATACTCACTACCATTATTATGTCTAAGACATTTTAATATTTTTTCTATCTCATTCTCAACCAAGCTTCTCCATTTCTTAAATATTTCAAATACAACAGATTTATGTCTTAAGAAATAAATCCAAACCTTACTAGTTGCATCATCTATCAATGTAACATAATACCGAGAGCCACCAAGAGAAGATATCTAAGCTAGTCCCCATACATCTGTATGCACAAGCTTCAACTTTTCATCTTTCTTTTTCTTCCCATCCTTGGGAATACTCTCTTTTGCTTTCCATACACACAACTTTCACAGAAATCCATATTAATACATTTCAAACCTAATAAAACATTCTTAGAATGAAGTACTTTCATACCTTTTTCACTCATATGACCAAGTCTATCATGCCATAGTGTTGTCTTAGAACCTGCGACAACTATTCCTAAACATGTTTGTTTTATCTCTGCAACAACTAAAGTAGAAGGAACAATATGATCTGTACAAAGATATAAGGTTCCTACTTTACACCTTTTTCTACTATTAAGGAACCTCTTGAAGCCTTCCAATTTTTATCACTAAAAGTAACTATGCAACCTTCATCAGCTAGCTACCCTACTGAAATTAAATTCCTACTCATCCTTGGAACATGCCTTACCTCTTGTAGTAGCCAATTATTCCCATTTTGCAACTTAATATTAATTCTTCCCTTCTCAACAATATGATAGGCTCCATTATCTCCCAAATAAACTGTTCTAATATCCCCTTGGACATAATAATAATAAAAAAAAAACTATGGGATGTAGCATGAAATGACGCCCCTGAATCTATAGCCCATGAATCATCAACATTATCTAGGGAAAGAATCAAAGCATCATCTTCAGATTTATTACTTGCCATATTTTCCTCCTAATTTCCTTCTTGTTTGTCTCCTTTATTCTTCTGAGACCAACAATCTTTCTTCAGATGACCTAGTTTCCCATAGTACCATCAATCCTTCTATCCTCTAGATTGGGACCTCTTATCCTTTGATTTTCCTCGTGACTTCCCATGACCTCCAGAAAATTTTCCTCTCTCCTTTTATTTTCCCATTCCTTTTGCATTCAAAGCATTACCTAGTGTGGATCCATTTGACCTTTTCCTATGAATTTCCTCACTCAGAATAACACCAACAACATCATCAAAGTTTAGGGTATTTGAATAAAAAACAAAGTTACTAACCGCCATTACCAAACTATTCTAGCTTTTAGGAAAATAGCATAATATCAGGAGATCCCTAACTTCTTCATCAAATTTTACATTTATAGAAGTCAATTGATTGGTAATCATATTAAACTCATTTAAATGATATGTAGTAGATCCGCCTTCAAGAATTTTGAGATTAAACAAATGCTTCATTAGAAATACCTTATTTTAGGCTGAGGGTTTTTCATACAATTTAGCCAAAGCTTTTATCAGTTCATTTGTTGTCTTTTCTTCTGTTATATTGAATGTCATAGATGGTGCCAGACACAACTGAGTGGTTCCCAATGCATTTATGTCTAGAAGATTCCAATCCCCATCATTCATGGTTGTCATTTCTTGTCTATTCCTTCCAACGAAATCCATAAATCCTTTCAGTAGAGAAATCCTTCATGTACATCATCAATAACTGATAGTTCTACCCATTGAATTTATCTACCTTCAATTTTCCCTTGTCTTCCATTGCTCCCACTTATCCATGATGCACCCACATAACCATGAGACCTTCCTACAGATGATAATCGAACATAGCCCACTTTGATACCACTTGTTAGGAATTGCATTCAAAATATATCAATTAAATGAAGATAAAGAATAAAGAGAGGAATGAAAAATACACAAAAATAATTACAACGAGAGACAATTTTAATGTGGTTCACCCAAACTTAGGATACATCCAATAACAGAGAGTCCAATATTATTATCCAACAAATCAAACCGATTACAACCAACAATTCTTGCAACTCAAAACTACTACAAATTCTACAATACAATATGAATGAAAATCCTAACCCTTAGCCATTTTATCAAGACTTATGTTGGCTAAAAAATAGGTTTTTTTTGTTGACCAATAGAAAAATAACTCATGCCACCTTTATAAAATAATAAAAGCCAAGGGTGCTACCCCTTGACCTCATCTTGGGGTGTTGATTCCAAACCCTCGTTAAATAATTTGGAGGGAAACTACATCAATAAAAGGGGAAAATTTAACCTCCTAGTCTAATTAAGCTTGATATAACAACAATCTCTCACTTGGAGACTGATCAAACTCCACACCATATCATATCCCACTTAGAGACTAGTCATAACATTGTTGACCCTGAAGCTCCCACTAGAAATAAGCAACCTGGACCCTGTTGTTCTAATTTTATTGTTTTCATTCTTGAAGACCAGCCAAAGCTAGAGATAAGCTCAACTTATCCCTTGTCACTACCTTTGTAAACATATCCATTGGATTTTCATCTATATGTTTCTTTTCTAGCTTTAACTTTCCATCATCAAACACTGACCAAATGAAGTGATACCTCAACTATATGTGTTTGGTCATTGAATGTAAGGTATAATTCTTTGCAAGATGTATGGTACTTTGGCTATCCATAAACAAATAACTATTGGATTTTTTTTTCCCCAATTCTTCCATGAAATATTGCAGCCATATCATCTCCTTGCTTTCCTTTGTTGCAACTACACACTTTTCCTCCATGGTGGATAAAACAACCACTTTTTGCAGCCTGAGATCCAACTCACTAGTGTCACACCTACAGTAAAGACATAACCTATAGTACTCCACCTGGTATCAATATTCCCTACCAAATATGAGTCTACATAACCTACTAAATCAGTATTAGATCCCCCAAAACATAAATGTTTATTGGATGTACCTCTCAAATACCTGAGAACCCATTTTACTACATTCCAATGCTCCAATCTAGGATTACTTATATACCTACTTACAACTCCTACATCATGTACAATATTTGGTCTCGCACATACCATGTAATACATTAAACTTCCTACAGCTAAATCATATGGTACCTTGGACATTTTTACTTCCTCCTCTTATATCTTTGGACACATCTCCTTAGTCAATTTCAAATGACTAGGAAAAGTTGTATTGACAATTTTTGCATTCTCCATATGGAATCTCTACAACACCTTTTTAACATAATCAACCTGAGATAGAGTCAATTTTATGTTCTTCCTATCTTTGCAAATTCTCATACCAAAGATTTTTTTTTATACCCCCAAATCCTTCATAGCAAATGATTTTTCTAACTGTTGTTTAACTCACTTATGTGATCCATGTTAAACCCCACTACAAGCATGTCATCAACATAGACACATAAAATAATATAGTTTTCACTATCCAACATCTTAAAATAAACACAATGGTCATAATTATACCTATTTTATCCTTGCTCAACAATAAAGCTATCAAATTTAAAGTACCATTGTTGAGTTGCTTGTTTCAAGCCATATAAATTCTTCTTAAATATGCACACCAATTTCTCCTTACCTTTGAACTCAAATCCTTGGGGTTGTTCCATATATATATCCTCCTCCAAATCACCATGGAGAAAGGTGGTTTTCACATCTATCCCTTCCAAATGCAAATATTCAATAGCCACAATAATTAAAACAATACGAATAGAAGTCATCTTAACAACCGGAGAATTTTTTTTAGCAAAATCAATGCCTTTTTTTTGTGCAAATATTTTTACAACTAACTTGGATTTAAATATGTTCTTACCTCCATCTACCTCTTTCAACCTATAAACCCTTTTTTTTGGTAAAGCATTTTTACCTACATGCAACTTACATAATTCCCAGGTCTATTTTTTTAGCAGGGATTCCATTTCTTCTTTCATTGCAAGTTCCCACTAAAACTTTGTATTCACCTACATAGCTTCATCATACCCTTCCGGTTCACCAACATCTATTAAAAAAATAGAATACAAAGAGGGAGAAAACCTTTTAGGAGGTCTACTTATCCTTGTTGACCATCTAAAATTCATTGGAGTTTGTGGTATTTCTTGTTGTTGTTGTAGAGCATGAGGAACTACTAGAACATCACTATTTGGAGTATCATCCAACACCACAAAATCCCTTTCTTTCTTCTCATGCTATTGCAACTAATCTTTGTACAACACCTCATTCAATACAACATCCTTGATTCTCATAATTTTTAGATTTTCAAATCCCAAAGCCTATAACCAAATTCATCAATGCCATATCCAATAAAGATACATTTATTTTGAGTTTGCATCCATATTGGCTCTATTTTTAGAATCTACATGTGCAAATGATTCACATTCGAAGGTTTTGAGAAAAGAATAACTCACCTTTTTACCTTTACATGCTTCCTTTGGAATACCACAACCCAAAGGAACTGAATGACCTCAATTAATTAAATATACAATGGTATTGACAACCTCTTTCCACATGTTTAAAGGAAACCCAACATGCAATCTCATGCTCCTTGCACACTCCATTATTGTCCTATTCAGTGTACTCAACCACTCCATTTTCATGTGGAGTCCCTGGAACCATTTTCTACCTATGAATTCTATTAAAGGAACAATAATCCTCAAATTCTTTTTTGCAATAATCACCACCATTATCAGATCTAAGACATTTTAATCCTTTTCCCATCTCATTCTCAACCAACCTTCTTCATTTCTTAAATGTTTCAAATACATCAGATTTATGTCTTAGAAAATAAATCAAAACCTTCCTAGTTGCATTATCTATGAATGTAACATAATACAAAGAGCCACCAAGAGAAGATACCTGAGTTGGTCCCTCATACATCTATATGCACAAGCTCTAACTTTTCATCTTTCTTTTTCTTTGCATCCTTGAAAAAAATCTCTTTTGTTTTCCATACACACAAATTTCACATAAATCCATATTAATACATTTCAGACCTGGTAAAAATTTCTTAGAATGAGGTACTTTCATACATTTTTCACTCATATGCCCAAGTCTGTTATGCCATAGTGTTGTCTTAGAACTTGCAACAACTATTTCAGTCTCTTCTGGTGAACCGACAACAATTGTTCCTGAACCTGTTTGTTTTTTCTTTGCAACAACTAAAGTAGAAGGAACAATATGACCTGTACAAAGATATAAGGTTCCTACTTTCACACATTTTTCTACTATTAAGGCACCTCTTGAAACCTTCCAATTTTTATCACTAAAAGTAATTAAGCAACCTTCATCAACTAGCTACCCTACTGAAATTAAATTCCTACTCTTCCTTGGAACATGCCCTACCTCTTGTAGTATCCAATGATTCTCATTCTACAACTTAATCTTAATTCTTCCCTTTCCAATAATATAACTAGGTTCGTTATCTCCCAAATGAACCAGCCCAAAATCTCCTTGGACATAATCAAGAAAATAACTTCTATGGGATGTAGCATGAAATGAGACCCCTGAATCTAAAACCCATGAATCATCAGCATTATCTAGGGAAAGACTCAAAGCATCATCTTCAGATTTATTACTTACCACATTTTCCTCCTTATTTCCTTCTTGTTTGTCTCCTTTATTCTTCTGAGACCAACAATATTTCTTTAGATGACCTAGTTTCCCATAGTACTAGTAATCCTTCTATCCTCTGGATTGAGACCTCTTGTCCTTTCATTTTTCTCGTGACTTCCCATGAAGTCTAGAACCTTTTCCTCTCTCCTTTTATTTGCTCCTACTTTCTGCATTCAAAACACTACCTGATGTGGATCCACTTAACCTTTTCCTATGAATTTCCTCACTCAAAATAACACCAATAACATCATCAAATTTCAAGGTATTTAAACTAGAAACAGAGTTACTAACCGCCATTATCAAACTATTCTAGCTTTATGGCAAAGAACATAATATCAACATAGCTCTAACTTCATCAAATTTTACGTTTACATAAGTCAATTGACTGGTAATCATATTAAACTCATTTAAATGATTTTTCATAGATCTACCTTAAATCATTTAAGTATTAAACAAGCACTTCATGAGAAATACCTTATTTGAGGCTTAGGGTTTTCATACAATTTAGCCAAATCCTTCATCAGTTCATATTTTTCCTTCACTTTTGTTATATTGAATGCCACAGATGGTTCCAAGCGCAACCAAATGCTTGCTAGTGCCTTTCTATCTGGAATATTCCAATCCTCATCAGTCATTGTTACCATTTTCTTGGATATTCCTTCCAACAACCTCCATAAATCATTTTTATAGAGATAATCCTCCATCTACATCTTCCATAACTAATAGTTATTCCCATTGAATTTATCTACCTTTAATTTACCCTTATCTGCCATTGCTCCCACTTAACCGTGAGACCTTCTTGCAAACGATAATCAAGGAAAACCCACTCTGATACCACTTGTTGTGAATTTCTTTTAGAAGATATCAATTAAATATAGATACAGATTAAATAGAGGAATGAAAAATACATAGAAATAATAACTAGAGACAATTTTAATGTGGTTCACCCAAACTTAGGTTACATCCACCAATGTAGAGTCCAAAATTATTATCCAAAAAATCAAACTAATTACAACTAGAAATCCTTGCAACTCAATACTATTGCAAATTCTACAATACAATATCAATGGAAACCCTAACCCTTAGTTGGAAACGTTCCAATAAAAGTGGTGAAAATTTAACCTTCAAGTCTTATTAGGCTCCATATAATAACAATTATCTAGAAAGATTGGATCATGTTAAGGTTACGTATGCTTAATTGTTTTTTTTTTACACAAGGTTTGGCCAACCTTGTGTTAAACACTACTCATGAAGCACATTGAAGCATGTGTTTGGGTCACCCTCATTCTAATGTCACTATAGAATTTTTTGGCACCGACCTAATTTGAATTTGTAAATGCAAGTGGTGTGTGGTTGACTTTGGATGAGTTTTAAAGTTGAAGATGGTATAAATATAGGTTCAGATGTTTTTGAAAATTATGAATGTGATAGTAAACGGATTGGTCACTACAATTTAATGTGATAAATGACTCTCTATTTCCCAATTGAGCAGTGATAATGAAACTAATAGTTCTGGAGATCGCTATTGAATTAGTGATCTTCCTCTGAATTTTATAGGTACACCTCCCTCTTATGATCTTCAATGAATTGGAGAAACTAAAAAAAAAACTAAAGTGTGTTTTTAACCAAAAAGCAGTAAAGGAAAACAAAAATTTGTGCATAAAAATGGCACAAATGTGAGAGCTATTTGGAATAAAATATCAAAGAAAATGACACAAAGATTATTCACTTAAACCTATAAATGACGAGGAGGAAAGAAAATGATCCCCAGGAAACATATGAAAAAAAAAGACTCAAAGATCCTACAATGAACACATCTTTAATTTGATGTAATAGAGAAAATATGAATAAATAATTGTAGATTCACAAAGGAGATCAGCAATTCAAAAGAAAAAAATCAAATACAAAGATTAGAAATGTCTCCTTTATTCAAGAACATAAAATATAGCTCAAAGAATCTATCTCCTTGTACAAAGATTAAGTTCAGAAAATAATGTCTTTCCCCAGATGAATAACAAAATGATCTGATAACTATCTCTACCCCAGCCCTCACATCATAGCTAAAATATCCCCCTTTGTGAACCAATATCTCCCTTATATAACATTTGTATGGAAGAATGAATCATTTCTCCTAAGCAAACTCTTCGGTTTCCTAACTTAATCTTGGAAATTAATTACAAATAAAAGTTTTTAATTTCCCCTTGTCTCCATGGTAATTGTTTTTTAAAATTTTATTTTAATTTCCAATAAGACTTTTGAAATTCTCTTCCATTTAGTAATTTTATTCTTCTTTAAGTATAACATTCCTATGGAAACTCTTGAGAATATTTAGATTCGAGCTAGAATTGAAAGTAAGCTCCCTTGTACCTATTGTATAAATAGTGCAATGTAAACCATTTCCATTATCATCAAGGCCATAAGAATTCACAAAAGCTTTACCATCCATTCAAGTCAATGAAGACTTGACTGTTATCTTCAAATATCAAGAACGAGACCACTATAGATTTTTAAATGAAGATTTTCCCTAGGAAAAAGGTGCACTATGTGATTGCCTTTGGCCCGATCGAACTGGAGTGTGAGAACTATAACATCTTTAACTTGATGAATCCCTTGTAGATTGAAAAAATTCCCTGTGTTGGTATGTGTTGAGGTGCTTGGTGTATACCAAATATCTCCATACCAAAAATTGCACATATCAAATTCACCTGGAAATGACTATAAACCCATCAGTATATTGTAAGGAACATTATATCACCAACGATGAAGTAACTCATTGAATAGATTCTTCTTCACAATGATTTCACCAAGGAACGAAACACTATCAAGTGATCACCATATCAATATTCATTGTCTTTGATGATGCCAATCACAATAATTAAGCACTGAGAATATCCTTCACATCAGTACTCCCTTTCGCCAACAAATATTTGAGAAAAAATGATGCAGATATCTCAAAGATACACCTAGAATCATCAAGAAGTATGCTTCCTTGCAATTTGTAATTTGAAATCCCAAATAGAGGAAGAGTAATGCACTGGCCATCCTTAACTTTAGTTTTTCCCAATTCTATCCTACCATTCTCTATTAGGGGGACTCTTGCATAAGGTACAACTCACTCAAAATATTCAAGAGACAGGTATCCAAGTCGATCATGCAGATGCCACATATTGCCATGATCAAGAGTAGAAAAATATTCAGAGGCGGTATCCCACAGTCCCAATCTTTGGCTAGAATTGCATGATTCACTTCTGAAACTTGAGGATCTTTTCACTCAAGTTCCCACTATCACTATCATTGAGAGAATAATTGATTGGATCCCTTAGCTCCCCTCTCAGAATTCTAAGCCGCTCAATTTTTTCTTGCTTGGAACTTTGTAGAGTATAATCTTTGTATCTTTTCTTGAAGTGAGTGATCGACATTGCTTCAAGGCATGTATTGGCCATTAAAACCTACTTGCGCAATTTGAAGACCTCTTTATTCCACATGTAGACATTGTGCAGATGCTTTTGTTTGATGAAGTCCATTGCTTTTCTTCATATCATGAGTTGGCAGATTCTTAAACAATTCTCATGACCTCTCACTGGTGTTATATATTCTTTGGTCTCCAGGTAGTATCTTTCAAAGTCTTTATAACCATAGTGGGCACCACTAGAACTCTTTAAACAAACTTAAAATATGAATGAGTGGCCTTTTATGAGGTTATAGAAACCTTGAAAATCTTTTTCTCGTGGTTCACAAACTATATGCTAATACCGCCCAAATGTAATATGCTCGCCAAACTTGTAATTTTTGAGCTCTTCTTGGATAATAGTCCTCATTCCAAAGAACTTTCCTTATCTCGAACAATCCTTTGATTGAAAGTGGATATTCAAGACACAATCTTCATCAAAAATTACACCTTGAAATACTATATCTTTGTGTATTAAGTTGACGCTACCTACCTGAACCATGAGAAATTCAACATTTGTTTCCCTCAAGATTAACTACTCGCACGTAAGGACCAAAAATGCTCTCCATTGTGTTGTGCAGTTTTTGCACACATGCCCCGCTGAAAGTAGGGATCCTCTTTTGCTTTTTCTCTTGTGCTTTAGCCCCTAGATTTTGTGGATTTGAATTGCCTTAGTATGTGCTTAATATATTCATCTTGCTTTCCTAATTGTTTTCCCCAAGTTACACTTTGAAAATCTTAAGTTCTGGGCGAAATCCAGGTTTTTGGCTACTTTTGAGATTTTCTGCCTGGTCCGGATTTTCCTAGATTTCACTCAAAGCCCGATAGCGGACTATTTTCTGGAAATATTCTCACCTCACAGAATTCTGAATGGACCGGATTTCCCCGAAATTTTGTCTCCCTGTCGAATTCCCAGTTTTTGGGTTTGGTATGTCATTTTATGAATGTTGATGCCCTTGGGAAAATTCTAAGTCTAGATCCATTAAAGAATGATTTTGCTTTTGATCTTGGGTCCTCAAATTTGTGATCTTCAATAAATTTGAGCAAGATCATTGGAGAATGTCAAAATCTAAGTTTTCCCACAGTTTCAGGATTTTCCTGTTCCTTAGGATTTCCCCAGTTTTCCCTGTCCTCTGTGTTTTCCCAAAAATCCAGAGTTTTGCCTGCTTCATGGATTTCCACTCCCTCTAGATTTTCCCGAAATTCCTGTTGCCCCTTCATTTTTTGGATTTTTTTTACTGTTGTTTGTTTTTTCCATTATCCGCCTGGTCCATATTTTTCTAAAAATCCCTTCTCGCCTGGATTCCACGAAGGCGTGAAAATCCCAAACTGTGTAGAAATTTTGCATTTTTTATTTTTCGTGGGATTTCATTTTTGGATTTATTTGAATATATTATTGATGCTGGTTTTTGCTGAGTGCAGGTTGGGTTTAATTCGATTGAAGGAGGATTTAAGGCATTTATTAATTCACTTGTGGCCAACCTAGAGAGTATTTTCCTCAAAATACCAGATAAATTAAGATAGGGATGAAGGGGCTAGTTAATGATCATTTGCATTGGGAATTGTGCTTCATATGCATTGGATCGAGTTACATTATAAATCCCAGGCTGACCTGGATGAGTCCCATGCATTTAGTGCATGTCTTATCTTATTTTAAATTTCTCTAGGCCGACCTGTCTGGGGCTATTTTATTTTTGTAAAATCTATATTGGGTTGACATGCTTTGGAGGTTCCTATAAATTGGGCATTTGGCCTCATTTGTAATATATAGAATAGAGAGCATAGAATAGAAAGACAAATAACTCTTAGAGAGAATTTAGCCATAGAGCAGAGGTAGAAGTTAGTCAATTTCTGAGCAAGTGTTGTAACAGAACATTAGAATTGTTGCTAAAATTAGGTGATTCAATACAATTGAAGGGCATTGTGATTTTTTCTGGTGATCTCTTTTGTGTTGATTTATCTTGCATGGTTCTTATGATTTTATCTTTTAAATTTCTCAAGGTTATTAGATTTAGATTTAGACCTGATTCAATGATGTTCATGATTTGATGTTTGAAGTGTTTGCAGCAATCCCTGGTCCATACTTTTTGCAGCTAGTTGATTGTTAGTTGCTTTGCAAAGTTAGCCTGGATCTTATATTCATTGTGTTTAGTTCAATTGTGGAGATTTATTCATTTCAATTTCAATTGGGTTGTCTTGGATGAATGTTCATGATCTGAAAATCTTTAGAACCTTAGAAGATTGCACTGTTTCTGTGAGATTGTAGATTTATCTTGGTCAAGCAGGAATTAGTTTATGAGGGATTGGTCCATTTCAAGTATTTCATCATTTGCATTGTTAATCTTAGGAGTAGTTAAATTTAGATATCTCTTTGAAACCCTAATATTTTGTTATTTATTTATTGTTTGAGTTAGATTTAGGATTGAAGTATCATCATATTGCTAGATCTGATAAATTAAAGATTCATTATTTGCTTGTAGTAAGGTCCCTTTGTGATTACCAACATTTTCACATTTATCATTGAGTTGTTTATGCATTGTCAAGACCTAACATTAGAGACCTTGGGGTTATCTCTTGAGGCTTGTTGATAGAGATTTACCTTTCAAGAGAGATAGGATTTCATATTTTTTTCTGAGTTGTTGCTATGCAGAAAACATCATCAATAGATTGGTGCTAGAAGGAGGGCCTGAATAAGCAAGCTGGATCAATTTATATCTACCATCTCTCCTGAAAGTTTTAGAAGAAGAACCAGATCTACTCCAGGAGAAGAGGAATTTTAAGAATTGAATGCCCCTACTAGGTCAAGAAGGACCAATATAAGGGAAGAATCATCATCCACCCAACCACCTCCATCATCTCCATCATTCTCATCTTCATTAGGTTCATCTGAGTCTGAGTCTGAGGATATTCCCATTTGACAACCTCAACCAATCATAAATCAACCATTACCATCCCCACCTCCACCAATGGCTTTCCTAGTTGATAACCCATCTCCCTTATCTTTCAACCATTACAATCCTATGCCCAAGAACCCTGAGCTTTTCTGCTCCAAGTTTCACATTAATGATCCAAAGAGGACTGCAGAGGAGCATATTAGGATTTTTAAGACTACCCTTAAGGATAGGGGAATTAATCATGAGTATGTTGCATGCAGAATTTTCCCATATTCCCTTGGAGATGAGGCATTTTTTTGGTGTCACCATCTTCCTGCTAGGTCTATTACTACTTGGCTTCAACTGGAGACTACGTTTTTACAAAAAAATTAGATCCCAATTAGTGCTAATGAGTTACTTTTACAATTTACTGGAATCAAGAGAGAGGCAAATGAACCAATAGTGGCTTTTAATAATAGATTTCATAGGGCTTATGCTAGGCTGCAACCCCCTTATGTTGTAGACGATGCCTCTGCCAGGGAGGTTTATTATGAGGATTTAGATAGTTTAACATCTACTTTTGTCAAATGGAAAGAAAACCCTCCTGGTAATTTATTTGAAGCTTATGATGTGGCTGTTAAAGTAAGTAGAGATTTGAGACAACACTTGTCTAGACCCTTGGCTAACCAAATACCTATGTTGAGTTCAGTCCCTCAATCTCCCTTGGTTTCACACCCAGGTCATCCCCTGAGTCAAGTTGCATTCATGCCAAATTACCATCCAAATATGAACCAGCCCGCATTATGTCATCAACAAGCTAATATACCTAGTTATTTGTAGAGCTCTAAGATATTTAGTCAATATTTGAACCATGGGTCACATACTGTTTATATGCAGAATTCAATTGGTAATGTTCCTCCATCAAATAGTGTAGAAAACATCATCAAAAAAGCTAGTTGAGAAGTTGAACGTTGAAGTCACCTACCTTAGGAACTAGAATAGTCGATCCCATGCATCCCAAAGGGGGATTCAGTCCAATTATGATGAAAGCAATAGGGGTATGATGCAGGCTCAAGGGCAGAAATTTGGCAGAGAACAACTTCTTGATAGAGATCATGGAAGATAGCCACCACTTCAGAATAATGGAGGATCCTTAACCCTTCTAGATTAGTCAAACAATCATAAGAAATCTAGTGGAGTTCACCTCACTCAGACAGCTCTTTCAAGATGGTGTAGGCTTCATAACACTACTCAACATTCTAAATCAGACTATCAAGAATTCTAGACTGCTGCATCTATTTTCCAACAAAAGTTTCAACATGCCAGAAATATTTTGAGTGGGATGGAGATAGTACCATCTAATCCTTATGAAATATTAGTTATGGTCGTGAATCATGTCCCATTTCCAAGAAGTGAAGAGAATGAACCAAAAGAAGAACATGATAAAGGTGTTGAAACAAGGTATGTATACAATGGAGAATCTATAGTTTGACCTTTTGGAGGTAATGAGGAGAATGATAATGGTCCACCAGATGGAGAAGAGTACACAACTGAAGAAGTTCAAGCATTCCATCATGTGCCTACTCAGTGTTTCATAAGTAGACAACAATTTGATGCTGATAAAAGAAGAAACGTTGGAGGCAACAGGGATAAACTTGTAGTTAGTTCTGAAGAAAATTATTCTACCATGACTACAGAGCAAATAGGAGAGTATGTTGTCAAAGAACTCAAGAAATTCAAAGTAAGTCTCTCTCCTCATGAGTTGTTAAAGAATCCTACAATTAGGCATGCAGTACTAAAGCCTCTTGAAAAGGATATGCTTTCTGAACAAAAGGGTACTTCAGGCCATGTTGATACATATACTTTTAAGGAGGTATTTCTATTTGAAACAATTATGGGAAATTATGTGCTAATAGTTAACCCTCAACGATGGGAGACTGAGGAAATCCTCATGTTACATGATATGCCTATTCATGAATCCAATAGTCCAAAAGTATCAATAGAATCATCATAAGAGGTGGAAGATCAAGTATGGTTGTCAAATCACGTGCATCAAACTACAAGGAGTGAGCTTCCAATTAAAAAATCTCAACAAGCCATCAATGAACCAACTAACACATAGTTTGAAGGGGACATGGCAGTAAATGGCAGTCCTAGAGGAGGTTGAGCTTTTGATTGAGGAGCCTCAACAGCTTGCTAATGAATGTCCCTTGGAGAAAATTGTGGGATCTGATATTGTGGGTAAAGAAGCTGCTTTTCCTGAGGGTTACAGTCACAATCCAAAACTAGAACAAATTCCAATAGGAGAGGAATTGAGGGAGTCCCTTCACTCATCACATTTTGTTTTTCCTCTTTTTTTTGATGAATTTAGTAAAGAAAAATTCACATATTTCATGTATTAATGACAAGATAGCTGATGTGATTCATATGGATGTGCAAGAAAATTCAAATGGTGTTGAGAATAACAATATTGCAGCCCTCACTAATGAGCTTGATCATCCTACTTTAGGTAAAGATGTGCTTGAAGATAGGTCTACGAGGCCTCCTGACAAACATCATGATGGGGAAGTTACTATGCATGATGAAGCTTTTTCATTTTCGACATTTATCCCTCATGAAGAAGTGCACACAGGTGAAAATTTCCATGTTTATACTTTTGAATCTTTCCAATCTCATTTTCACCCTGAATTATTCATTGAAGACTCCAATTCTATTTTGCAT
Organism: Sequoia sempervirens; assembly: GCA_007258455.2. Taxonomy (NCBI): domain Eukaryota; kingdom Viridiplantae; phylum Streptophyta; class Pinopsida; order Cupressales; family Cupressaceae; genus Sequoia; species Sequoia sempervirens. Next base: position 420,530,378 of record VDFB02000017.1, read on the forward strand.
GTTCTGAATGCAAGAGGGATATTACATCATCAATTGAGACCTCCTGATGACATAGATATCAACGCTTCAGAAGTGTAGGATGATGAACACAAGATTCAGTCTACAGCAGTACAAAATCAGGTTGTTTCTCTCCTTGCTATGAATTATGAATCTTATCAATTTGATTATAGTAATTTAGGAAAGACGACTTGCATATGGATTAATCATGGTCCTAATGAGTCACCTCAGTTATTGATTATTCCTGATTATGAGGTTGAGTTTGAACGCTACATTTTTTAGGTTTATTTTGTTGAGTATAAAGATAAATTTGCATTTTTGAGGACTGTTACCATTACCTTGTTGCTTGTCCATGCATTGATGAACTGTATGGGGGTAGGTATCGGTTCACCTTGTTTGGTAATGAGTTGTTATGAGTCTTTTTGTACATACTGCTGATTTGAATAAATGCAACTTGTTCTGCTTTTCTTTTGCTTTAGTCTATTTTTTTTTCTTTAGGATAGATTGCTTAGGTCAGTGTAGGTTTGCTTTTGGTTTGGTGTTTTTCTCTGCTCTTGATTTTGAGGTCTTCTTGTTTTCTTCTGGATGTGTTGCACCTGAATAGTAAATATTTTCTTGATGCACTTTAATCCAGTGTCTTGAAAGGATGGTTGAGATCTTCGTTATCATCACACTGTCTAAATGTCTGATTTGAAGAGGATGGGTCATTGGTTTGATTTGAATTTGAAGTATTCTAAAATCTTATATCTTTTATACATCTTAAAAATCCTGAAGTTGCGGTAGGATTCTTGTGAGGTCTTATCAAGTGAAAAATCTTATGTCAACTTCAGTGCCACTTTGGTTCTCGACCCTGAGTGTGAACTTCATTATTCACAGGTTGAAATGAAAAAGTGAAAAGAAAAGAATATCAAAAGAAAAGAAAAGTGAAATATTGAGAATCAAAAGAATGAATTCAACTTATCAGGGGTATCTAAATATCTCTACTAGGGTTATGGACGCCTGGCTGGCAGTAGAGCTATGTTCGGGAGAGTCATAGCGATAACCTCATTGGGGCTATAGATGCCTGACTGGCAGCGAGGCTCTATCCAAGTTGCTTTTGAAGTTAGAATATTTACATAGCCTATCTTGACTGAGCTTGGTTCTTGCAGTAGCTTAAGGAGGGAAATGAAATCATATGCACACACTTGGATTTTTAGTCTATAGAAGGTTCAGTCTGTCTTTGGTTCTTATTCTTTAATCTTGCATTTTGGTTTGTTTGTCTGATAGTGAGATCAAAACCAGATATTCTGGGTTCTTGATTCTTGTTTGTTATCAAATGCTCTGGAGCATTTCCCAGTAGAGTTGCCATTTGTTGTGCAGTTTTTGTACACACGCCCCGCTGAAAGTAGGGACCCTCTCTTGCTTTCTCTCTTGTGCTTTAGCCCCTAGACTTTTTGGATTTGAATTGCCTTGGTATGTGCTTAATACATTCATCTTGCTTGCCTAAGTGTTTTCCCCAAGTTACACTTTGAAAATCTTAAGTTCTAGGAAAAATCTAGGTTTTTGGTTGCTTTCGGGATTTTCCGCCTAGTCTGGATTTTCCCGGATTTCACTCAAATCCTGATAGCGGACTATTTTCCGAAAATCTTCTCACCTTGTGGAATTTTGAATGGACCGGATTTCTCCGAAATTTTGTCTCCTTGTCAAATTCCCAGCTTTTGGGTTTGGTATGTCGTTTTATGAATGTTGATTTCCTTGGGAAAATTCTGAGTCTAGATCCATTAATGAATGATTTTTCTTTTGAGCCTGGGTCCTCAAATTTGTGATCTTTGATCAATTTGAGCGAGATCATTGGAGAATGTCAAAATCTGGGTTTTCCCACAATTTCGGGATTTTCATGTTCCTCCAGATTTCCTCTATTTTCCTTGTCCTTTGCATTTTCCCAAAAATTTAGAGTTTCACCTACTTCGCTGATTTGCACTCCCTCTGGATTTTCCTGAAATTCCCATTGCCCCTTCATTGTTTGGATTTTTTTGACTGTTGTTTGTTTTTTCCAATATCTACCTGGTCCGGATTTTTCCGAAAATCCCTTCTGGCTTAAATTCCACGGAGGGGTGAAAATCTCAAACTGTGTAGAAATTTTGCATTTTTTGATTTTCCACGAGATTTTTTTTTTGGATTTATTTGAATATATTATTGATGATGGATATTATTGATGCTAGTTTTTGCTTAGTGGAGGTTGGGTTTAATTCGATTGAAGGAGGATTTAAGGTATTTATTAATTCACTTGTGGCCGACCTAGAGAGTATTTTCCTCAAAATACCAAATAAATTAAGACAAGGATGAAGGGGCTAGTTAATGATCATTTGCATTGGGAATTGTGCTTCATATGCATTCGATCGAGTTACATTATAAATCTCAGGCCGAACTAGATGATTCCCATGCATTTAGTGCATGTCTTATCTTATTTTAAATTTCTCTTGGCCGACCTTTCTGGGGCTATTTTATTTTTGTAAAATCTATATTGGGCCGACATGCTTTGTAGGTTCCTATAAATTGGGCATTTGGCCTCATTTTTAATATATAGAATAGAGAGCATAGAATAGAAAGACAGATAGCTCTTAGAGTGAATTTAGCAGTAGAGCAAAGGTAGAAGTTAGTCAATTTCTGAGCAAGTGTTGTAACAGAACATTAGAATTGTTGCTAAAATTGGGTGATTCAATACAATTGAAGGGCATTGTGATTTTTTCTGGTGATCTCTTTTGTGTTGATTTATCTTGCATGGTTCTTATGATTCTATCTTTTAAATTTATCAAGGTTATTAGATTTAGATTTAGACCTGATTCAATGATGTTCATGATTTAATGTTTGAAGTGTTTGTAGCAATCCCTAGTCCATACTTTTTGTAGCTAGCTGATTGTTAGTTGCTTTGCAAAGTTAGCCTAGACCTTATATTGATTGTGCTTAGTTCAATTGTGGAGATTTATTCATTTCAATTGCAATTGGGTTGTCTTGGATGAATTTTCATGATCTGAAAATCTTTAAAACCTTAGAAGATTGCACTATTTCTGTGAGATTGTAGATTTATCTTGGTCAAGTAGGAATTAGTTTATGAGGGATTGGTCTATTTCAAGTATTTCATCATTTGCATTGTTAATCTTAGGAGTAGTTAAATTTAGATATCTCTTTGAAACCCTAATCTTTTGTTATTTTTTTATTGTTTGAGTTAGATTTAGGATTGAAGTATCATCATATTGCTAGATCTGATAAATTAAAGATTCATTATTTGCTTGTAGTAAGGTTCCTTTGTGATTACCAATATTTTCACATTTATCACTGAGTTTTTTATGCATTGTCAAGACCTAACATTAGAGACCTTGGGGTTATCTCTTGAGGCTTGTTGATAGAGATTTACCTTTCAAGAGAGATAGGATTTCATATTCTGTCTGAGTTGTTGTTGTGCATAAAACATCATCAACACATCACTTAGCATATACATTTTATTTATCCTCCTTTGCATTGAAACATAATGTCAGGACTCCTCTACCACTAGCATCATAATATTTCCCACTAAATTGTCTTGCTTACTTCATCCATTGTTACACAAGTGAATATTTTTTTTCATGCCAGGTTTTGAGGTTGAAACATCAAGATCCTATATGAGAATCCCTTCATTTTACAATAGGATGAAGACTTAGATTTTTTATGGCATCATTGTGACCATCTTTTGTAGGAGTGTATGTGATTAGATGTTTGAGGTGTTATGAAAACTCCAAAATTATGGTCGAGATTGCTTATTGGGCTTTGGTGATTTCTTTTTGAAGAAAAAATTGATGTATTTTCCCCTGGACATAGACCACTACATTAAAATATCAAAGGGAATATTTTATGCTCTTTTTCTACCTTGCATTCATCGACCATTCCCAATATCGACACTCACAATTCTAATTGTATCAATGGCTAAATTTGCAATTAGGCTCTTAAAGTGGCCAATAAATTTTGTGTCCATATATCTTCTAACCATTTTCAACAAAGCTAGCCAATCATTCACATCAATAGGAATGGAAATCTTCCCAATCATAGTAATAACATCCTCGAGAGCTTTACTGTAGGCTCTAAAAATTACTATGATATGGAATGCCTTGGACTCAAAGGAAGCTTCACCAATTTGTAATGGCAGTCATGAAAAATTTAATTGCAACTAGGATATGAATAACAATGCTAGCTTGAAATAACCAACTTGGCATTTTAGATGAGGGAAAGTTAAAAAAAAATTAGGGACCAAAAATGGGACTAATAGAATGCAAGAAAGATAAATGTGAGATAGATGTGAAACAATGTGTATGTGATGTGAGTTTGAGTAGATCAATGTGAAATCTAATTGTGAGTTTCCAAAAGTAGTGAGTTGAAGGTGTACTCTATCATTCAAGCATCTTTGCAAGTGTGTGAGTGATTTGTATTGGAAATCTCTATTGCATTGAGATTTTTCTCTGTAGCAAATTACTTCTATCTTTTTTGTGATTTTGTAGCAATGATCCCTCTAGGTGGTTAACCCTTGTTGGACAATGAGTCTTGATCTAGACAATAAGTCCATTTTTTGCAATGAGCTTTCTCTGGCAGTGATCCTTTGTATTCAGTTTTGATATTCTCTATATTTTTAGATAATCCTCACCATGGTTTTTCCCTTATATGTTATTATGTTTGTGATGTTTTTCAGTTTCATCTTTTACACTTAATGATCAATCACATTAGTAGAGTAAATGATTTGTGAATGATAATTGATCTAATATCTAGTGGAAGTTCTTAAAGGTTAAAATTTGTTACAACTAATTCACCCCCCCTCTTAGTTGTCTTGTTCAACATTAAGATCCATTCAAAGCTCAAGGATATGATGTAGATTATGAATTTGAGGTTGAATTCACACAAAAGATTTTTTATCTCACTACATGAGCATAGCAAGCTCATCTCCAATATTTTGTTCATCTATGGAAGGGAATGTATTTTTTTTAAAAATAATAAATAGATTTTTGTGGAATAATTTTTATTTGTGCATGGTGTCATCATATCAACACCAAAGCTTCTCATTTTGGATTCCTAGCTCCTAGAAGGCCCCAACTATGTAGTGACATGACGAAGATGCACATGATTTTCTAATTCAATGGGTTATGGGGGATCATTACTAGTGTAGTGATGTGTCTAATTCACATTGATGAGAAAATGAATAATGACAAGGCCAATGTGAAATCCTTGATGTTGACCACACTCAACATTTTAAAAAAAGTTCAATCACACATTTTTGATACACCAATGTTGAAGGTGCCTTTGGATGCTCTATCCACCATATACAATGTGAATTCTAGACAAAGATCCTTCATATTCAGTCAAATATTCATATGATCAGTATAAAAGATGATAAGAAGGTAGAGGAATTCTTGTATTGGGTGTTAAAACTATGAGTAAATATTGTAGTTCTTTGAGATAAGGTGGAGGACAAACTTCAGGGCCTAATCACTCTAAGAGCTCTTTCTTCCTAGTTCTGGAATTTTATCACAATATTGAACATCACAAAGAAGGTTGTGTCATTTAAAAAACTACTAAATTTTTGCTAGTAGGAAGAAGCCATCCAATCAATGCAAGATGAGTTTGAAGAAAAAGCATTGATCTTGAGATAGTAGCATGGTTAGAATTTTTTAAAGAGACTAGCACACAAGTAGCCATAGAAGCAACATAAATAGTAGTTAAAGCCTCAAAAGGTGAATAAACGGTGTCACATTTGCACTATAAATCTGCATGACATTAAAAATTATTCGTATAATTACTTGACTCAAGGTAATTCCAATACAAGGTACATGTGGTTGTAGTGAATCTCAAAAAAACAAAATAATATCCTCATCGAAGGAAGTATATAGTACATGTTGTGAATTGACAAGATGATGCATCTAATGAAGATGTACTAGAAATAACCAATTGAAGTGCCCATCACTTTTTTTCTTTTCTCCCAAACCTTATAGCCAATGAGGAATGTTTGGTTGATTGGTTCTAGTGCCACCAAGCATATAATAGGAAATCAAGGGCTATTTGATTCACTAAATAATCAACCCACTAGAGATTGGGTTTAGATCACAAACAATAAGGAGTATTTTGTAGAAGGAGTTGGAAATGTCAACATTCCTCTTGGGCTAAGAACTTTTATCCTTATGACTATGCTCTATGTTCTTGGATTGAAAAAAAAATCTTATCTATAAGTTAGCTTTTGAATCATAAGCTTAAGATGGAGCTCTAAGTCTATGAGTGCATCAAATCTTATTTGATCTCATGAGAAGGTATGATAGTTTTTAGAGATTTTATGAAGGATGATTTATTTGCACTATATTTAGTCTGGTCCTCTTTAGTTTCTCATCTACCTCCATGGTTGAATCTACTGCTCTCTTGAATTATCAATATGGGAATGTAAGTTTCAAAACCCTAAACTATCTCATGAAAATAAATAGTAACTCATTTTAACATAAATATAGAAATGAAATGAAACATTTTCAACATATACAAATGACATGTATTATATCTCACATGTAAAAGTGTCTAATCCAAATATTAAGTACAAGAAATAAGGTACACCATCACATGAATTACTATCTAGTCAAGTATTATAGTGATGCAAGTCAAACATCAAGACTCCAAACAACAATTTGAATATTGCAGACCCATAAAGAAAATTCATGCAGTTATGAAACTATACCCAAAAATTCACAACAAACCCTCTTTTGAAGTTCATTTTGAACCATCTATTGAATTCCTTTTCTACTAAAAACTTGGATATTGAAATCCCCCATGTTCATCTACACAAATTCAAGAAGACAATAATTTTTATCCCAAAAATACCACCTCAACTTCATAGATGAAACTCATAAAAACCTAGATAAAATTCCACATTGTAAAAAAGTTGTTGATGCAACCCAAACAATTCAAACAAGATTTTTTTTTTTTAAATCACAAAATGAGAATTAGATAAATACATTCCCAATGTTAACCAACATAAGTAATTGCAACAAATTCAAATGAACAAATCTTATTTTTCATTCCAAGTTTCCACAGTTTGCAACAACAAGCTACAAAGAGCAAACAAATCATAGCCAAAACTTTGTTACAAGAATGAATGACCTCACAACCACTTCAAATCAGCTCCAAAATTCCACAATCAAATACTATCAGCATAAAATGTAGCTCCCAATCTCTAATACTTCATTTCTAGATGCCAAGGCATGGTTTCTTTGATTTTTTGCCTCATTTCTCTATCATTTTCTTCATTATGCTTTTCCCTTTTTTTCTCAATCTTGGGCACTACAAATCTCTTCCAAAATATTTTACCTTCAATAATTTACTCTATTTTTTTGGGCATTGGATTCACCCCTCTTCCTCCCCTCTTCATTTCCTACAGGAAAAATTCAAATTGTTTGCTAAAAATTGTCTTTTATTGTCTCACTCCACTACCTCCACTTCCCAACATCTAGATTCCTCCACCATCAATTAAGAATCCATTTTTAAATACAAATGTGAGTTACAAATTAAAATAAATTCCCACTCGCATGCTTGGTCGTTGGATTTTTTTATCCTCTAATTTGGTGATGAAAATTTCAAATTTTAAGCCTCTACACACATGAAAATTAAGCCTTTGGTGCCACATATCCAATACATATAAGAATTTGATTTTAAATATGCTAGAAATGTGTGAAAAGTGCTCTTAAATCATGCATAAAAGATTAAAAAAATCAAACACAACCAAAAATGAGAAAATAAAAATAAAATATTTTTGGGAGCTGTAGGATTGCCTGTGGACCCGGATGCTCCTACATCATATAGAGTACAAGATATAATTTATGCAATAATATGACTTCGGATCTCATGCTCATCTCATCATAACGATACAAGTAAAGAAATAAAAGAAACATAATCACTCGATTCTTCAACCACCACTAACCGCAATGGTCATTCACAAACTAAGAGATGAGAGCATGGCTCAAATGCTTTTCTGCCCAACCATGAAGCATATGCTTCCCCAAAATTCTTTCTAACATGAAAAATAACTTACCCTGCATGAGAAGCCTACCAACTTGGAAATGGATGGTAGGATGGAATCTGGTGCAACCTAGTATATCTACATGCATTTCACATATGAGCATATCATGCCCTACTATCAAGATATGGAAGAGAGAATAAAATGACATTCATCTATCTCAATTGTACACAGCTTTGGCCAAAGCAATTAAACTGTAAATGGTAGGTAGATCTAGAATAGCAAATCTACTCTCCTTTGTTTGGTCTATATTCAACACTTAGCCCAAAAGGTAAAGCAAAATAATATATAGAATAAAACTACTTTCCTCATGAAGACAATATAACATTCATATATCCAATAAATAACCCTTTTCTTTTCATGAAAAATGATTATATGAAGGTCTTTTGTTATTTCAATTTTCTCATGCATAATGATGGTTAAATGTATAATTGAAATGCAATTTGATTATGCAACTTGATTTCTAACTAATGATACTTTTGTATATTTAAATCTAACTAATCTTTGATGTCATGTAGGTTAAATCCATAAGAAACTAGTTCATAACATATATGTTGATTGAAAATAAAAGAATAAGATCCATAAAATTAAATGATAATTTCATATATTTCGTTTTATAATTTTATTATAGAATCAACATAGTAGAAATAAAATATTTACCGGTATTAAATTTATAGAAAATATACTATATTTATATATATAGTAATATTTAAATATGTTGAGATTATAGAATATCACAATGATTTTATAACAACAACTAAGAATTCATATATGGTTATAGTCACAAACTATTCATTAATTCAGCTATAATAAACTTATACCATATATATATTAATTTCAATATTGAAATATATGTATATACAATTTCTAGGTTGGGTTATTTTTGTGAAGGTTACTATACATTTTAGTTAATTTATTATTTTACATATACTTGTGTTAAATGTTTCCTAAGAAATTTTCATGTTAATGCACCTATAGCTAGTGAATAGTCGATGTCCAAAATTTATTGGTTTCTAGTTGCTAGACAAGCAATTTTAAATAAACACTAAACCCATGTAAACCTAGACGGCCACTATAATGATCATAATCTACTAATTGATAATAGAAATATTGTATACTAAGTGAAGAATTCAAGGATAAGGTACTTCACCTAATAACTATGTTGAAAATGAATATAGAAGACTCTAGATTTAAACACATTTAGAGAGGGCTAATATGAATATTATTTTGACCAAGGATAGATGAATACCACGTATGCATTGTTAGGAGTACTTTAGCCAATTTGACCTAGGTGTGATTACTAGTTTTTGAGCTCAAACGATATCTCATTAAACATTTTCAAAATGATGGGAGTTCAAGAATATTAACAAACAACAATGGTACAAAGATATATATACTAGTGTTGGTTTCCACATGCAATTACCCTAAGATAACATTATCTCTAATACATTTACAACTCTTAAAAAAATATAATACATTATTGATATGCATAACTGTTATTTTTATATTATACATAATAATTTAATGCATGGGTTCTTATAACAGCCACACATATTTCTTAAAAGCATGGTCAATTCTATTGTTTCAAGTGCTACAACTGAATTGATATGATGGTATTTACTCATATATATGGAAACCAAATGTCTTTAATTTAGGACATGCATCTTTCATATCTTATCTCTTTATTTTATCAATGTTTAGTGTAAACATTCATAAGAAAGAGTTTAATAGTTGTTAGAAAGCACGCCAAGCATGTAAATGGAGTAGAACACACTTCTATCTTGGAGATTTCCTCCTCTTTAATCCTAAATTCGTGAAAGATACATAATCGCTTGTTAACCCAAATGACACTACAGTGAATTCATAGTGGCCATAATGAGTCCTAAAATTTGTCTTAGAGATGTCCTCTTTAATCCTCAATTGGTGATATCCAAATCTTAGATCTATCTTAGATAACAATTTAGCCCCTTTCATTTGATCAAAGATTTTTTCAATTCTTAAAAGGGGTACTTATTATTGATAGTTTCCTTGTTCAACATCCTATAGTCAATGCACAAGAACAAATTTCCATCCTTCTTCACAAAAATGACCGGTGCACCCAATAGTGACAAACTAGATTTAATAATCCTTGGTTCAATAACTTCTACAATTGGGTCTTCAATTCATACAACTCAATAGTGGTATCCTATAGGGAGCCTTGGACCGACGTTTAGTTCTGAGTAGCAACTCAATAGAAATATCAAATTCCCTTTTTGGTGGCAACTCTCTTAATTACTCTAGAAATGCATCTTTAAATTCCCTAAGGATAGGGTAGTCATCAAGTACTGGCTTCATAATACCAAGGTCACTACTGTGAATGACATAAATGGAATATTTCTTCCTTTGGGTCTTCTTTATTTGCATAGCTAAAAAATTTCTGAGTTCCAAAGGTCTCGAAAACCCATGAATCTCAACATGATTCCCAAAATCATCCAAACATCTTATAATATTATCTTCATAATTTATTATAGACTTATTTTTAGTCAACCAATTGATTCCAAAAATCACATCATATGTTCCTAAATGAGCTACATAAAGGTTGACCTAAGTCTAAAAACTAGGAAGTTCTAACTCAGTGCAAGAAAGACAAGAATCTAACCTCTTTTTATTTTTTTTCATACTAAACTATGCATGAATTATCCATGTTTCCTAGTCTATCTAGTAACTTTGAAAATATTTTTGGATCTACAAAGAATTCAATTACTCTAGCATCAATTAATATAGAGATAGGTTGGCCATAGTGCTTATTTGTACACTGAATTGGTGTGGCTTGGAAGTTAGCCCATTAGTTGTCTATAGCTGCATGGATTTGATGTTGGGGTTCCCCTTGCTGTTTTATTTCCCTCTGTCCTCCCAAAAATTGATGGTAAACATTGGAATAGTGCTCTCCTTCACATATAAAGCATCCAACATGAGGTCATCCCAGTCCTTTAGGTCTATCCCTTCTATTATTATTATTGTTGTTGTTATCCCTTTTATTGCCTCCATTCTGATTCCCTCCCGCTCTATCCTTTGGAATTGTTTCCTCACTTTATGTTCCAAATTTGTTGATTGTTGCCTCCCTGATAGTTATTATTTTAAATTTTATTACTTCCAAAACTAGATATAGAATCTCAATTCTTGTGGTAGTTAGTCACCTAGTAAAGTTTTTTCTCCTTTTAGGTATCCTTCTCAAAAAAATTATCCATTCAAAGGGTTATGGATTTCCACATCTAATCCAATCTGATGCTTCAATCCCAAGATGAAATTCATTTGAAATCACTTATCCAACTAATATTGAGGTACATACTTAATAGAATTGGTGAACTTTTCCCAATACTAAGTCTCTATCATGTTACCTTGAATAAAATTATAGAATTCTATCATCTTCTTGTCAAAGAAGAGTTGAGGTAACCACCTCTTCTAGAAATGTTGAAGAAAGATTTCCCAAGTTGTCTCCCCTAGTAGTAGCTTCTTTTTAGCATTTTCATTGTCCCACCAAGTAGTTGCTTCACTAGTGAGTTGATATGCAGGCCAAATAGCCTTGGTATCATTGGATAGATTCCTAAGTTCAAAGTACTTCACCATCTCAATGATCCAAGCTTCAACTCTATCTTTGATGGTTTTACCATCAAATTTGGGTGGTGTAATCCTCGTAAGGTCCTTACCCAATTGTTATTCAATTATAACCCTATGATTTACATGCTCTTCACTCCCTTGATTTTGTTTGTCTTAGTTCCCTCTAACCCCATGTGTTAATTTTTTTAGCCTATTCCTTATTTTGGTCAAAAGTTTGAGGATTTGGTCTATCCTATCATTTTTCTCATTGTTGCTCAATCCAGTATGGTTGTTATTCCTATTTTTCACCGTGGTTGGTTATAAAATGACCTATATAAATTTTTTCATCTTATAATAGTAGAAAAAGGCCCTAGTGTTAAACCTAGCTTTAATATCAAAATGTAAGGTTTGAAACCCTAAGCTATCTCACGATTCAAATAAATAGTAACTTATTTTCACATAAATATAGAAATGAAATGAAACATCTTCAACATATACAAATGATATATTACATCTCACCTGTAAAAGTGTCTAATCCAAAATATTAAGTACAAGAAATAACGTACATCACATAAAGTACTATCTAGTCAAGTATTATAAAGTACAAGATATAATTTATTCAAGAATATGACCCAAGTTCTCATACCCATTTGGTCATAACAATAAAAGTAAAGATATAAAAGAAGCATAATCACTAGAGTCTACATTCACCACTAACCCCAATGGTCATCCACAAACCAAGAGATAAAAACATGGCTTAAGCACATTTTAGCCTAACCACAAAGCTTAAACTTCCCTCAAATTCTTCCTAACATGAAGACTACCCAACCCTACATGAGAAGCCTAGCAACTTGTAAATGACTAGTAGGATGGAATTCAGTGCAACCTAATATATTTAGATGCATTTCACATATGAACATGCTATGGCCTACTATCAAGATATGATAGAGAGAATAAAATAGCATACACCTATTTCAATGGCACACATAGCTTTGGCCAAAGGCATTAAACCATAAGTCATAGGTACATTTGGAATAAAAAATATACTCCCCTTTGTATTCCATATTCAACACCCATCCCAAAAGGTAAATCCTAATCACATATAGAAGAAAATTGCTTTCCTCATGAAGAAAATAAAACATGCATATATCTAATAAATAACCCTTTTCTTTTCATGCAAAATAGTTATATATGTGTAGACACTAAAAAAATATCCTAAATGATATCATGCACTCGAATCAGGTATACTAACATCATTTCCTCCTAAAGACTGTCCTCTTTTCACTTAATTAATTAAATTTTCTTAGATATTTAATTAATTTAATCATTTGCATCTATTAACCTAATCAATTTAATTAGGTTAATTTATCCCCTTCCATGCTAACATTTTGTATTATTAAATTAAATACATCAAGTTATTTAATTTAATTCCTAAGTCCTCTTATTTAATTAAATAACCCTAAGTTATCTAATTAAATGTCATTTCACTTTCCCCCTTTCATTAAATCACTTTATTTAATGAAAATTATCTAATTCCCCTAATTGTATAATTATCAATTACTAATAAATGTAATCCCCCCTCTTGCAGGGGATATTCCTCCTCTGCACATTCCTCCAAAAGGAATATTCTCATAGAATATTCCTTCCCCTTTTACACATCAATTTTTTATTTATTTGCTAATTGCTTATTTTCCCTCAGCCATGAGAATAATCCAAAGAATATTCTCTCTCCCCACTCATTTGAAAAAGGGGAATATTCCTTTTCTAACAAACTTGACTTTTTGAGCAAGTTAATTTGTGACCTTTTGTGCAAGTTAACTTGTGACCTCTTATGCAAGTTGAAAGTGTGTTTGTTTGGACAAAGGAGAACCCTTCATTAAATCTCATCATTGATTCTCATCCATTGATGAGAATCCATGATCCATGCCTCTAACTTCTTCCATACTTGACTAATGATTAACCTTTTTGATCTCAACCCTCCATTTCTCATTTTCTTTAATATAAATAAAGCACTATTTGGAGACAAATGGATCCATCTTTTTTAAAGCAAGCTCATGTTGTTGAAATCACTCACACTCACACTCATTTTTAGCATTTTCTTAATATCATATTAGCTTAAATACTTGCATCATATTAGCTTAGCTTCCATGGTAACATAGATGTATACATGTAGCTTGTTTATTAATTAGGGTTTGAATATTTTAGCTTAAATCCATTTAGATTAGCTTTTCATTCACACATCTTAATCATATTAGCATAAAATAATGTTAAAATAGCTTGCATTAGGATCATTCAACTTTAAATCATGTTTCAACACACATCTCACAATGGTTTCATTAGTTTTCTTCAATAAAACTAATTGAAACAAGCTTATTATCCCTAGGATTGGGAAAGGGTCATCATTCCACATCAACACGACACCATTCCCCCAATAGGATAAGTTGCAATGGATTAGAATATGAATTTTAAAAATCTTTCATTGTTTAACATGTCAGTTTTGATAAATGCTTACTTTAGATTAAATTGAATGATCTCTATTGGATTGGCATTTAGTGTCATGAATATGCTTTGATTCTTCATGGATCAAGTGTATTCAACCCATACTAATCCTTTGGTCACTTTTTGGTGCTAGAAGGAGGGCACAACTGATCACATTTCATAATTTTTTTTCTCAAAGTCTATTTTCTGATTTTTTTTACAAATACAGTGACACTCTAGGGAATTTCAGTGACACTTTTGTAAAGTGTTGCTATATAATGATGATATCATCATCTGAAACAACGATTCCTAATTAATACCCTCACGTTGATTAAAATAAATGGTGATGCTTAATAATTTTAGAGGTATCAAGGATTTGCAAATAGTGATACTCCCAAATAGTGACACTATTGTCGTCACTAGATTTTTGCAGAGCGATGCTAATTTTCACCATAGAAACGCTCATTTGATTTATGATGACACTATCATGAATTATGATCCTATTTCTTTGGTAAGAAAAATAGTGATCAATTTTTAGCATGTGCTTTAATTTTTTTACTTCATTTGATCACTAACATACCTCTGACTTTTTTCTAGTTTTTAGGCTAACTGGGTTTTGCAGGTTGGATGATTAAAGTTGAAGTGAAGAAGCATTCTTGTCTTTAAATATTATAATTGTAACAAGTGTTTTGACACTTTTGTGGAAATTATAACCCATTTATTATGCTTTTCATTTTATGTTTTAGGTTCAACACACTAGCTTTCAATTGGGTTTTAAAAATAATGCTTAAATGGGATTAAAATGAACCCTCACATCATTTTACTTTGGGTTGAAAATTGAACAATATAGCTTAACACTTCATTTGGCACATAAAATAAACTCACCTTTTCTTTGAAGGTTCAAATTAATGAGTGTTTGCTATGTTTTGTGATTTACATTTTTGTCATTGAATGTGTGTGCACTTCTCTCACGTCATTTGGAAATCTTGGGAATCGAAAGCATTCCTTTGAGATTTTGTGTAATCACCCACATATTAAGATTTGGATTAAAATGAACCCCATGCTAGTGTAGGGAAAAGGCGTTGTGAATTATCTCTCCTTGTTTCACCCGACTTGGGAGATCAAACAACAAACTTACTTCCTTGCTTTTGTTTATCTATATAAGGCTTGCCTCACCGCTTCGAAAGGAGGGAACAACCCAAGCAGTAATGAGCTAAATCCAAGCTCTTTCAAGTCACTATATAGAAATGTGTTTGTGAAAAAATTCATAAACATGTATGGATGTGTCATATTGACAAGTGTCACCCTTAGTATCTGTGTGATACATTAAAATCTCTTCTTAGGAAGAGGTTGGGAGGCCTCTTGAGTGAAATAATCTTGAGCTAATCTTGTTGTGTGTATGGCCACCTTGTACAAAATTCCTTACTATGAAACAATTTTTTAGAAGCCCAAAACCTTTATGCTTGTTGTGTTGGATATTGCTGATATGTGGTTGTCATTGATTTCAACACTATTGCTATTAATGTCTTTAAGGCTGTATATGTTGAGGATATTGAGAAAATTGTAATAAAATAAGTTAGTAGTTGTTGATGATGCAGTGAAGTTCAGTATGGTGGCTAGCTTAGTATATTGATGACAAGAGGTTGTGGATTAAAGGGTTTGTTTTCAAGTATATCTAGTTTATCCACCTGAATTTTCAGAGGTTTGCATGAAGATTTGATTCAGTTATGAGTATTTTTGTTCTCACAATTATTTTGTTGCTTCAGCTGGTGTTCTTGAAAGAAGATGATGTGATTCTAGTAATTTTAAGTGTTGTGGATGCTTGTACATGTTTCTATATTGTGCTTTATCTATGTTGTTGGTCTGCATTGATCATTGTGTTTGCGATTGGTGATTTTCTTTTGTGAGTTCATATTTTTCATGATAATTTTCAACAAGGTGATTGTAGCATGTTGTGGATCTTCAAGGAATAGTTTTTGAAGGTGTTCCATATTTGAGGATGTTGTTTTGGGTCCCTACTATGTTTTGGTTGACATTGTTTCGTTTGCATTGATAATTGTTTATTGTTTTGGGTCGACAGTTTGTACACATTTCATATTTTTGGGCCAACATGTAGTTGATGTTATCCTTAGTTGCGGATATATATGCTCAATTATTTATACCATTTGATGTGAAGGTGTGTGATGTATGCTCTATGCTAAGTGTGAATAACTTTCTAATCTTTTGAAAGGAGAAGTAAAGTGTGAAGAAGAGTGAGCAGATGCAAGTTTTTATGTGCTTAACCAAAACTATAATTAGGCATTAGAAGATGTTATTTTCTTAATTCAAAATCTTCTAGATGTAATCCGAATGTAACTGTAAGACAATGAGTCTTCCTTTGGGTAGTAAGCCTTTTGTATTTGAGCAGTGTGCTCTAGGAAATGTGCCTGAATGCATGTGCATTCTCCATTTACAATACTTTTAATAGAGTATAATCTTGTGGACTATCCTCCACTATGGTTTTTCTCCTAACAAGGTTTCCATAAAAACTCTTGGTGTTATGTGTGTTTTTGATGTGGTGATGGTTTATGCTTTCATGTTTATTTATTAGATTTGAGAATAAGTTTAATAAGGAAAACTGATTCACCCCCCTACTCGGTTGTTTTCCCTTGCATTTCCAGCATGTTGGTGCAAGAACGGTCATTTTGAAGCCACCCCACATTTTACTATTCATTTTTGAAATAGAAAATCCTTAGGATCTTCAGATCTTTAGGATTTGAGATTTGGTGGTCCTGAGAAGTGTGTGTCATGGAGGGGAGCCAATGTTACCAAATCTCTAGTTGTTCGCATTATCTTAGTGTTTGGAGAAATCCAAGTGGGGATTTAGTAAATAGTATTTTTTGAACCTAAGGTTGTAAATTATTGTGAGTTAATTTGATACTTTTCTTGGTTTAAAAGCATTACAAACAAACATTCACAATCTTCCTCAAAATTTTAAACCCTTTGCTCTAAGTATGGATACCATTTGAAATAGCCTTGATATTAATGCTTGTCCTAAGGATTTCCATCCTTAGAGATTTTTAAATATCATGACTTATATCTCAATCCATACCTCCCAAATTCAACATAAGAAACTATGGCGTCAACCACATGATTTTCACAAAATGGACCTTGTGAAATTTATGATGTTCTTGACATACACATTTAGTTTGAACTTAATCAAGACAAGTGTTTGTGGTAAGAGAAACTCACTTAAACAATATAAATTGAAAAATTTAACCCTACATGACCATTTGGAGATCAATCGCTCTCATTGAACAACCCAACCTTACAGGTGCTATCATTCAACCAAACTTTGAAACTATTGAGGGAGAACAAATCGACATAATTAGTAGTTTGAGAAGCTTCACTTTTTAAACAAAGGAAACACCCATTCAATGGAGAAACACAACAAAAATATTAGAAGAAGAAGAGGAAAAAGCTGATATTGTGGTTGGAAGGCCCATATTACCACCACCCGCATGGCAATAAATATCCTCTTTTCTTCCATAAAATTGAACTTCTCTGAATGATCTCATGCAAAATAAAAATCCCAAAGAGAAGGTCTATAATTCATCACTTTAAACTTAGACATCTTAGTCCAAAAGCCATCAAAAGAAACATTTTATCACTTCACCAAAATAGAACTAGGTTGGTATACAACTTCTACAAATGTGCTTCAAGGAACAATCCAGACTTATATGCATTCTTTTACAATCAAAACCCTAGTCTTTTTCACGATCTTAAACCTTTCTAAATCATTGGTCATAGGATTTGAAAAATTTAGAGGTCTAGCATATTTCTCACCATTGTGGTCATATCAAACAAAGGTTCACTCTAGGTCAACATTGGGTCAAACATTTCATTCACCCCTTCATCAAAAATTTCATCTTTCACTTCACTAAAATTTGCAACAAATTTGAATACACCAACGTTTTTGGACTTAAACATCTATCAACCCAAATCCTAACTTATCTACTTTGTATGTGAAATGAATCCTTTTCCATGCATTTTGTTAAGTTAGTTATCATCTTTGAACTCATTTATCTTGAAGGTCACAAGTTCATAAACATCCTTTATCCAAACATCAAAACATCAAACTTAAGTCAAAGGTGTTGCAAAGATCACTCCCCATATCACTCATATTTTCATCTCCCACTATCATCATTGCTCCAAAAAGACTTAGAGCATCCCTTTTACCTATATTTGAGTCAACTAGAGAGTTCAAACATTACAAATCTCAACACAAATCTCCTAGAGGTGACCCAAAATTTATGGTAAAGACAAGATCACAACACAAGAGAATCATGGAGAAAACCAAAGTCTCATCTACCATCAGTGATACCAAACCTCAAGAGTTTTATCTAAGGATCCAATCTATCCCCTTACAACAACCACAAAATCCATTGAGGTATGAGGTAGAATATGTCACAAACAACCCACTTCAACTTACTAAAGAAGAATTCCTTGAGTATGAACAAGATCATCCAACTTTTATTGCACAAAATTTCACACTAGGGTTAACCCAATCTAGGATTCAACCAACTCCATCCCTTGTGCCAATTCAACCCTTAACATATTGTCTTGCAACTAGGCTAGGAACCAACCTTGGTCTCACTTCGTGTCTAGGAACACACACAATTGTGGGTATTCACAACACAACCATTCCATTAACTACCAACCTTCCCCAAAACACAAGTTGGACACCAAAATTTATCAAACCACTTACATTCCATGATGCCATAAAAACCTCGACATTTCAAGCACAACCATCTTCATCCATCATCAAAAATACCCCAAGTGTCCCTAATGTTATGAAAGGTAATGTGGACCAAGTACCTCAAGTAGGAAACAAGGGCAAGTTAACACTCTTATGCAAATTCAGCCCTTGACAAGTGGTTCTAACAAGCCAATTGACACATTGAAGCAAGTGGTTACCCAAGCTACCCAAGTTAATCCACCATCCACATCAAACCCATCTATCATCAACCCAAATCAAAAAAACACCTTGGTTACGAATCCCATCAACCAAGGTAATGCCTTGATCCCACCTCAAATACAACAAGGAAATCCCCAAAACATTGTTCAAGGAAACATTTTCAATCAATGGACTCAAGTTCCTCATGTGTCATTACCATCACAAACCAAATGTCACCAACATCATCTTTCCCCTTGGTCCCCCACATCATGCAAAATCAAATGGGACCTTAAACTTACATTCCTCCATCTCAATCCACATCTTAAAAGTAATTTTAAACCAAGGGAACCCCCAACCTCTCATAAATAATCCAAAACCCACTCAAAACATCAATACCCACTATCCATCACAAATGTCTCAAAAACTAACTAATCCTACATTGCAAGCACATGCCATAGCTTTACAACAAGAGAAATAGGATTATCAGCAAGCCATCCAACAACAACAACAACAACAAGAAGCAACCTTAGCAGCACAATAAGCAGCCCTAGCAACACAACAACAAAAACAACAAGAAGCAACCTTAGTAGCACAACACCAGCAACAACAACATCAAGCAACCTTAGCAGCACAAAAATAGAAAACAACCTTAGCAACACAACAACAACAACAAGACCAAAAGAAATACCTAATGGCTCAACAACAACAACAAGCCTTACCATTTCAATAGTATGACCAACAACAACAAAAACAATAATTTTCCTACTATAATCTACAACAAAACATCATAAGTACCAACACATTAGGAACATATACATCAACACCATAATCACCTTCGCAATATCCTACACCCCCATACACACCATCTAACACCTCATCATATCAAAATCTCACGTACAACCCATCTGCCATCCCACAATACACAACATATGTTCCTCCACCAAACCTGCAAGATGATCTAGCATCACAACTTAAGGTGTTATCACAAGAAATGTAGGATCTCCAAATGTGTAAGATGAAGAAGCCCTATACACAACAAAACCTATGTCAATGCCCATTCGATTAGAAAATTGCAATGGTACCTTTCCCTCCCAGCTTTGAGGTCCCCAAATTTGATAAATACAAAGGGAGAGAAAATCTTGTGGACTATGTCAAAGAATTTAACGCCATGTGTATGGAGGTAACCTACAATGACTCCTATTTGATGTGCCTCTTTCCACAAATTTTAACAGGTCCTTCCATGCATTTATTTTCATAGTTATAACCTCCAGGCATCAAAACTTTCCAAGAAATAATTGTTAAATTTATAGATCACTTCTCCTTCAATCTTGACATAGATGTGATCTTAAAAGTGTTATACACACTCAAGCATAACAAAGGAGAATCCTTTTCTAATTTCCTACAAATGTGGAGACAAAGATCCAACAAGAGTAAGTGGGCCATTCCTAACAAACAAAAAGTGGGGATTATCATAGCAAATGTTGATCCAAATCTATCCTTCCACTCAAAGATGTAGTTCATTACCTCTTATGGTGAGCTTGTCCCTAGAGCCCTTAACATTGAGATAGCCCTAATCTCATAGGGAAACACATAAGTATATAGAGACAACCACCCATCCACTAGTTTTAATGACAAGCCCCACTATTGGGACAAGAACACAAATTTTACTAGTGATGGTGGTGTTGATGCAAAGGTTATATTAACTGCTCTTAGAAAAGAAAATACCCAACCCATGAACACACAACAACTATACGAGCAACCATCAAACAATCAACCAATGATCAATGCTACAAACACTCAACATGGACAATAAAGAAAAAATAGTGCTCCTAAGCGACAATTCACTCCCTCGGGGAAACCTATGGAGGATGTGTTGAAGTGTTGAAGTAGTTGATACAATCTAATCTTATCACACTCCCAGATCTCCTGAACTATCATGAGCCACAAGTCAAACCTCGTAGCTATAGAGATGATCATTTTTGTGAATTTCACTGATACAAAGGTCATAACAAAAAAAAATTAGACTCAAACATCTCATAGAAGATCTTATTGAATGAGGATACATTGATGTCGATAAAAAATGTGGGAATAAAAATTTGAAAATTTACACAAACCCTATGCCTGATCAAACAAAAGAAAAAGATTTCAGAAATGCCTCAACCTAAAAGAATGTAAACAATACCCATGATACCATGGTGGGGCATATTTATTCATCACAACATGAGGAATCAAACACACAGATCAAGATACTATTTTCAAGAAAGTCCAAACCTATTAATAGTGTTTAGCAATATTTTATACCATAATGACATCAAGTGGATATTAGATTATGATATCTCTCCCACATATGACTCAATGATTGGGCATGTTGAAGAAGTTCCAAATGAACCAAAAATATCCCTTATTGCACACATACCTATCGACTATTGCGAAGAGTCTTTTACAGATGGTCTATCATCCACCCAAGGATAATGTCAAGAGGAGGCTCTTGAGGATAATGAAAGTTACTCCAAATCAAGTCAGGATCAATAACCCCTATCCCCAAAATTTCACCAAGAGCTAAGGGAAATTTTCCAAACCATGTTGAACTCCAAATATGTCCCCAACATCACCCCTAAGATGTTTCTTTTTGATGGACATATAGATGTTCTTCATCCAAAACAAGAGTCTCCCACTCTTGGTATTCCTACACAAGAGAAAGAAATGACCAATATTCTTGATTCTTATAGTGATTGTGCATCATCAACATCTTTTGAGTTAGCTTCAACATCTTTTGAAGTAGTATCAATAGATAATGATGCCATAGAATCAAAGAAAATAGTTCATATTCCTAAACAATAGGAACCCATAGAAATATCATGTGTTCATGACAAGTCATATTTAGTGGCTATGGATTAGAGGATACATTATTAGGGAAAAGGATTAGGTATTGTAATACCTTCACAATGCCGAGGGTAATATTTTCTACAACAAACATAAAAATATGGGGTAGGAAGCATCCTTATGATGAAAATATTTTCAACACTATACTATTTGTATCATGAGTTGGCATTCACCCATCGTCTCATACACAAATTGGGACCGACGTAAAATGAAGAATTCCTATCAAAGCAAGGTGAAGATCATCAAATAAAATGTAGTAATGTAGAAAAGAAACATCAAGTACAAATGGATACCAAAGGAAAATAAAGAAAATCATCCCTCCAAAACTCCATTAGTCAAATAAACTATGGGGAAAAATCAAAAAGGGAAATGAATCCATAAAAAATGTCCTCAAATACAAAAGCAGGCTTCTCAAGAAAGGAACAAAGTATATCTAGTGGTTGGTCCTAATTCCACGAAAACCTTCATTCCCACCCATCATTTCTCATCTTCCCAAGTTTGGAGAGTCAAAGGTTCCAAACCATCAACTAATACATCTCACATTCCTTCATACATGTCGCCATCCATTCATGATATCCACTTCTTGCATTGACCATGTGTTGGCAACTACTCTTCATCATAAATATTTCTAAGGCACTTTATCACGATGTGCGCACATAAACAAGGTTAATTCTAGTATCCACAAGGAAGATTAGAGTTATTCAAGGTTACATTCAAGTGTTTGTATCTTGGAAAAGAAACTTCTTCAAGTAGAATATTTTTAGCATGTTATGATAGTGGCCTCTACATCAATACCACTAGGAGGTTCAACATGAGGGTAAAATTTTCAAAAAATAAAAAAAATGAAAAAACCAACAAAATAGTAAAAATAAAAATTGTCCTCTAATGAAAACCACTATGGTGGCACTTTGGGAAAGTAACAAGATGAAAACCTAGTAAATAGGAATTTTGAGTAGAATTGAGCATCTATATGATCCTTCTCAGATAGAAGAATCTCATCCTTATCATGATAAATCTAAAGTTCCATCCATCTATCCAAATCTATCTTTTATCTAGATATTCCACTTTATCTTGATATACTTCAACTCTACTCATGGAAAAAATTTGATAGCCTCTTTACCATTTTATCCCATGAACTCCCATATCCCATACCTAGCATGATAAAACTCTTTCAAACTCTTCACATATACATTTCCTATCTTTATTTTTTCATTGATCAATGAAAAATTGCTAGACATTGGGGGTAGGTTATTACACTCTTGTTTTCAAATAACTCTTGATCCATGTCTTATATATCACAATGCTACATTGGCATCCTGATCTAGGTATCGTTTGCCTCAAAATCTCATCGAAAATCCCAAAAAAAATCATAAAATCAGAAAAATCCAAAAAAAATTGCAAAATCTTGTACAACTAAAATCCAAAAACATTTGTAAAATGTAAAGTCAAAATCCAAAACATCCAAATCACATTAAAATCCCTAAAAATGTCAAACATAGAAAAATACAAAAACATAACCCTATCAAACTATGAGTCTCTGAGCTTGAATGTAGGCAAGTCCATCATTGATGTGCCCCTGAGACACCCTTGGTTGGTCCTTTAAGATTTTGTCATAATAAACTAGCAATCCATAAATTGTTAATATCTCATTGTTAATAAGTCAAGTCAGTCAAACTACATGATCTCTGCATGTATAACATAGGCAAGGCTCATCTTTGATCAGCCCCTGAGGCCCCTAGGATAGTATTTTAGGTTAGGTTCTTGGTCGGAACTTAGAAAATCCCTAAAAATTCAAATATCTGAAAAGCCTTAAACATTCAAAATATTGGAAAACCCCAAAACATTTTGAAAAATTAGAAAATAAAAAAAACATTGGAAAACCTTGGAAAACCCTAAACAGCCTCAAAATACACCAAAAACTAAAAACATTCACATAAAAAACTCAAAAAGACCAAAAAAAGCCTCAAAACATTGTTGAAAATACCAAAAACATTAAAATATTTTAGAAAATCCAAAACCATCCATCTCATTTCGCTTTCTCCCTTAATAAACCTTCATCCATAATAAATCAAGCATCACTTTCAACCTTTGTTAAAACAAATAGAAAGTAACTATCACAAGTCATAAAGTGAGAACCTAAGTGTCAAAATCTAAAGTCTAGATCATAGGTAAACGAGTCAATGAATTTTGTATCAACAACTTATCAAACACTTCATACTAATCAAAAAATCTGATCAACATGTGCTAGGATGAATCCTTCCTATGATGGGCATCAACATTAGAAATCACCTTAGCTATATTAAACTAGCAAGAGATATGGATAACACTGATTGTTTCTCTTTAATCTTTTCTTATGATTTATCTTAATGACACATTCCAAGGACCTCTCGATGATTTCTATCAAAACGATTTAGAGAAAGGAGTGTTTTAAAAGGCACGAGACAACTGAGAGGGGGGGTGAATTAGTTGTCACCAAATTCAAACTCAAAAATTTAACACTTATTAACTTCACAACCACACTGTTATGTTATTAAGTATGAACATGAAATGCAGATAATAGAAAGCAAAATCAACACAATGAACACTAGATTTTTATGTGGAAAACCCAATGAGGGAAAAACCACGGTGAGGATTAACTCACAATATAAAGAGATAGCAAAACCGAATACAAAGGCTCACTTCCAAGGGTTCACTACCCAAAAGAGGACTCATTGTCCAGATATAAAGGCTCACTATGTAAAAAAAGGACTCACTATCCAATAGGGAGGCTCACTACCTAAAAATACAAAAGAAAACAAAAAGATCCACAACAATTTACACACATTTGTAGCCTTAATTAGAAGATTGTAGAAACCTTCAGCTCACTGCTTTCAGGAATCTAAAAAAATGAAGTATTGGTGCCTCAACTCACTTTTGCACACTTTTGCTATTTTGATTTGTGGCTTAATTCATTACTTTGCATCATCTAAATCTTCACAACTTAACTTGCATTTATACCATCTTCAACCTTAAAAAATTTCTCCAAGGTCAACCACATACGCTTCATTTCATAAACTCAAATTAGGTTAGAAACTCACCATTCCTGTGGTAGAAAGAAATAAGAGTGGACCAATTAAACACTTAGACAAGACCCAAAAATAATGTCTTAGATCAATTACACCCTTAATTAAGTTTTATTTTTCATATGAAATGTAAACACTAGGTTGGCCAAACCTAATGAAAACACAAATGAACATTGAAGTACACACTTCCCAACAAGAAGATAACATGCAGATGAAACAACACACTTCATTATGCACGAGAACACATATCATGTTCCTTTAGATACATCCACAACAAGTGTAACAACATTCAAACATAGAAATTCTTCCATCAGTCCATTTGAACTATGCAAACACATACATCAAATCTGAAACTCAACTTCCAAATCACCAAACCACAAGAATATTTTCTAGAACCTATAGAACACCATTACACAACATATTATAGATCCAAAAGACCTTAAACAAAACAATAGAGAACTATGGAGTAGAAACATTTCTCCCAATCCATAGAAGATCAATTCTACCAGAACAATTCACACACTAGTGAACACAACTTTCATATTTCATTAAACCAAAGACTACAAATTAGTAGATATCACCATTAGATCATCAACAATAAACCTTCAGATTTGAACAAGCATAGGATCAACAAAAAAGAAACACAAAGTACATATTGGAGCACATTCTGAACACTTACACAACTCTGACTTTTTTCTTTACTATTTTTCTCAAATTCCCTTGGAAACCCATCATTTCAGCACATCTACAACATCATCAGTATAGCTCCATGTACTCACAACATCTCAATAGGATCTCAACTAGACATGAACAACATTCAACATACTAAATTTTTTTATGCCATGCTATTCACATAATATATTAAATTCACTAGAAGTGGATTCTCCACCTCTATCAGATCTCAAACATTTGATTCTCAGTTTTACTTCATTTTCTACTCTTTCTTTGAACACCTTAAACCTATCTAGAGCCTGAGTCTTTTCTCTAAGAAAAAAAACCCATGTCATTTGAGAGTAATCATCAATAAGGAGCATGAAATACTTATCACCATTGAGGCTTCCTGTTCTAGTTGAACCACAAAGGTCAGTATGAATTAACTCCAACATTCTAGTAGTAGATTGATCTTTTCCCTTAAAATTGCATCTTGTTTCTTTCCCCAACAAATTATTTTTTGCAAATAGTATTAGCATGCTTTGTGATTCTAGGTAGACCTTAGAGAACATCTCTTGAACTAATCCTAACTAGATTATCAAAGTTTACATGTCCCATTCTCCGGTGCCACAACTGACTTTCATTTACTTGAGATACAAGGCACTGACCATCAACACCCTTAAGATGGTAGATGTTTCCATGAGTTTTGCTTCCAGCAACAACCATATCTCCAGATCCTTTTCTAATTTCATAGGTATTATTCTAAAACACAAGTTTAAAACCATTTCTACACATCTATCAAACACTCAAAAGGTTATGCCTCAAACTCTTTACATAATATACATTATCAGTGTTGTGCATTCCATCAAATCTAATTGAACCATTTCCAACAATATTCACGCTTGAATCATCACCAAACATGGCCAAACCACCATCATACTTTTCAAGTTTAGTGAACTTACTTTTATCTCCAATCATGTGATTAGAGCATCGACTGCCAATCACCCAGTAATCTTCATCATGTTTAGCATGAAAGGAAGTATCCAAAGTACCTTTCATCTCATTATTTTTGTTCTTCAGAGCATTTTATCTTGCAAACTTTCTAGGGGTAGCAGATCCAAATTTACTCTCCAAAGCTAAAAACAAGCATTCATTGTCATCACCCCCATAATCAGATTCATCATCAGAGATTTTTGTTTCTTCTTTAACATAATACAACTTCTTATATTTCTTATCCTTTCTATCCTTATCTTTTTGATCCTTGTTCTTCTTATGTACAACTCTATTTGGACATCTTGAAGCATAATGACCAATATTACCACAACCGAAACATTTAAAGGGAAACATACCTTTATAATTTTTGGTACCTTTCTTCAACTTCTTGGTAAAATTCGCTTCCAACTCATCAAAACCATCACTATTTGGATCATCCTCAATCTTTGTTTCTTTAAATGTTGTCTCTTTCTTTTCTTCCTTCTTTCAAAACTTTCTCATCTCAAATGTAGTCAAGGTGCCAAATAACTCTTCTTTAGTGTATTTCTTAAGATCATACATTTCTTCAATAACTGATATCTTATCATTGTAACATTCTAGAAGGGTTATTAGGATCTTCTCAATAATATCTTCATTAGTCAATTTACTCGCTTGATTTCTAGCATCATTTGTTGCAAGTTCAACTCTCTAGAAATAGCTTGCAAAATCTTCACCTTCTTCCATTTTCAGATTCTCATATTTGAGCTTTTCCATCAGCTTCTTTGTCAATTTCACTCTGTCATTTCCTTCATAAAGATCTTCCAACTTCTTCCAAACTTCATAAGCAGTGTCCAAAGAAAGAACCTCAGTTCACTCAATTTTAGATAGGGCGCTGAAAATAGCATACCTCGCCTTCTCATTATCCTCATAAGTAGAAACCTCATCTATAGTAGTAGGACCACTCGCCAGAGCAACATACTTCATCTCAATAGCCTTCTAGGTCTTATAACCAAGAGAGATAATATATCCTCTCATCTACACTTTCCAGTAACTATAATTAGATCCATCGAACATAGGGATTTCCAACTTATGCACCATCAGATCTTAAGAAGTTAAGCTTCTACACCAAGGAGCCAAAGCTCTAATACCAATTGCTAAAAGGCACAAGACAATTGAGAGGGGGGGTGAATCAACTGTCACCAAATTCAAACTAAAAAAATTAACACTTATTAACTTCACAACCACACTATTTTGTTATTAAGTATGAACATGAAATATAGATAACATAAAGCAAAATCAACACAATGAACACTATATTTTTACATGAAAAAACCAATGAGGGAAAAACCACAGTGAGGATTAACTTACAATATAAAGAGATAGAAAAATTGAATACAAAGGCTCAATGCCAAGGGATCACTACCTACATAAAGGACTCATTGTCCAACAGGGAGGCTCACTACCTACAGACACAAAAGAAAAACAAAAGATCCACCACAACAATTTACACACATTCGCAACCTTGATCAAAAGATTGTAGAAAACTTTAGCTCATTGCTTTCAAGAATCTAACACAATGAAGTACCATTGCCTCAACTCACTTTTGCACACCTCCACTCTTTTTATTTGTGGCTTAATTCATTACTTTGCACCATCTAAATCTTCACAACTTAACTTGAATTTATACCATGTTCAACCTTAGAAACTTTCTCCAAGGTCAGCCACATATGCTTCATTTCATTAATTTAAATTAGGCAGGAAAGTCAACATTCCCATAGTGGAAAGGAATAAGAGTGGACCATTAAACACTTATCCAAGACTCAAAAATAATGTCTCGAATTAATCACATGCTTCCTTAATTAAATTTTATTCTTCATATGAAGTGTAAACACCAGGTTGGCCAAACCTAATGAAAACAAAAAATGAACATTGAGGTACATGCTTCCCAACAAGAAAATAACATGAAAACGACACAAAATGCTTCATTATGCATGAGAACACATCTCAGGTTCCTTCAGATACATCCACAACAAGTGTAACAACCTTCGAACACATAACTACTTCGATCTGTCCATCCAAATTGTGCAAACACATACAACAACTCTGAAACTCAAATTCTAGATCACCAAACCACAAGCATCTTTTCCATAACCTATAAAACACCATTACACAACATATTCCCGATCCATGAGACCTGAAACAAAACAACGAAGGAATGTGGAGCAAAAACATTTTTCCTAGTCCACAAAAGATCAATTTTGCTAGAATGGTTCACACACTAGTGAACACAACTTTCACATTCCATTAAACCAGAGACTACAAATCAATAGATATCACCATCAGATCATCATGAACAACCCTTCATATCCACAAAAGCATAGGATCAACATAGGAGAAATACAGAGCACATACCAGAGCACATTCTAAACACTTACACATCTTTGACTTCTTTATTTACTAATTTTCTGAAAAGCACTTAGAAACCCATCATTTCAACACATCTGCAACATCATAAATATAGCTCCATGTACTCACAACATCTCAACATCATTTCAACTATACATGCACAATATTCAACATACTAAACTGTGTTGACATCAATGACAACAGTAATGACAACACCACCAAACTTTCTCATACTTGGAACAAGGAATGGGGCATCAATCATTATCTTTCATTTGTTGTGCTTGTGGGTATTCTTGTAAAATAATCTTGGCGCATACTTGCTTAGTTGTGTGTAGGAAAGTTTTTTGGAGTACATTTTTTACTATTGTGTATGCTTTGGTCCAATATATTCTAAAGCTTCTAACTTACATTCCAATGAAGTTTATGTATGTCAAGGTGTGAACAAGAACTATCCTATCTGTTTGTAGAGTCAAAGTCCATTACACTATATACAATGCCATCTTGGTTATCAATACATTGATGCATTATGTCTATGTGTTATATAAAACAATAAGGAATGATGAAAAATACCAATCACAGATAAAGAAAATCATCATCATCATGCATCTCTCATCACTATCTCTAATAAAGTATCGGTAGATCATAGACTTGTTGGACTTTTTTTGGAATCAATCATCAAAATCAATGGTTGATCATCTTATTTCTTCTATTTTCTCTCCATGATAACCTAGTATCATGACATTCAACAAAAAAATCATCAATGCATCCATCCTGCATCCACAAATCATCAACATGCATGCATCTTTCATTATCATAGAACATCATAATAAAAGAGAACATAATCAATTGCATTATCATTTAAGTTGTGAAGAATAATATATATATTTTATTCTAAGCATCTTAAATAATTTCACACATATCATAAACATACATCGCATCATATCATAAGCATAAATATCTGCATAAGCATACATAGCATGAACATCTACATTTTCCATATATCCATATGCATACATCATCATATCATAAAATTACATACAAAAGTATACAAAAAGAAGTGCATCCATTCCATATCAGTACATCTTATATCATCACATCATACATATACCATCACATATTGCATAAACAAAAGAAAACACATCCATTCATTACATTGCATCCATACATGATCATAACCTATAAACATATCACATCATATCAACATCAAATGCATCATACATTCATTAAAAATGAAATAAAATGAATACTTTTAATCATATCAAATCTGTATCATTTCATATATATATATATATATATCAAAAAATAGCGACTGTCATAATACAATATCTGAGTCAGTGTATGTGTATCAATAAAAAATACAATATCCACAAGGCTATCAAAAAGGAGCCCATAAATGTATATCTATATAAGGAATGGGGAAATAATCAAAAAGTGTTTGTACATGAGAGCTAGCCCTGATGGTTGCTTCCCTCTCTAGGTTATCTCTCTTGTTGATCCTTAGCCCAGGGATGTGTGCCACTCCTATGCGAGTAAATTGGATGCCTAATCACCACAGGGTCATCCTAGTGGTAATGCATGCAATAATAGGCAGCCTCGGTCATGACCTCTCTATACAAATGGGGAGAAATTGTCTATCCCTTTGCTACTACTATCATGGCCTCCAACTGTTGGCATTGCTCGACCTCCTGTGCCAATTGCATATTGGAAGTATATCTAAGTTGTAGCTTTTGGTCCCTCTCAGTTGTTAATGCCAATACCTATTGTTAGGTCTGGTCTCTCTCAACAATGATGAATAATATCTACTATCAAGCCTAGTAACTCTAACTCATAACCACCTACAACTACTACAACAACTATTGTATCTATGCATCACATGGACCTATCCCTGACAGTGGCTATTTTGGAGGCTACTACGATATCGATGGCTACTAAGGAGGCTACTGGTGCAATGGTGGTGCACCCAAGACCTGTCCATCATGATGTTGGTCATCCTAGACATCCTATCCTTTTCCCCTACCATCTAGACCTATACCCTATCCTTTTCCCTATCCATTATCTAGCTATCCTCTACCCCTACCTACTCCCCTCCCTCTCAGTCTCCCTTGTGAAGGTATACCTATTGGATTTATCAATCGAGGAGGGGGTACAAACCATGCATCATAAGTAGGCGTAGTCTATGCATCCACCTATCCCTGATCATAAGCCCATGGCCTAGAAACCAAATATTGAAGTCCCTTCACAACATTGTGAGGTGGGATCATGTGTCCCCATGCAGTCTCCTGGGCTAATTTGAAAAAAAAGGTAGTATATGCATCATCTGGCTTGTCTTTCCGCTTAGCAAATTGTCTGGAAACCCTATTGAGCAGGTACCTCTTGATAATAATGTGCTCTCAACCCTACATGAAATGGGTCTATTGAGAAAAGAAAAGCTTATGCACATCATCATACCAAGCTAGCATCTGAAGCCATGACCTCCATCTAAATACTTTCATATCATCAATGACTCAATGCCAGTAAGGAATGCAAAGCTACCCTATGTGTTGAAATATGATGGCACCCCTATATCTCCAAACAAATGGATAATCTAGCTCCACATTTTCCATATGAACAATAGGTCAAAGCACGAATATGTGCTCCCAAGCCCAAATGTGAAGAAGGAAGACCCCTATACCAATTGATCTTCTATCACAGTAAACAAAGTCATGCATATCATGGTATAGGGAGGCCAACGTTATTGGCCACCATGCATACTGGGTCCTCTTGAACAACATCTTATTCCAATCCAAACCCCATCCCAGAATAAATCATTTTCCCCATCAATTTGGAGCAACCAAACCTAAAATCATTGTAGTGATGATCAATTTGAAAGTCGGTGCCTGACCTCTGTACATCTCAAGGTCAATTTGTGAGTTGACCAAGACAATGGACTCCTTGTCAAGAACCTAATTGAAATGATCATATCTAGAATTATTGTCATAGATCACACACTCCCCATGTATCAACAATCACAAAATCTACGATACATCCTCTAGCATCACTGTCGCCTTGCTGATAGGTAGGTGGAATGACAAAGTATCATTATTTCATCGCTAGCATAGAATTTTCATTATCACCAAATGGGTTTGGAAAATGGGCATGTGCATAATGTACCACAAACTAATCTCTTCCAGGTGCTCCTATTACAACTCAGAAAAATCACCAAGTCTAGATAAAATTGTCAGTCGGTGCTTGTGGGACATTAAAGGCTAGATAACCTCCTACACCCATGAAGCGCACGACATTAAAATTCACAAAAAATTGATAATTTTAGAGTTTTATCCCTGAAAATGAGAAAAGCATCACTATTTATAATAGTGTCGCTATAACTCAAATTCCAAATAGTGATGCTTGATGCATTCAAATTGAAAATCATGATATGCATTGCTATTTGAACTTGGAAAATCCTAATCCTAAATTCCAAGTCGCAAGGTGCATCTTTATTTACACATGTATCATGATTTAAACTCTAAAACCCTAATTTTAAATCATGAATTACGTTGTTAATCACATATACGTCACTATGAATCAAAATAGCATTGTTGATTCTAAAAATAGCATCACTATATAGCGACACTACCAAAATTCAAATTTCAAAATGCAATAAATGCACTTAAAAGTCAAAATTCAAATCAAGTTTTGAATCACATACCGGTGGTCCTACACCTGGAGGCCTCTAGTACTCATGAACTCAGTTGAAAATGTGTCATGGGAGCACTTATTGCACCATTTTGTCAAGGGGGTTAGAGCTCAAAATGCAAGGATTTTCTAAGGTGTGAATGCACAAATGAATTGAAAGTGACCCTTCCTCACCTATTTATGCTTGAAAATTAGGGTTTTTTTCCCTAATTTAACCATGAAGCTAGGGTTTTTCACCATTTCCACCAATATTTCCATTATGGAGCTTTTTTTGCATCATTTTTTGCATCTAGGAGCCTTTTTGGACCCCTGAGGCAACATTTAACCTTTGTCACAAAATCAACCCAAAATTCAAAATTTTCAGCCGATTTCTCAAGGGGGTAGGGAACTAGCTTATTCCTTTCACTAGGGAGATAGTGAGGCATTAAAAAAAATGAGAATTTTTTATATTTTTTTATTTAAGCAGCAATTTTTAATCTAAAAGGGTGCCAATCTTTGAACCAACATAGTAGGTGCCTCTCTTCAAGGAGGTGAAAAAATGTAGACACTCAAAAAATGTCTTGAATGATATCATGCACTCAAATAAGGTATACTAACATCATTTCCTACTAAAGACCATCCTCTTTTCGCTTAATTAATTAAATTTTCCTAGATATTTAATTAATTGCATAATTTGCATCTATTAACCTAATCAATTTAGTCACGTTAATATATCCCCTTCCATGTTAACATTTCATCTTATTAAATTAAATACATCAATTTATTTAATTTAATCCCTAAGTCCTCTTATTTAATTAAATAACCCTAAGTTATTTAATTAAATTTCATTTCACTTTCCCCCTTTCATTGAATCACTTTATTTAATGAAAATCATCCAATTCCCCTAATTTTATAATTAAACCTTTGTTTAATTATCAATTGCTAATAAATCTAATTCCCCCCACTTGCAAGGGAATATTACTCCTTTCCACATTCCTCCAAAAGGGATATTCCCACAAAATATTCCTTCCCCTTTTGCACATTAAAAATTTGTTTTGATTTTCTAATTGTCTATTTTCCCTCACCCATGAGAATATTCCAAAGAATATTCTCTCCTCACTCATTTGAAAAATGAGAATATTCCTTTTCTAACAAACTTGACTTCTCGAGCAAGTTAACTTGTGACCTTTTGTGCAAGTTAACTTGTGACCTCTTGTGCAAGTTAACTTGTGACCTCTTGTGCAAGTTGAAAGTGTGTTTTTTTGGACAAAGGAGAACCCTTGATTAAATCCCATAATTTAATCTCATATGTTGATGAGAATCCATGATCCCTGCCTTGAAATTCTTTCATCCTTGACCATTGATTAACCTTTTTTATCTCAACCCTCCATTTCTCATTTGATTTCCTATAAATAAAGCACTAATTGGAGACAAATGGATCCACCTTTTTTAGAGAAAACTCATGTTGAAATCACTCTCACTCACACTCATTTTTAGCATATTCTTAATATCATCTTAGCTTAAATACTTGCATCATATTAGCTTAGCTTCCATTAACGTCTTCCATGGCAACATAGATGCATACATGTAGCTTGTTTATTAATTAGGGTTCAAATATTTTAGCTTAAATCTAAATAGCTTTGCATTCACACATCTAATCATCTTAGAATAAAATCATGTTAAAATAGCTTGCATTAGGATCATTCAACTTTAAATCATGTTTCAACACACATCTCACAATGTTTTCATCAACTTTCTTCTATAAAACTAATTGAAACAAGCTTATTATCCCTAGGATTGGGAAAGGGTCGTCATTCCACATCAACGTGACACCACTCCCCCAATAGGATAAGTTTTAGTGGATTAGAGTAGGAATTTTAAAAATATTTCATAGTTTAGCATGTTAGTTTTGATAAATGCTTAGTTTAGTTTAAATTGAATGATCTCTATTGGATTGAAATTTAGTGGTGTGAATATGCTTTGATTCATAATGGATCAAGTGTAGTTAGCCCATACTAATCCGCCGGTCACAATATGAAGGTCTTTTGTTATTTCTATCCTTTCATGCATAATGGCGGTTAAATATATAAATGACATGCAATTTGATTATGAAACTTGATTATTGGCATGGAACTTCATTATTGACATGCAACTTTATTTTTAACTAATGATATTTTTGTATATGCAAAGCTAAGTAATATTTGATATCATGCAAGTTAAATCTGTACGAACCCAGTGTTGTAAGAAGGTGTATCCCTTGGTCTTCCTTGCAACATAGTGCTTGGGTTTGTGACATGGTCTAATTGCCTCCTATGGATATTAACTGACACTTGTATCAGGCATTTACAGGTTGACCTTTTGGTGCAATGGCAAGGCCAACAATTGGTATCAAAGTTGGTCATAGGTTCAAACCTCTCGCTTGTGTTGGGGGGATTGTTACAAGATGGTGTGTCCCTTGGTATTCCTTGCAGCACAACACTTTAGTTTGTGATATGGGTCTAGCTACCTCCTATAGATCTTAATTGACACTTGTATCGGGCATTG
Source organism: Sequoia sempervirens (assembly GCA_007258455.2). Lineage (NCBI taxonomy): Eukaryota > Viridiplantae > Streptophyta > Pinopsida > Cupressales > Cupressaceae > Sequoia > Sequoia sempervirens. Next base: position 420,565,587 of record VDFB02000017.1, read on the forward strand.
ACAGGTCAACCTTTTGGTACAATGACAAGGCCAACACCTAGTTCATAACATATGATGATTGAAAGTGTAGTGTAGAAAATTATATACCTTAATAATTTCACATTATGTTTTATCCCCCTAATTTATTAGACTTGATTAAGCTTCTAATTTTCCAAAATATTCATTCTAAAGCCTAATTTTTACCATTTCTAAAGGAAGAAAAGCATTGAATAAATACATCCAATCATTAAATTTTCCCCAAATTTGAGTGTCCTAGAAATTTGAGTCAAGACCCATTCACCCATGGGTGAATGGGTCCTCCTCCTTAGCTAGGACCTAAATTTAAATATGTTGTTAGCTGTATTTTAACATCCAAAATTCAAATATGAAGTATTGGATTTTGGAATATAATTTTTGGGAAATTGGATAAACACCTATAAATACCTAGTTATTTTATCATTTGAAATCTAATAAGCTCAAAGGCATAAAATTTTAAAAATACTATTGTCAAGAGTAATTCAAGAGTAGCATTTCAAAGCATTATTACAATAATTCAAGATCCAACATCATGTCAAGGTTTATGTGTGTTCATGTTATCATTTTTTTTAGGTATAACATATTTTTGTAGGTCTTCAAAACATTCAATCATTCAAGCATTCAAGCAAAGCAAGATCCAAATCCTTGAAGAGATATGTATGAACTTAGTCCTTCAAGGCAACTGTTGAAGGGTGGTGAGTTGCAATTTTTTGTTCATTCATCATTCCTTCCTTTCAATTACCATTCCTATTATTGGAATTTCCATTGTGGAAGTGGAAACACTTACATTGGGTTTGACTAAGGTAATCCCCTATATGGCACACCATCTTCCCTCTTTGTGAATGTGCAAGTTTGAAGAGGATTGAAGTGAGTTTGAAGATCCATTTTGCATTGTTGTATTTGTTGTCATCAAAGTTTTCAAGCCACATAAACTCAATTACAAAATTTACTAACAATATTTTGGCAAGCTTACAGCCAAGAATCAAGAGCTCAGGTTCAACACCAAAGGATTACAAAGACAATTTCAAGACCCATTCACCTAAGGGTGACCCAGTCCTACTACAACACTCAGACTCAACTTTTGTTGATAGGTACACATCAATCTACACTTTCTAGATCCACTTGCAAATCATTATTTATATCTGTTTGTCTTTAGGAAATTGCACTAACTCAAGACACCTTGTTTATCTTAGGAGTTCTTGGCAACTTGAAATGTAAATACAATAAGTTTTATTCACTAGTAACAAAATAAATTATTCATAAATAATTCTAATTTCTCTATGTTTCCCTCTTCCTTCTTCATTTAGGAACACATTTTATAGTTTATTGATAAATGTGCAATATATTGCCAAATTCTTTTATAGAAATAAGCACACAATTGCAACTTTTAAATCTTTTAACTTTGATTAGTAATTTGATTTCTTTCCATAAAAATATTAGCATAAGCTTCAAGCTTATCATACAAATTTATAAATATCTAATACAAAATATTCTTTGCATGCTATATTTACATATACATGTCTATATATGTCTCCCTATATGTATATACATGTATATATCAACCAATTTTATTTTTTTTGTTGAGTAAATAGAATAATTTATTCAACTTTCCAAAACAGGGTAATAAAACTCTTCTCTATTGTCTTAAACAATTCTAATAGAGAATTAAAATAGACTTGATGCCCATTCCTATAAAAATAAACTATTTTATCTCTAATCCTTTAAAAATAATCAATATATAAATTCATTTAAACTCCTCAAATCTAAAACTTCATCTATGTAATACCAAAAGTAAAATAATGAAAAAAATATTTTGTATGCATGGCTATAATAATACTATCCTTATACACTTCTAGATGTTTAATGCATAACTATAACACTCCATTTCAACTTCTCCAAGAAACCAAAGCTTGATTATAGTCTAAAACCCTACTCTTGTTTGTATATCTTTCCCAATATAAAACATAGATAACAATAATTTGTATTCTCTAGACAAAATATCCTCAAGAATTTTTTGAAACAAATATATATCTTAATCTTTTGCAATTCAAAAATCTCTTATCCTTAGAACATATGACTAATCTTTCTTTTTCCTTCCCAACCTTGATTAGAATGAATGAAAAATGATCATAATGCTCTTTAAAACCCACAACCAATTCTTAATAACCACTTCTAATAATAACAAAACTAAAACTTAATAGCATGCCCTCCATTATTCCCTCATCAAAGGCATTGAAATCATATTAAAAAGGAAAGAATATAGCCTATGATGGAGGATTTTGGCCTCCACATGAAGTTTATACAATTTAATTTCATTTAATTCCCAATGCATGATTTTCATGGTATGATAATTGTTACTTAATAGTTTTGACCTACCTTAATATAGGTTGATGGCTTTAATGTTGTTAGACAAATAGGACAATTGAGAGGGGGGTGAATCAGCTATACATTAAAACATTTAAACCCTCATTTACTTCAAACCCTTATTATGCATCAACATGAATGTAAACTAATGAAACATAAACACATTCACAACCATATACCATAAAGCACTAGATTTATGTGGAAATCCCTAATCAGGGAAAAACCATGGTGAGGATTAACTCACATATATATGAATAAAAAAATTGATTACAAATGGATCACTTATGGAAGGGCTCATTTCCAAATATACTCACTACCTAGAACAGAATAGAATAGAAGAATATTCTTACAAGGAGGTTCACTACGTCAGAGAAACATGAAGATCTACCACAACAACTCTACACCATTTGCAACCTTTGGCTCACTGCCTCCAACAACTTTAGGTACACTGAAAATGTAGACACCTTCTACTCGTTGCTTCCAATAACCTTAGGAATTTAAGCTCACACTCAAGTCACAACACTTGATCACATTAACATCTCACTTCACATTTGTAACATCTCAAACAATTAACTTTTCTTATATATCCTTTGCAACCTCAATGAAATGTATGCACCTCAAATGTGCAACCAACAAATAGGTTGGTATCAAACACTTCCATGGTGGAAATATGTCAAGTCAGACCACACTAAGGGTTAACCAAGATCTAAATCTACACCAAAATGCTTCACCACACTTCCACAATGCACGAAGCACATCCACAAGTAATGCTCACATGCTAGGTCACCCAAACCTAAATTAACACTACCAAACAATTAATTCACTCTTTGACACTAGGTGCAAAAACATCCTATAATATTCTAACACCAACAAAATATTAAGCAACACTACCACAAACACTTGAAACTGAGAATACTATCATCTTGTGCAACCAACCACACTGCCACAAACATGCAACTCACTAACCAACCTTATGGAACACCTAAACAAACAACACTCTAAGGAAGGAAGGTACAAACATGATTCTTATGCATGTTTTTCACACACACCCCGCCAAAGGCAAGGACCCCCTTTTTTCACTTTTTCCTTGCTCCTGTTGACTTGGTCCCTACTTGCTTGCTTCACTTTTTCCTTCATTTTTTGACTTTGGGTAAAATTTTCATATGGATTTGGGATGTTTCTATGAAACCTAAGTGAACTGCCAAGGTTTCCTTGAGTTTTGGGAAGTTGCAAAAATTTCATTGTGGGTCATTGTCCCTTCGTCGCCATCTACAAGAATTTATTTATGGACCATCGTCCCTCTATTGCCATCTGTGGGAATTTATTTGCAGGCCTCCATCCCTCTATTGCCATCCATGGGAATTTCTTTGCATGTTGCCATCCCTCCATCGCCATCCATGGGAATTTATTTTCGGGTCACCATCTGTAGGTCTCCATGTGTGGATTGTTGTTTTTATGGCGGTGGACCCTCTGACTTTCCCCTTCCAAATCTTCGCATTTCCAAAAAGGGTGCAAAATTCAAGTTTTCATCATCTAGGACCCATAAAATTAGTGTCTTCACATGCCTAAAGGGGTTTGCATCAAATTTTCCATGTGTTTAGACATTGCAGAAATTTCACTGTGGAAGTCCAATCACAAAAGTCCGTTCACAGAAGTCCGGCTATGGAAGTTCGCTTGAGCAATGTCATTGTAAAGGGTGATAGACCCTCCAACTTTCACATTCCAATTTTTTTCATTTTTCAAAAGTAGTCAAATCTTAAGGAAATATATCTTTGCACTCTTTCTACCCCTTTTTCCACGTGCTAAAATTGAAAAATCTCAAATTTAATAGATGTTTTTTGAAGTTACGAAAATTTCTTTGCGGGAAGTTGTCGCTTTGTCGCCATCCACGAGAATTTCTTTGTGGACCACCATCCCTCCATCATTTTCCATGATAATTTATTTGTCGGCTATCATCCCTCCATCACCGTCTGTAAGAATTTCATTTCGGACCGCTATCCCTCTATTGTTGTCCACAAGTTTTTGAGTGCTCAATGTCATTTTTAAGGCAACGAACCCTCTCACTTCCGCATTCCAAATTTGTACATTTTTGAAAAAGGGAAAAATCATTAAGTAATAGGTCTAGGAACCCTTTTAATGCATCTTCCATGTGCTTAATTTGGAAAAACTCAAAACTTCTAATATTTGTGGCTTTGCGGAACTCCGCATGTGGGTCATTGTCTCCTGAACATCATCACTTAACGAATGAGCTTTAATTCCTTTCCACCTCACGACACCCACGTCCCTTAGATACGAAAATTCATCAAGCTTAACTTGGTAACTTTAAGTGCCTCACATGGAATTTGATTGCCAAGTTCACCACATGAATCTTTTTGATGTAGGCAGCTGCCTACGGGTCTCTATGGCCTCAACACCATCTTGCTCCTAGCTTCTCTAAATGGCTTCCAGCCTATGGGAAACCCACACCCTTGAACCCACATTTATGTTTATGGTCCAAATGAGCTCCAAATGTGGAAAAATGATGAATATAATGATCTTTTAATGATGCACAGATGGATCTAACAATGAATTTGCAGGATTTAACTAGTATTTTCCACCTCTATATGTAAGAGAACTTACTATTTCTTTAGGTGCAAGATTTATGGAACCTATTGAGGAGCCATTGAAGAAGCCCACAAGATCCCCTAGATGAAGAGAGGAAAAAGATGTATGCATAAACAATGAAGGACTGACCAACATATGAACACATGCTAAGGAAGAGAGTGAAAAAAATGCAAAGGGTGACCTTGAAAGGAACAAGGAGTTGTTTTATTTTCCACCAAGTGATGATGATTGTCAGGAGCAACATATTTTCTTCTCAGTGACATGAATCGATAACAAGATCCATTTTATTGTTTGAAAGGATGCTACAAATATATCAAATAGGGGGCAACCTTTAGTGGCTTTCAACTACATCAAAGAAGGAAGTCACTAAAAGAAAAAATTGCTACAATGCTAGGGTCACTAGATGACAAAATAGGCTACAAGATAGAATAAGCAAGAAGACAAAATAGTCTATTTTAAATTGTGAAATATTGGGGGTAGGTGAAGCCCTAACTTGTATTGAATCTGAGCCACTCATTGTAAATAAATCATAGCCATTCATTCTCCTTTTGGAAAACTATAAATAGGGGTTTTCCCCTCATTTGTAAGTGTTGGAGAATTGGTGTAAAGGGAATATTACAGCAATAGAGAGAAGAATTGCATGAATTTGGGTGTTTCTTTTGAGTTTGTTCAATATGATTGCATGATTCAACTTCCATGTTAGTTTTAGCTTGTAGTTTCTTGAATGACTATGATGATGGTGTTTGTTGTTATGGTATTTGATGAACTTTTAGCCCATCTTTTAGCACTTGTTGATGACAAGCTATTATGCAAGGTTAGCCTAGGATTCCTTATTTCATGGTTGCAACTTAGTTCAATTGTATGTTCATGAAGTGAATGTACAATCTAAAAAATCAACAGACCTTAGAAGATTGCACTGGTTTTGTGTAGTTGTAGGTTCTCTTGGTCAAGAAAAACCTAGTTTAGGAAGTTTGTTTACTGTAGTAGCCTCCATTGTTATTATTCATTCATAGCTTAGATTTAGAGCAACTTCTCCTAACCCTTCCTCTTTTGCTATTTATTTTGGACCTTTGTTATAGTAGGATCTCAAGCATCACCATAATTTAAAATTTGATGAACATGGTGAGTTTAGGCTTATTGTTTTGAGTGGGCATCCACTGTTCATTCATTTCCAACACTCTTAAAACTCCATTTTGGTATGTGCAGGATTATCATAGAAAAAATAGGCCCTTAAGTGGCAAAAGATTCAAAAAAATCAGAGTTAGGCAACTTGACATAAAAATTTGAATAAGTTATCTATATTATTTCAAAAATATGTAAGAATAGAATTTGTAGCAAATTGAATGTAGTTTCTAAACTACTAGGTTTATTTTAAAAAAATAAAATCTATTTGGTGAAAATTTGAAATTTTAATGTAGTAGAACTTAAATTTCAGGGAAAAAATAAGGTGTTTGTTTGACCACCCTAACCACAATAAGATGATAATATTTTTTTATAATATTTTAGATATAATTAGAGGACTCATGTATCAATGTGATGCATATTTTTTGTAATTTTTTTCCAAGTAAATAATTAATTATGATTTTTTTATTACAACTTTTAAAAATTAAAAAACTTGTATGTCTAACCACCTTAACTTGGTCAAAACTTCATGAAATTCATTTTTTTTTTTTTAATCCTATAGTATGTGAAACATAGAATGTGATGCATGTTTCAAATTTAAAAAATGTGATACTTTTTGAAAGCTATAGATGTTTTTCAACTAGCCTATTAATCAGGACTTTAGTTATAATTCAAATAGAAAATAAATAATATTTTTTTATTAAATTCATAGTAAAGCATAATTTATATTGGTGGAAAGTTGAGAATCTCCTTTAAAAACCCTTTTCATTTTATCAATTTTGGGTAAAAAAAAGTCATCAGCCACATACCCTACAAAAACCCATCATATTGACACTTTTTGGCCCATCATGATCGTACACATACCCATTTTCAGACCCAACATCCCATGCTTTGTAAAAAATAAAGGCCGCCCTGTGATTACCATCAAATCACGTCAACCAATTGAACTATTATAAGCATTGTCATGACCTGGCACCTGAAAAACCTTGGGATAATTTTATACAACTTGTTTGTGGGAATTTGTCTTTCAAGAGAGGTAGTGCACTTGTGTGTTTCCTATGTTGAGAAGGTGCAAAAACACCCATCAACAGAACTAGCACTAGAAGGAGGGAATGGCTAAGCTCAAGGCTACAATGCTAGAAGTTGAAAAGTACTTTCAAGTAAAAATCTGTGATAGAGAAGATCTCATCATATGCTGGAAATTTAAAAAATAAAAAATTTGAAAGAAAAACAAGAGTTGAGCTGAAATGGAGCAGCAACTTCAAATCAACATTACTCAGCTACAAGAAGATCTAAATAGGAGATTGAGGAAGCCATTGCAAAAATTTGCATTAGCAGATAAGTGTAGAATCCATGGTACTCACAGGCACAATGAATTGGAATTTCTAACATTCTTGGGTAGAATTGAAATGGTTTTGCAAGGAGAGATTCCCTTTTGGAAAATATACCAACCCTTAGCTCCACCAAACTTAGAAGAAAAATTGGTTAAAATGGCATCCAAGGCCTTCAAGGAGCCAATCCAAGAACAATTGAACAACAAGGATGGATCAAGGCTGGAGGAGGTACTGATGTCTAGTTGGTGCAAATTTCATAATGCACCACATTATGAATTTACCGCCCTTCATGTGTGGACATCATTTCCTAAGCTATCATTTCCCAAGCTAGGAGTAGTTTGAAAAAGTCATAGTAGCCAACTCTTAATGAAGAGGAGTCACCCCATGAGGAAGGAGAGTTGTCAACATTTGGGTGACAACATACTAAAGTTGAACCAAGAATCTACGTAGAATTAAGTGCTAGGACAACAAACACTGAGGCTAAAAATAAAAAGGAAGGAGCTGATTTCCTTGGGAAAATGAGGAGCTTTGACGAAAATTCAGTTAGAAGGGAATTAGAAAGCCTCTCCTTCATTGGTAAAGGGTAGTTCTCCACTCAAGAAGAGGAACCATTGGTAGTTGAAGATGAATTAATAGAGTTTTCAGTAGCATATGTTGGGATAGCCAATATAGATGTTGAAAATCAAAAGGAAGAAGAGGCTGAAAGCCTTGGGGCAGCAAAAAATAATGATGAAAGTATAAGTGAAATAAGATTAGAGGACCTTTCCTTCATGAATGAAAGTGATTAGGCATATGAAATAGAAGATTTAGAGGAGTGGTAACAACAACATGCCATGATTGTCTATCATCAAACTGCCTTCCCAACTGATGATGAAGAACCAATGGTGGAAATATATAATGAACTTATGTCAAGACTCACAAGGGATTGGTTGGAGCTGAGATATCAAGTGGAATTTGGAAGTATTATGGCTGCCAGGATGGTGCAAGCTCCATGATTTGACACATTCAGTATTCACATGTGAGTTGTGTCAAGAGGCCATCATGCAAGTTAAAGAACAAGTGGAGCAATTAAGCACATTGCCTCCTGTAGTTGCTTCTAGAATTGAGCCAAAAGTATGAGAGCCAGAACCAAGTGAAAAATTAGCTAATGAAAACCCTTAGGAGGGTGTTGGGTTAGCAATAGAAGAAGAAGAACATAGTCTCAAACCTCTCAATGATCAAGTAGATCAAGTGGAAGGGTTGTCCATTGATCATCAAGATTCCTTCCCTCTTGAAGAGAATTTGTATGCTATGGATGGTAGGATTTATGGAGGAATTTCGAAGGTAGACCACTTTTCATACATCGATCCCCTCAATGGTCTCGTACCACTTGCTGATTTCTTCCCACTTGGAATTTTTCCACAGGGTATAGCGACACCAAGGAAAAATACATTTCAAAAGATGGCAGTGATGAAGACATATTACCTAAACCTCTAGATGGTGAAACATTAGAGTTCCAAGATTGGGAAAGGAACTCCTTTTCCATCTACAATGACAGTGAACAAGAGGAAATTGGTAAAAATATTGATGAGCTACATGCACTGCAAGGAGAAGACACTAACTCATTTGACTGCAAAATCTGACTAAACTATCTGAAGAAATATGTATAATTTGATGTATCATCGGGTGCTTGTAAAATTTGATGTGTAATTTTCAATTTTTTGAAAGTTTATCCTTGACGTTTGTCAAAATTTTGACAAACCTAGGGTTCGTCGAAATGTTGGCTATCATTTTCATCGAATTTTCAACAAACATGAAAAATAGAAAAAAATAAAATTGTGGCCGACATAAAGAAAAGTGAGTCCGTGCTTGATTTATTATGACAATGTTTTTCTCTACTTGAGACAGTTTGTGGAGAACTAAAGAATATTTTCTTGGGAAAAATCAGATAAAATTCAAGAAGATATCGCCGAGTTGAGAGTAGTCATTTTCTTTTTGTAGAATTCAGTTGTGAAGTTAGATTTGTAGTTCCAGGTTTGAAAATCATATTTTAAAGCAACATCTCATCAAATTTCATTTTTAGAGGTATAGGGTTTTGAGAATTTCATGTCCAGATTTTGTTGTGTGGAATCACCATAAGATCACAACCAAGGAACATATTCTTGTGACTATAATTATGTGATCCATAACTCTATTGGTCATGTGGCATAGTTGTGCTATAAAAAATACAAGATGCATTCATGTGTGACCCAATTTTAATGTGGTTATGTTGTGATAGAAATGGAGGAACTCATATAATGTAGTTAATTCAGATTGTATAATGTAGGTATCAATCATCATTGGGTGCATTCAGGTTGTCTCAAGTTTAATAGGTTAGGATATAATTATAGCATGATCGAAGAGTGATTACCTCTTGTTGTAATAAAGAGCCTATAACTTTGGTTGATAAGTAGAGTGGTTGTGTTATATCAATTATTTATTGTATTTAAGCACAACCCATGTTTAATGGACTATTCTAGAGAGTGATCAAGATTTTCTAAACCTTATGAATGTTACTTGACATATATTTGCATAATCTCAAATTCTTTCAGAGGCTTTTGAAGTATCAATGTATCCTATATAGGTCTTAGAATGATTTATTTTCATTAAATAAATAAATAAATGATGTATTTCCCTATAATTAGATAATGTGGAGATCTCCTAAATCTACCCTAACACACTATCCTTTTTAGCACTGTATTCATTACTCCAGCTACTAGGGTTTTGCATGTGACATCTTTAATATCTTCATGATCGTGGCTTTTAAATAGATCTCAGTATTTTCTTTAATCCTTTTCATGGTAACCCTTGAGTTCCATAATCCACCTTCAATCTCTTCTAAGAATGGTTTCTTAAGCTAGACTGCATAGTATGCATATAAAGAAAATCCTTCATACCTACCATTGTTCCAAACCACCACTCACTGCCTTGCTTAAAATGTTTCCTCCATAAGCACAATAACATGTTTTAAAATCATGGTTGCCAATGATTGACTATTAAGGTCACCACTTTCATCATGAAGATACAATGATATTTTTGTCTTCAAACTCAAGGCATTATGCAAGATAACATTGTAAATTTTTTGTTGTGTATGATTTGATTTTCTTGCACATTTACTACTTTTCTAACTTCCTTTAAGACTGGGTATTGCACCCTCAGTTGCAATCTCAAACAACTCACTCACTATCACTTGAAGATTCCTTTCATGAGCATCCTTCTATAAAATCAAACTATGCCCTATAGGCTGCCTACTTACTACAGGGGAGTCATTGTTTCATGGTATTGTATTTCTTAAGATCCTTCTTGACACTACTTCACAGTCCACAAGGTATTATTCACTATTCTCCCATCTTTGATGAGTCTCAAAACAATGCTCAAACATGCAATCCACTACCTCCATTATACATTAATGGCTAAGAAGAAACATTGAACCTATGATTACCATGATTAATTCATTTGGACAGTCATTCCCTGATTGCATTTTCTTTGTTTAACACTACCAAAAGCATTTGAAAAACCCTTAAGGTCAGCAAAGGGGTAAGGAAACTCACTGTTAAAATCTCCACTTTACTATGCAAGATTTGAGCTTTATTATCTTGTCACTGCTCAGCCTTTTTTTGACTATCACATCTCAAGTGACTATCATTCTTCTTACTGTAGATTGCATTTACAAATGTCACTAAGCTACATAGTGTGCTTGTTATTGGCTACAATCTTTAGATTGCAAGATTTTTTTATTACCTACAATGTCTCAATATTTTTGGTATTGCAACCTCACTAATCCACTATAGTATTGTTTATGTTTCTACGAAGGCCTAGGGTTTGTACCCTAATCATGCTCTTACCAATGCTTCTATTGTTTTTTATTAGGGATCTCTCAATGTTGAGGGCCCTAGGGATAAACTCGTCATAAGAAGTGACACATTGCATCTTTAACTAAAAGGATAAATCCGTATTAACATTAGCAATGATGATTCTGACTTGTTGCTCCTTAGGAATGGGTCACTTTCTCTTACTAGCTCACTACCTCCATCATTGTAGAAGTTTGTGATCAAGTTCAATATTCTGATTTTAGGAGTCTTAACGGTTGGAAATCATAGTAAAATCAGAATTTAATAAGTTTTGGAATTAGCATTTTAAAGTATTTTTTGGGGTCATTAACTTCAGACTATCTTCTCTTTTGTAGGGGTGGTTGCATGCCAAATTTTTTTTGGTGTAAAATATTAGAATTATTAGATTATGTTACATGTCTATGAATAAAAATTATTGGAGTGTGAGTTTAATATTTTTTGAAGATCTAAATAGTCAAGCTTGGTAAAGAAAAATCATGTCAGATAATATTAGTCCAGAACAAAATGAAGAGACACTTGATAGATTGTGGGCTAGATTGAAAAGAAAGGGTGATGGGAAATGTTATTATCCTTGCAATAATTGCAAGGGCTTAAAGACGAGATGACTTTTAATCAAAACAATTGAGAAACATTGTAGGCAACATGGTCACATTGAAGGGGGGCATGATTATCATCCATTGGTAAGTTGTTCATTATATGTGTTTATATTGATTGAATTTGTAAAGGTTTATATCGTTTTAACATTATATATATATAATCGCTTGATCATGATCATAGTTTATTTGTGTCTATCATTATTATAAAGGTGGGGCTCCCTAGGGTAGATGATATGGATTATCATGGCTCGAAGAATGTGGTTTTGCAAGAAAACAAACATGGAGCTATGGATATCAAAGACGAAGTTAATGATCCTATGGAAAAAGATGATCATACACCAGAAAACATAGTTGAAGATGATGGTACAAATACATTGATCCATGACACATTTAGTGGCAGAGTTGATCATGATGATCAAGATGACTTTGATGATGTTTATGATTTACCTGTACTTGAGAAGGCATACGAGCCCCTTTATGAAGGCTCCCAAACAACTCTTCTCTCTACTTATATTGTTGTTGTTGAACTTGAAGGTTATGAATGGTTTATCAAACATAGCAATCTCACAGATGTTAAGGTATGTCATATATGTCATCTTTTTTCATTTATTTTAATTGTTGTTAGTTCATCACTAGTAAATAAATGATGAAATATGTACCATTAATATTCTTTATATGAAAAAATTATTTTTTGTTGTAGATTGATTGGTGAATTTTTGCTACCACCATCAAATATTTTACATCTCTCATACTGAGATTTATGTGCCATTATGAAAGATATCAGAATGGAGTGTCAAGCAATAAATGCATGTCCTAATGATCATATTATATATCATAAACAACAAGAATTTGCAATAGAATACCTGGAATGTTATATCAGTAGATATCGAACAAATCAACTAACAAAAGGGGTTCCTCGCAAGGTTCTTCGTTATATTCCCATTATTTCATGTATGCAACGATTATTTAGGTGTGAAAGCTTAGCGCAATTTATGGATTAACATGCATAGAATAGAAATGGAGATGACATTCTTCGAATGCCTGCAGATGGTTCTGCATTTAGGGACATGGATGAAAAATGGCCACACTTTAAAGAAGAACCTTGTAATTTTAGGCTTTCATTGGGAGTGGACAATGTCAATCCATTTGGAGAGCTGAGATCTATTTACTCAGTGTGACCTATTTTTGTTATCAACAATAGCATTCATCCATGGATGTCAATAAAGAGGGAGCACATAATGTTGTCAATGGTATTTGTTTACATCAATTTTCTTTAATGTAGTAGCATCTCATTTGTCTTATTTTTTGCATAATGACATATTTTTTTCATTCAATAGTCATGTACATTAATTTATATATATTACAATAAAATGGTTATAATAATTATCTAATGTTTATGTTCATTCAACTAGGTAAGTACCAAGTTAAAGATATGAATTTATATAGCAACCCTCTTATGGACGAGTTACTAAAGTTATGGAATGGCATCACTATGTATGGCGTCTCTAGACTAATAGGACAAAGACAATTTCAATTCCATGCAATGCTTGTATGGACAATTCATGATGCCCCAGGTCTAACACATTTTTGTGGTATGTTATAATGTTCAACTGCACTTTAACAATATTTAATTTTATGAAATAGATATCATGCATGTTTTTAAAATAATCTATTCATTATATATAATTAAAAAAATTAACATATTTTATCCAATTATATATGATCTTGCAGGTCTTCAAACAAAGGGAAAATTTGCATGTCCAATTTGTGGTCCAAAGATGAAATCAAGTGTTTGATGAGTATAGGCACTTCCTCCATAGAAATCATAAGTATCAAACTATTGAAAAACATCTTTTCAATGGGAAAGAGGAGACTACATCAAAACCATGAAGAATGACACCTTGCCTATGGAAGTAGGAATATAATAGAATTAATCATCAAGGTTATACATCAGATTAAATTGTTTATCTATCATATATGATATATTTTGAATTTATATTTTTATATTGTGTTGTGTTTACTCACGTTGTAATTGACAATGATTATCGTTGTTAATTTGTTTAAATTATATGTTTCATGAAGGTCGTCAAGGCATTAATGGCCAGCTTCCATAGGGATTGAAAAGTTATCCCAAACAATTTAGTAGGTTTCCCTACTATGAACAACTATAAATTGTACATTTGTTTGATACAATGCATATTGGAAATAATATAACAAAAATGTTATGGAATATATTGGATGGAAGGCATGACAAAGAAAAAAATTTCAAAATTTTTAGTGACATTCAGGAAGCCAATCATGCAATGAAAAATGTCATTCAATTAAATAGTGATGTAGACCAAATTAATATAAGTGCCCTTTCTTGGTTATTAACAGAGCAGCAAAGTAATGCTATAAAAAAAGTCATACGAAAAATTTGATTTCCCACAAGATTTGTTGTGAACATAAACAATATAATAACAAAGAAAGGTGAATTTGGGTTAGGGATGAAAACACATGATTAGCATACCTTCATTAAGGTAATTATTCTGGTATATTATATACACTTGTATAATGCATGTAATTTTCAGTGTATTGTGTTTACTACTTTTGGAAAAATAATGAAAAGATCATTTTATATTTGTTGCAGTACGTTCTACCTCTATCTCTCCCATACAACTTTGAAAATAATGTCAAGCAAGTTATATATGATCTTGGAAAATACATGAGGTAAGTAGTGAGATTTGTTCAATTCGTTGTATACATCTTATAATTTCCATTTTTTATACTTGTTATGTAATATACTGTATATTTTTGTTAAATCTCATTAATATATTTGCGCCCTGAATCACTTGTAGATGGTTGTCATCTAAAGAAATCCATAAAGAAGATATAAATTATTGGAAGAGAAAAATTCCTCATCTAATGTGTAAAATGAAAAAGTGCCTACCTTCAACATTTTTCAATGCACAAGAACACTACCTCATACACCACGTTGAGGAGATTGAATTGTGTGGACCTATACACACAAGGTCAAAGTGGATGGTTGAGAGGCACTTGAAATTTTTGAAGGTTTTGGTTAGAAAAAGAGAACATCCTGAGGGTTCTATGGTGGAGGGATATATGGTATACCAGACCATGGTGTACATTAGTGAATATCTTCCTAAGTTTGCAGCAAAGATCCATGTAGATCGCATTTGGGATCCCAACTCCATTAACAAATTCGAAGGTGAGTACCCGATGGGGAAAGGTAGATTGAGGAAAGTGAGAGGTAATTATAAGATGGTCATGGAGATTAATTGGAATAAATTTTACATATGGTTTTTTATGTATATTGTACTTATTTAATTTTTAATCTTCAATATACATCAATTATAAATTAAGGTTGTATCTTGTGGTATTTAACTAATTATCACGTCGTTTGTGAATTTCAATTTTTTATAGAGTTGGTGAGAGTGGGATGCACTACATTTGTACATCACCAAAAATCTTGATTGGATGATGGTATGGATTGAACGATGTCAAAAATCTGATTGCACATTAACATGGGAAGGTGTAGCTTCATTGGTTAAAGAAGCAAATTGTAATGGAGATTCCAATGTTACACAAAGGGAAATTGATTTAGCATATGGTTTAAGAGATAAACAGGTGCGTATAAATATATTAATCACCCATATTATTTAATTATTTTCAAGTATATTGATGTATATATATGTTGAGATTGTTTTCTTTTCATACATTTGGCCAAGAATAAATATGTTTATCAACTGATGATATTGCAATAATTTTTACATGCTTGACATATTGCAGGTGAAAAACCACAAGGTTATGTGGTGCAATGGTCATAAATTTCAAATCAAAATGTTGGATGACATGAAGAAAACTTGTGATTCTGGTATAACTGCAGTCTTTCAGGTGACTAATGTTTCATCTAGAAGCGGCATCCATCTAGAAGTCTCAGAAAATTGATACTATGGGATTTTGGATGATATACTTGAGTGTGACTTTAAGTCCTTCAGATTAATTTTGTTCATTGTCCTATGGTACAGGCTATGATTGAATGAAAATTATCTTGAGAGAACTATTATTGAACATGATAATGAATTTACCATGGCTAATACAAGGTTGATCGAGTGAGATGGAAATGAGACCTATGTTCTTCCAAGCCAATGTGAGTAGGTATTTTACTTAGAGGTTCTAGGTAAACTAGGTTAGTCATTTGTTGTTAGATATGATCCAAGAGGAAGGCTGGTAAAGTATAATGTGGTGGAAGAAGAAGATACCAAAGAATTAGAAGATGATGTAGATGATGATCAGGATCAACAGTTAGTTGATGATATCCCTGACGAAGATGTCAAAGAGGAGGAACTAGATCATGATGATGTAGGAGTTAATGTTCATAAAGATGATATTTGTGTGGATGATGACATTATCAAAACTGATATCGATGACGATGATGATTATATGACCAATCCTTACAATGTCGAATCTAGATCGGATGATATAGACAAAGAGTTGGATGAAGAAGAAGATCAATGGCATTGAAATGTATAAGTTATGCGATTATATTATCTATTTGATATTAATTTCTTGATAGAATTATATTTGACTTATGTGGTTACATAATTAATTCATGATGTTTTTAATTTTTATGCCATTACATAATTAATTTAATGATGTACTTTTTAATGTTTGAAAGGTCAAAAAATTAAAACATTTCAATAGTGATGTTAACAACCTTGAAATTAGTGTGTTTTATGTTTCATGTGATCATAAAAGATTAAAAAGTCAGTTGTAGAGGTGGTTGTTCAGTGGTTGAAGTGTATGTTGGTTCTTTTTACAATGTAACCAAGTTTGTCTTCTATCTACCTATGGAATTTCCAATTCCAATCAAAGGCAGCTCGATGGACCTGGACCAACGACGAGGACTTTAAAAGCCTCCTACACTTCAAGCTCTACAAAACCTTGGAGGGTGATCCCTTAATGTGTTTACAACCTCTGCACCATTATTATAAACAACATTAACAATAGCAGATGATCTCACTTAATAGCTCAACACGATAAGATAATATCAACTAGAATTGGTTGTTCATAGACAATACCAACTATCTGGAGCGTGAGATAACTAAACAAAATCTATTGTATAAGATAGTCAATTATTTGCAATTTGTAGCCAACTCTAGGCAAAGACAAAAAAATATTGAACTACACTAATAATTACAACTTAGATCAATGCCATATGTCCATTGCAGGAGTCAAATTCATAAGCATCTAGAGGTTTATAACAGATTTAATACATCACATATAAAATATCTGACAATATTGCATTACAATTTCATTAGTATACATTCTAACCCAGGACTACTTATCAAATCCTTATACAACACATATCCACCTATAATCCCATTCAAGCATTTTGATTAATTCCTTGAATTAAAGCTAAAATAGAATCATACACACCAAAACAGTGAGATGAATAAAACAACCCTTAGTTATTTCATTCAAAGTTCAGATATGCATGTACAGTGGAGAGACATGAGCTCGAATTTTCATTTCAACTCAAATGCTAGTATTGTTATACAACATTAAATCTCTATGAACTCAAAACCTATTATAGAATAACTCAAAACCTAAACTGAATTTCTTTAAAACCATTAGACTTTACAATTTTCTTTGCAACTTCACTTAGACAAAAAATTTATCTAACTTGCTAACCCGTACTTCTGGCCTTGAAATCCTTCTTATAGAAAATGAAGGAGAAAACAAGCACCGGGCTAGAAAGTACACCTGTCACCAATCAATTGGAGCACCTGGTGATATTCCAAAATTTGTTACAACAGCCACCACCTTGAAAATTATTCTTGTTGATCATATCAGCTTAGGAATGTTGATGCAAAAAACCACAAGAAAACTGCACCAAGAAAGCCATCAACACAAAACTAGAACCATTGCAACACAACATCTGATATGCCACCTATTAGTAGTTCACTCCTTTTACTCTTCCTCAGTCAAATATTTAGTTTCCCAATTCTGGTACTCATCATTAGTCAGCTAGTCAAAATTAATTACCTCGTCCACCTTGGTATTATAAGGTGTGTATTTTACCGCTACCTGATTCACATCCCTTTCAAAAGATTCCAAAAATGAGCTAGTACTAATGATTTTGTCCATACAGCTCACCAACAAATCATAGTCTGAGTCATCACAAATTGAATTGATTTGATCATTGATGGTCTCACTTGCTTGAACCTACCATTGTTGAAATGACTTGATTTTCCCCTGCTCATCAATTATATCAGGTAACAATGTGTTACCCCAATCATTGAAATTCTTCACTAGCTCCCTAATCTTCCTACTCAAGTCATTTGGTAAGGTATGAAAACCTTGCAATGATTTTACTAACACATGAGTAGGCTTTAATGATTAGGGCCTATTATTTATATCAAACATTGAGGCCTTATATATGATATCCATATCACTAGCCCTAGGGATCCAATTTTCGATTATTGGTATCACTATTTCCTAATCCCTATCAATATTCTTTATTGCTACTAACAAAAAAGAATATAAAGAATGTATAGATAGCAATTTGCTATCAAACTTTTCATTTAAATGCCTCAAAACAATAGTAACAATTTACTTTTTCTTGAAGAGAGATCCCTCCTCACTTTTCTTTAATGATGCCTTCAATTCATCAATTTTTTTCAAAAGCTGCTTCTTTGTAGGATCAACAGAGAACTCTATTTCTTCTTCAACTTCCTCTAAAGAAAGGGTGAGGACAGGATTCTTGCTAGGAGATCCTAGTGTGGAAACAATTGGAGAAGCTGGAGGCACTAACCCCACAATGGAAGGTAATGTATTGGTTCCTGGAGAACTTGATGTCTCCCCAATTTATACGTAAACCTCTCCACTTCAGTTTGCAACTCAACATTTTTCTATTGCATCTTGCTGTACTCCTCAATCAAAAGGTTATATTTTTCCATTAAGCTCTTCCTTTTATCTTCCTCCCTTTCAATAGTCTTTTGGGCCAATTTGGCCACATTCACAGTCAAATTAGTGGCCTCAATGGTTGAGGTATATGAAGCTCTCTTTATTATCAATCCTCCCTTGAAATTTGGATTGATATCAGAAAAATATGGTTTTCTCCCTTGTGGGGCCAATGCTTAAATTTTCAGAGTTTCATATTCCTCACTAAAAGAAAAGTTTTGCAATGCTGCCTTGACCTCTTCTTTAGAGTCTTGAAAGGGATTCTTAGACTTCATCATAGCATTAAAGGCTACTGCATCTGCAATGTCCCATTCAGGAAGAATTAATACAGCAGCTTGACTCACCAATTTTCTTCCATCTTTAGGAGTGATGTTCTTGAATTCTTCTATTAATTTAGCTTTTACCTCCTCATCCTTCTCCTCATCTGACCTGTTAGGCCTTAGTTCTCTTCTCTACCTACATTTATTTTGATACTCTTCAAACTTCATCATCCATACCAATTGCAAGAATAGAATAGTTTTTACAAATGTATTGTCATCTAGAAACTCCTTGCATGCCTCTATTCTTGCATCTTGTACACTTTTACCTTTCATATATAAATCAGATAAAACTAATTCAACTGGCCTAGCAGGGGAAGGCATACCAATTTTCATGTCTTGATCAGTAACAATAATCACATCCATAAGATCCTCCTATGGTTGATCAATTTTTTGCCTCTTAGGGCTTGGCTCAGATGGTGGTGATGAGGGATTGTCTTCTGGTGATGACTCTAAATCAATAATTCTTATTGTCTTAGGAACTTTAAATTTTGGACTTGGTTGTGGAGGCATTTTCATAATCTGTTTTCCTTTTCTATCCACTTCTTCATCACTGCTACTATCCTTTTTCCTCCTATAAATGGGCCACCTTTCCGTAGGGTGGTATGCTAGTCTTGTTTCAATTGGTCTAGCACCTTGCTCTTGTACACCCAAACTCAATTCTAAATTTACCTTTTTTGTGCTCAATGTGCCCATAATTTCCTTGAAGTTTCCCATTAGAAAATCAATTTTCTTATGGTGGGGACTGAACTCAAATAGTGGATCATATCTCAAATCCATTTTGTGCACAAAATCTAGTAGCTTACCATAATCTATCCATTTCTCCTTGTTCAACTCCTGTCTATTCAAATCAAATTCATTTCTAATCAATTCTTCAGGGAAATTGAACTCATGCACAAATTTCCCATCTTTTATTCTTTTTTCTGAAAAGAGCAAAGACACCCTCAGGATCATTCCGCCACTTTGGTCCACACCTCAAATGGTAATCATAAAAATGAATCCAACCTCCCTTTGAAAATACAAAATTAGACACCACTATATAATTTGGAAAAAATGTTCCCTTACCCCTTCCAGTGAGGTTGTCCTCATGAATACAACCTATCTACCACATAACTTCTACAAATCCCACTCTTGGTGGAACATTGTATGGTAGTATATGAGGGGATCCCTGAAAACCATATACTCTCAAGACAATGTTGACTAGGTATGGGATAATGTCACCCCAATTATGGTAAACCTTCAATTTTGGCTTCCTCTCCTTTGGCTTGAGGAAATCATGTAATTCCTTAGGGATCCTAGGTATATTCACCATTAATCTATCCCTTAATATGGAAGCAAAACAATTATCAAATTGCACATAACTAGTGCTTTCCTTATTACAAGATAAATATGCAGCCCATATTTGTACTGGCAATCTTTCTCCATCAATTGATTGCCTTAATTTCATCCTCTCAAAGAAAAATTTAGCATTCTTAAACAAAAACATATGCATTAGCATAAAATACTAAAATAATTGAGCGTCGGTATCATTGTTTTGTAGCTTTGATAGCCCTTCATGCATCCTCTTAGCCAAGAAAGAAGCGAAGTCATAGGTCACAGAGAAGTTAGGGTGTTGTATTTTCACCCCCATGAACATATAAGCAACGGGAATTACCGTACCAGGACTGAAACCCAAAATATGACATAAATGATAGAAAGTGGCTAGGAAATGGTTTGCAAAAAAAATTAATTTGAAAGGTTCCTGGTCTCTAGGGTTGATATAAAATTTTGAACTTCCTGCCCTAGCTAGATGAGGTGGAAGCAACCTTGCTCTAAAAACATATTTCAGCTTTGCATACTTCTCCTTCATTTCCTCAAGGTTGATAGGAACCAAGTCTTCACTCCATTCACTCAAGTCAAAAATATGTTGGACCTCTTCTATGTTAATGCTCAATAGAACCTTTCCATCATTGTCCCTGATTATCCATGTAACAGGGTCATATCTTGTAGCCACTATCCTAAGTAGGTCTACATTAGAGAATACATTTGGTACCACCAACTTCCCCATATCATATATCCATCCATTTGAAAAAGGGTGAGGAAAATTCCTCTATCCACACCACAATCTGAATAATGCCAAGCCAGTGAGGGGAACCCTAGCATCAACAATGTTGGAGAAATTATACACTAACCCTTCCCCCAGAATTTTCCCTCGCATTAGGACCAATCCATTCCTCCTATCATTTGTTGACAAGGGAAATTGATCCAGGAAATCATCATACAAGTTTCATTTCAAATATTCAATCTGGCCAAAATGTTTCTTGGGTGGTGCCATCTCGGACAAACTAGGGCTTCTTTACAATGTTATAATTCAATTAGCTAGGACTAACCAAAGATAGAAAATTATAGGACAAAACACTGCAATTTCTCACAACTATAATTAAACTATAGCCCTAACACATTCATCAACAATTTCACAGCACATCTAGCTAATCCTTTCCCAAATTCAAATGTAAAATGACCGGGAGGCACAAAAAATAAACTCACGGATTTGTTCACAAAACTCCCAAATTTTGGCTGCAGAAACTCGCAATTCTACCTTTGACACTAAAACTACTCCGTGAAATAGTTGAATGCTTTGTGATACAGACCAAGTAGGAAAATTGATTTTATTGTTGATAAAATTATGCCAGCAAGTGTCTCATCTACCATTAAAGCTCAATTTCACCCCGCACAAATAACTCCAACCATATTTGATGCATATTTAAATTTGAGCCATCAATTCTTTAGCTTGATCAAATCATTGACACCCACCTTCAAAAAAAGCTAACACAATTTCCAACACAGTGATAAGGGGCCCACCTTACCATACACTATGAAGGAAGTCCACGTGGTGGTTTCTCGTGATATTGCAATCCTGAAACTTCTGATCACACGATGGTGGGAAACCATTGATCTTGAGCATCAATGATTTCATTCCTTTAACATAGTCGCCAGCCATGTTGTTAACCTTCGATCAGTTTTTCTAGAAAGATTATAACATATCCATCAATTTAGAACATGTGCATCTTGAGAACACTTTAGTAATCCACCCCTTAATACATTCAAAGCTGGCTAGTGTTTCCTTTACTCTTTAGGCTTCATCCGATGAGACATGCGGCACCTGCCCGTGATTTTGCAATCAACCCAAGCACCATCGCAAGATGGTGGGGAATAGCTTCAAATCAAATGGCAGTTGGTCAACGATAATGCAAATTTGATCCCCCGGATAGGACATGTGGCACCTGCCCATGATTTTGTGATCCTTCAATTCCCGATCACAGGATGGCGGGCACTGTTGATATCTGCAAGAAATAGATCAACGACAACACTAAATTAGCCCTTGCAAAATAAAAAATTCATTAAAAGGAGAAGTGGGCATTACTAGGTGGATGACAAACAACAACATAAGTTTTTTTTTAAAAGATGAAACATGGGGCCAACTGAGACTTAGGAAATAAAACCCTGCGGAGGAAATAAAGTATTAAAATCAAAGTTGGGTTTTAATTTTAATCCAGTGATGTAAGCCTAAGCCATTAACCCCAGTGGTCATGTCGCCGACGACTTAGCCAAAGCCTTTCATTAAATACTAACCATGCAATGTGTAGGTTTTTCAGATTTGAAGATATGGGAGAAGATCTCAATCGTACCCCGCCAACTCGTAGACCTAAGGTGTTGCCCTGTTATTTGGCGCGAGGTCAGCAAAAGGTAGATGTGTGTCCTATATGGAATGTGGGGCCCAATCTCCACTATTGAGCTCATAACCCATGGTTTTAGATTGACAACCAAGATCAAAATATAATGTAAATCTTTGTTGTTCACTACTAGCTCGCAGGAGGAAGATGAAGGTTGGTGAAAAGTCGTGAGGTCAACGAGATTGCAATGCATAGCTCTAGCCGTTCAGTTTGCAAAGTGCATAGGACCTGCTGACATGGAGTTGGTTTCTGAGATGGATTAATGTTATTGGTGATGAGGAAGGTGAACGATGCTTCGTTGGATGTCAAACTAAGTTAGCCCAAGATAAACCATTTGATCTACCAACTCTTCAGGAGATCAACAGACAGTATTCAAAATTGGAAAATGACAGATGGCGGTTGTTTTATTATACAACTGGTGAAGCATTAATGAATTATTCATTTCTTGTGCAGTCACGTCGATCTCAATCTATGTGAAGATGTTGTTGGAAATTATGAAGGGTGATCTATGGATTCTCATGCAACTCAAGTTAAATGGTGACAGTACATACGCTGCCAAATTGCCATGTTTGCACATGCATTTTTACTAAGCATTGATGAAGGTTTCCAATACCTCGTACAATAAATACAAGAGGAATTAACTGCTAATAGTTTCATTCTTGTAGTAGATGATCACTTTGTGGGATGAGTCTAATAAAGTTTGAGTGCTTGTCTAACAAAAGAAAATGAGTAAGTCAGTAAGGAGGTCTATTCGTTTGAGCTCACAAAATCTCGGTCCTATTATTCAGGAAGGTGCTTTGGTTGACAAGCCTAGGCTTGTGCCCACTAGATGCAGTAGAAGGTTACAATTCTAGGACGTTGTTGCTCAACTGGTAGATGAAAAATGCAAGCAGTCGGTGTGCTCTATTACTAGTGTCAGTAGGAAAATAAGGTATGGGAATGGATCCTTCGGATGCCAACACTCACCCATTGACCTTACGAGCAACACTTCTGATGATGTAACCGAGACTAACTTCAACTACTGTTGGTATTTACCTCACTTCAATCATGGTCTGCCCTCTGATGAGGAAGTGATATCTATGGTGCCATTGACTGTTAAAACCCCAAGTAGATGGACTAGAACCATATTGGGCAAGGACAAGAAAGAAGAGGAGGCTGAGGGTCTACCGTAGTGGGCAACAACTAGAAGTGGATGTGTATACCGAGGTTTGAGTGTTGGTAAGGGCAGGGTGGCGGGTAAATAAGAAGTTGTTGTGGTGCCTTCATGGAAATTTGGTTGCCTAGTTTTTTTGCGTGGATAGCAACAAAGGGGATTTTGATGCCAATTTGTGTTCCCTTTTCTGATGGTAGTTATAGCTTTAACTTTCCCCAGTTCATGCACTATGTTTTGTACATTCAACGTGTGGGAAATTTTGAAATGAAATTCAAATGCAATGGATATTTTCTTCAAATGAAAAATTGTGGTGAAATTACATTTAAGCCTGAAGCTTGTTGCTCGCTTGTCATATAAAAGGGAATTCAAGGCTCATTTGTAGGGAGAGAATTGATGAAAGCTCTAGCTAGGTTTTGGTTGAATATATGGGTAGAAAGATATTTTTCCTCTGATGAGGAAGTGATATTTTCAGTGCCATTGGCTGTTAAAACCCCAAGTGAATGGACTAGAACCATATTGGGAAAGGACAAGAAAGAAGAGGAGGTTGAGGTTTCCTCTCCTCTAACAAGAACTAGAAGCGGGCATGTATACCGAGGTCTGAGTGTTGGTAAGGGCAAGGTGGCGGGTAAATAAGAAGTTGTTGTGTGGGATGTAAAATTTTGTGTTGATGATGTTGTTGTTGCTGGTGGTGTTGGTTCTGCATGTGTGACACATTTTGATGTTGATTGTGTTCCTTCGTGGCAATTTGGTTGCCTAGTTTTTTTGCGTGGATAGCGACAAAGGGGATTTTGATGACAATTTTTGTTCCCTTTTTTGATGGTAGCTACAAATTTAGCTTTCCCTAGTTCATGCACTATGTTTTGTAGATTCAACATGTGGGAAGTTTTGAAATGAAAGTCAAATGCAATGGATATTTTGTTCAAATGAAAATTTGTGGTGAAATTACATTTGAGCCCAAAGCTTGTTGCTCCCTTGTCATATAAAAGGGAATTCAAGGCTCATTTGTAGGGAGAGAGCTGATGAAAGCTCTAGCTAGCGTGTAGGAAGTTTTGAAATGAAAGTCAAATGCAATGGATATTTTGTTCAAATGAAAATTTGTGGTGAAATTACATTTGAGCCCAAATCTTGTTGCTCCCTTGTCATATAAAAGGGAATTCAAGGCTCATTTGTAGGGAGAGAACTGATGAAAGCTCTAGCTAGGTTTTGAGTTGAATATATGGGTAGAAAGATAGGAATATAATAGATAGCCTATTTTGAGTTTTGGATGAATATATGCAAATTATCTTAAATTGTATGCAGATATGACTTATAAGCATGAATAAACATATAATTCTAATACATTTTCTCTCCTTATGTGGATTTGAGTGAATTTTGAATGAAATGTTAATGATGTTGTCATTCTTCTTTTGAGAATTTGTTCAATTGTGTGTCTATGTTTTTGCTTTGATTCAAGAAAATCAATTAAATGCATAAATGGAGTCATAGTTTTACAATTATTTACAAAGGATTTGATAAGTAGTAATATATCTAAGAATTGAGCTCCATAATGCAAGGTATTATATGAGTAGTCCATTCTATTAAATTCTTGGGTCATTTTTGCTAACGGTAAATGGGTAACTAAATATTTAACTGACGAAGAATAAAAGAATAATATGTAAATGGGTCACTCACTCACTCCCTCTATCTCTCTCCCCTTAACCCTAAACCCTTAACCCTTAAACTCTAAACCCTTAATATTAGGTGTGTATTAAAACATTATAAAAGTATAAATTTTTGGAGTTCTATTAGGAATTGAATGATAAATGGATGAATGGGAAAATCTAAGGCACTTTAATATTTTCAACTAAAAAGTTAGAGTTCAATTAGGATTAGTGTTCACTTAGGGTTAGGTTTAGGGTTCAATTAATGTTCAATTTGGGTTAGGATTGAGGATGAGGTTGGGGTTTAATTAAGGTTATGAATTCAATAAGAGTTCAAATAGGGTCAAGGTTAATGTTAGGGTTGGGGTTAAGGTTCAATTAGGATAAGAATTAGTGTTAGGGTTAGGATTAGAGTTCAACTGTAGTTCAAAGTTAGGGTTATGGTACAATTAGGACTACTGTTCAATAAATGTTCAATTAGGGTTAATACTTAATTAAGGTTAGTTTTAAAGTTCAATTAGGGTTTGGGTTAGGGTTGGGATTATGAATCAAGTAGGTTTGGGTTAGGGTTTGATTAGAGTTAGGTTTAGGTTTTAGTTAGAGTTAGGGTTAGGGTTAGGGGTAGAATTCAATTATGCTTAGTGGTCAATTACAATTAGATTTAGTGTTCAAGTAGGGTAAGGGTTAGAGTCCCAATAGGGTTAGGGTTTAACTAGGGTTAGGATTAGAATAGAATAAAGTTTTTTGTTTAGTTATGATATCTAGAATTAGTATAATTTTTTAAAATGAAATGATTTGGACACAAGAAAAAAAATAGAAAAGTTGATTTTATATCTACCTCTCTCTACCACTCCCTCTCCGAGGTCTCCTCTCACTCACTCACTCACTCTATCTCAAGTCTCTCCCTCCTACCCCTTGTCCCTCTCTTAGGTCTTTCTCTCACTCAATCACTCCCTCTATCTCTCTCCCCTCCACCCTTAACCCTAAACCCTTAAACCATCTACCATGTACCCTTAACTCTCCCTCCCTCCATCTATCTCCCACTCCCTCCCTCTCTCTCTCTCTCAAGTATCTTCAATATCCTACCCCCTCTCCCTCTCTTAGGTCTCTCTCTCTCTCTCCTCACTCCCTCTATTTCTCTCCCTTTAACCCTAAACCCTTAACCCTTAAACCCTCCCCTCTACCCTTAACCCTCCCTTTATCTCTCTCCCACTCCCTCCCTCTCCCTCTCTCTCAAGTCTCTCCCTCCTACCTCCTCAAATATAAACCCTGAAACTTCTATCCTCTACCCTCAACACTCTTCCCCTCCCCCTTCCCCCTCCTAATTCTCTCTCTCTCTACCTCTCCCCTTCTTCCCTTCTTCTACTCTCCCTTCCCCCTCCTAATTTTTTCTCTATATATATCTCTCTCTCTCCATTTCCCTCTCTCTCTCTCCCTTTCCCTCTCTCTCTCTATTGCCCACCCTCCACCTCCTAATTACTCTTGGGTATATGTGTGCAAAAAATGGATAATCGATTTAGATTAGATATCCGATTTATAGCACCAAAATATTACATTTTTAAATGTTTTTCAAATTATATATTAGACACGAATTGGATATCCAAAAAAAATCAGATATCTGATTTGTAGTACTTTGGCTTGGGCATTTCTATGGAGCAATGTACTAACAACCAACCTAAAAAAAAAATCAACTTGGGATTTTCACATTTTTTGGTGAGTTCAAAACACTACTTTTTTCATGTTGCCACTTTTTGGCCCATCATGATCCTACACATACCCAGGTCTAAATCAAGTAGTTGTTATTGCTAAGGTGGATCACTCCTTTCTTCGAAGGTCATACACTTATGATTGGGTCAATTTTTATTTTCTTTAGAAAATTCCTATTTTCTTTTTGATAGGTTAATTATCATTTGATTAGATGGGTTACGAAGCACTTATTTCAAACAAATATCTTTATGATAGAAGTATATTGGCATGAAATTAAACATGATTTGTATTCCAATGTAAAAATGACAAAGAGTGGAAACAATTCTTTCAACACATAAACTATTATGTAGTAGTCAATTAAAATGAAAAATCTTACTCTATATTAGTTAGGATACACAACTAAGAAAATGATCTAAAGTTACTTATTTATCCTAGATGACCTAAGTATATAGTATACAAAGAAAACCAAAAAACCCACAACTACCCCTATTTTGAAGGAGTTTAGTTTTCTCCCCTTCCTGATCTTGCTAATATTGTCTAATTATTTTAAAGAGATGAAGGGTCATAACATAGCTTTATTCAACCCAGTAAATAGCTTGGTTAATGAAACTTGACAAAAGCAACAAAACAATTGCTACATTTGGCATTTCATGTTGAATGAAGAGTGGTGACAATAATCTACTTATAGTTTAATAAAACACTATTTTTATAATAAGGATTGACATTAGAAAGATAAGTGTTACTTATAGTTTAATAAAACACTATTATAGTTTTACCAACATATACTATTGTATGCTTGCATGGCTTCTTAGTTAATATATGGGGAGATGGAGATAGATGGGGAGAGAAAGAGAGAGATAGAGATATATGGGAAGAAAGAGATGGAGATATATGGGAAGAAAAGGAAGAGAGGTGGAGATTGAGAGTCGATGGTTAGGGGGGATAGGGAGGGAGAGATGGTGAGAGATAGAGGGGGAGATAGAGAGGGGGAGGGAGAGAAACAAATATAGATAGAAAGAGATAGAGAGAGGAGTAAGAGGGAGATAAGAGAAATAGAGATAGAGATATAGAGTAGGAGAGATGGAGGGAGAGATTGAATGAATGAGAGAGAAAGGGGAGAGGGAGAGATAGTTCAATAGATAGGGGGGAAAGAGGAAGGAGTGACATAGATAGTGGGAGATATAGAGATATAGAGAGCGATAGGAGAGATATATCAATCCCCTCCCTATATATCTATCTATTCATCCTTATCTCTTTATCTCTCCACCCCTCTCTATCTCTTTGTCTCACTTTCTATTTGTATGTTTTCATTATCTCCCTCTCTCTCTATATTTTCTTCCCTATATTTATCTTTGTCTCCTTAAGTGTGCAATGGGTACATTGAAAAGGTCTTAAAGGAGAATTATCATATCTTTAATCAAATGGCATGCTACCTTGAGCATAACTCCCCAAGGACACATGCCATCCTTGGATTGTTGACATGAAATAACCAATCAAAATTTAGTTTCTCTCTCTCATATTAATATATATTACTATTATATTAAATATATATTATATTAATTATATTTTGTATTATATAAAAATATACTTATTATTAATTATTAATTATAATAATTTTGTTAAAGAATATAATATATAATTATAATAAGTTGAATAATTATATTATTTATTATGTAAAATATAGCTAATATATACTTAACTAAATTGTAGAATATTAAAACCTAGCTAAATGGTGCCAAAATTTTGAACTTAATTAACATACTATAAAACCTAACGAAACTAGGTTGTAGCTTGTCAAATTGGAGAAGTGAAAGGTCAATTCAAATGCCGAGGAAGAGTTTGGAGTAGTGAAATCAAGGTCAATTCTAGCGCTGAGGAAGAGTTTGGAGTAATGAAAACAAGGTCAATGCCAGCGTCAAGGAAGAGTTTGGAGTTAAAACAAGGTCAATACCAGTGCCGACGAAGAGTGAAAACAAGGTCAATATCAGCGTCAAGGAAGATTTTGGAGGAGTGAAAACAAGGTCAATACTAGTGTTGAGGAAGAGCTTTCCCTTGAGGTACAAACATCTACGGAAACAATGGGCACCCAAGGAACTACCTCCAATAAACATTGATTTTTGTGTCAACGAGAGGATATATCGCATAGCACCATTGTCATTACATGGTTTGGACCTATTTTGCATGGACGGAATAAAAGCATGTTACTGAAAAGTTACTAAATTGATGGAGTATGTTGGACCCTTTTACAGTTACAAAGATTGGATGCAACTAGTTTGATATACACGAAGTATGCGTAGGTATGCATTGTCAGTAAATTATATACAACTAAAAAATAAGGATCAAAATAAAGGAGTGGCTATTTACATTGACAGAAGGCCAAAAGAATCAAGGAATATTGCATGGTTTATAAACAGTACATGACCTAGGTCAACAAATAAGCAACCCAATTGCATATTTGAGGCGTGCAAGGGAAACTGTGTATTCGTATGTGCGATAAAATCAATAACTGCAGGGGAAGAGTTGCTAATCAATTACAATTTGAATCACTTAGTTGCAAACATAGTTACTATGGGGGTGGTACGTACTATGTACCATTTTACCCAACCTCCAATTAATGACTCCAATATACCATTTTATTCTTATGTTTTTTTTTGTAAGTCTATTGGTTTCATTTTGGTAATGTTTTTTTATATTTAATTTGCACAGGGGGACATTAATCGTACGGAGAAGGCTCTGGCCGAGAGAACAGATTGTGATGTATCTTCAAGTACTTCTACTCGACAAGTTTACCTCATTGTAATTGTACAAATTAGATACAAGCAAAATGTTTTATTATTATGTTTTTTCATAAGTTTTTGGGTTAATTTCGATAATTTTTTAATATTCTTGTTGTAGTTGACTGGGGAAAGGCACCAACAATAGAGGAGAGCATCCATAGTGAGGTGTAGTCAATATTTTGTGATGATGACATCACTTATTCAGCAAACCCTCTCGATACGATAAAGAAGATCCAAAAAAAATGCAATGAAGAAATGGTTAAGTTGATGTTCATAGTGCCTCAAACAAATGAGATAAGAGAGAGGGTTAAAATATTGACTGAGAGATTAGAAAACTTGCAAGTAAGTTGTCATGAGGTCTTTAATTATAACATAAGTTCATTCATGGTTTTATATTTTGTACTCTTTTATGTCATGAACTAAAATATGTGTTGTTTTTACAGGGTTATTTGCATCCTCATGATGGTCTTGGCCATGATCAGGGTACTACAAGTGTTGCCCGAGGAGTAAGGGTTCATACAAGTTTCCATCGTGATCTTCCTATGCATACATCACATCATCCGACCCCATCATCCATGCCTATATTGTCATCTGAAATGTCAGAAACACATACCATGCAGGCATCCATTAATGCACTCTCTAGCAGTGAACACATACCAGAACATGCATCAAGACATGTACCTGGGGATGCAGAGGCCACTAGTATTGTGATGTTTTAGCAGCATTTCTTGGAACTTCCCGTATTGCTAGTATGGGAACATTTATGGTCACACTTGTGGTGAGCGAGTATTTCATTCCCATAAAGATAGAGAAGGTCCCAAGTACTTTAAAATGTTTTAATTATTATTATATATAATCCAATTGAAATTTACTTATTGATCACTCTTTTTAGACTATTGATCCCATGATCATTTTGTAGGAAATGATGTTTTTTATAAACATCTAAGTGATATTACATTGGAGCTCTTTAGGCCCACCATACATACACAGTGGAATGCCGAAAATCAAGATTTAAAAGATGAGCTCATTAATTGTTTAGTTGTGTTCTTCGGTGATAAAACATTAAACCGAACCAAGGTCCTTAAGAAAGTTGGTACCTATCTAAAGTATGTGAGGGACCAATATAGGTCACATTTAGAGAAGGAAAAAAAGTATGAGCATCCCCCCATGATTCTAGAGAGAGAGTGGAAGGACCTGGTGTCAGATGGAAAGGAGAAGGCTAAAAATAAAAAAGGAAAGACACCACTAGGCCAAGGAAGGTATGTGATACTATCAACAATGTAATTATATATTGATTACTCTTTCTTTTTACATAATCTAACGTATTTAAAAAATTTCATAGGCTTCCCAACACATCAAAGGAAACAAAGGCAAGACTAGAAAAGCACAAGCAACACAAACTTGGCTCTAGTGGCTATATGAAATTAGCCGCATGAATTGTAAGTATCAATAAATGAAATATTGCATCCAAATTATAATAAATTAAAAAAAAATTGGTTTTATCAAACCATAGAAGAAAAATTCATGATCTTATGCAAAAATGTAGGGCTCTTAATTCAACAAAGTTCCCATAGAAGAAGACCTAAAGATTGTCTTCTAGCAAGGCTATGGAGCCATGGCTGAATGCCTAAGAGTCTTGACTGGGAAAACACAATCTTCCATTGCATCTGACACACAGGTAAATAAACTTAATACAGTTTATTTAAAATTGAATACTTGTGCAATCTATTCAATATTAATTTCCACCATAAAGTAATTACATGCCTATTTGTTTTAAAAATTCAAGCAATGATAATACTGCACATGACATTGGAATGCAGCTTGGTGAGGGTGGAGCACAACGTGCAAATGAAGGTCATGGTGTGCATCCCAATACTTTAGAGCATGTAGAGCGTGATCAACATGTTGAGCATGATCAAGCTAGAGAAGATTAGGAATATGATGTGGCCCCATCAGGTAAAGAGGACCACTCTAAAGTTCTTTTAAACATATTTAATTGCAATTGGTTTGTATTAATTAATGTAACCTTTCATGTTTCAACTTTAGAGCATGTAGAGTGTGATCAACGTGTTGAGAATGATCAAGCTAGAGAAGATTAGGAACATGATTTGGCCCCATCAGGTAAAGAGGACCACCCTCATGTTCTCTTAAAAAATTAATTTCAATTGGTGTATCAATTAATGTAACCTTTCATGTTTCAACTACAGATCAGGATTTAGAGGGTGTTCAACATGTTGAGCATGAGTCTATAACAAAAGTTCAGGAACATGATGTGGACCCATTAGGTAAAGAGAACCACTCTAATTTTCTTTTAATTAATGAAATACTTGTAACAATAATAATAAAACATATCAGTTTAACATTTCTTTCTTATTGCAGCAAACCCCCCCTTGTAGCAGTATCCACGTCATGAACAGGTGACTAGGCATACATTAAGATCACGAGCAAAGGGAAGAACAACTAAAGGGGGGACACATATTTATTTAGAAAATGATACTCCGCTTCAGCTTTATGTAGCTTTAAAAAAGAAACAAAAAAAAAGTGATTGTAATCATATCATGACAACCATATTTTTGATAATATGTAAAAACTGAAAGAATGAATATTATATGTTAATGAATGAATGTGAATATGTTAATTAATGAATGCTATATGTTAATGAATGAATGCTATATGTTATTAATGGATGAATGAATGTTATATGTTATTAATGGATGAATGAATGATTAATGTTATATTATTGGGTATGGGGAATTGAGAGTGGTGTGAGGGGAGGGGAGGGGCCAAATGAGCTTCCACCATCACATGGTTGGCCCTGTTAAGTAGAGAATATTAAACTATTCTCAAAACAAAGAGAAGCTCAATAAGGTAATGCACTTTTCAATATAAGAAATGAATCATTTGAAGCATCAAACCAATATGCAGTCTATATGTATGATTAGTTGTCAGTCTCCGCGATGGTACATTTCAATGAATATTTAAAAAAAAAAAATTTGCATTGTTTCGTCGCAATTTCGACGAAACCCACCAACGAATCACCGAAAAGGTTCAATGAAGTTGCTATAGCTGCAATGAAGGTTTCATCATAACTCCTTTCCCATTGCATCACAATTTGGATGAACTTTTGGTGTTGTTTCGACACTACTACTTTCCCATTTCGTCACAAGTTCGATGAACTTTTGGTGTTGTTTCGACACTACTCGTTGCCCATTTCCTCGCAATGGCGATAAACGTCTGGTGTTGTTTTGACACTACTCCTTTCCCATTTCATCAAAATGGAAATGAAATTTTGGTGTAATTTTTCGGTGGATACATGAAGTTTTTGTCGATATTCCGATGAAAGTCTAAGTCATTTAATGATGCCAACAATCAACGAATCTACACCGTTATTTCAACATTTAATTCGTCGTCAGCCTTTCGACAAAAAAAAAACAAAAATATTTTCATCATTTCACAGCTTGTCTACAAAATATTTGTCGAACGATTGATGAAGGTCCATTGGAAAATGGTGTCAAATTCAGTAGTGAGAGGACCAAAGTGAGGATGTATTGATAGTTTCCCACAAAGAAGTTATACATTTCCAACTACAAGCTACAATTGGGAGACTTTCTTCATTCCCCATTATTGATCCTCCTACACCTACCAAGATCTATGGCAAGAAAAATTCATCCATGTCATGTTTCTATGACATGGAACATCATATAATTGAAGTCAACATGAGGAAGCTAAAATGGAAAAGCATGCTGCCTTTTGAAGAAAATAGTCAAGTAAACACCAAGACTATAGAGGATCAATGAGACAAGGTGTATCTCCTCGAAGAAAAATCTATGGAGGTTGTGGATCCCACTGGTAGCTTGGAAGAGGTTTTTTTTGTCCTATTTGTAGAAGTTGAAAAACCAACTTCACAGTCCCCAAGATTCACCTGCAAGCAATCACCTATCACATGCAACAAATATTCAGAACAAAACAATAGAAGTTCTGTAAACCCTTAGAGCCAATGTGTGCAATAAAAAACTAGAATGATTGATTATTGAAGATAATTGTTTTACAAATAATACAAAATCCTTTGAAAAGGAAATGATGCAATAAGGCAGGAAAAGACAACCCTAATCTTATCTTGAGCAAAAAGACAGCTCAATAAGATAAGATAAGAATTAAATAATTATCCTAGGAAATAAAATATCCTAAGTAAACTTATGCTAAAGTGTAATTAAATAATTAATTACACAAAAACCCCCCCATAAGTGTAACTTAGGGAGAAGCAAATTATTGTGCAAATATGAGTCCCGACAACAAGGCTTGATTAGGTACTCATTTACAAATGCAATGCAAACTAAATCAAATGGGGTAAAGGAGGAAACCACATGGGAACAAAACTCCTCCCCAAAATATAATGCAATAAACTACCTAAGTGATGAAAGATGGAGGACTCCATAAGACCCCCCAAGGAAACCATCCACCACAAAGATACATGAAAGAATCCCCCCATAAGCTAGGAAGAAAGAGACCACAGATCCCCCCCAGAATGAAGTAACTCCAAAAGAACTGAAGAAACAACATCTCGTGAAAGAAGTGAGAGGGAAGAGGTCGAATAAAAGAAATCTTTGAAGGTAGAATAGGTGTAGCCCGAGATGTCTCCATAGAAGTAGGTGTGACCTCAACCAATGAAGAAGCCAAAGTAGGTGAAGAATCAATAGAAACCTCCAAAGATGTATGATCAATTGGATCCTGCTGCACTGAAATAGAAGAAGCAACAGGAGGTGGAGGAGATGGAATGGAAGGCTTGAGAAAAGGATCCGAAGTGAGAAAACCAATGTTCAAGAAGCCAAATCTCTCCTCTGAATGATGATGCACACTTGAAGTGTGAGGAACAACTGTAGGAATAGAAGCACCACCAATAGCAAAATCAGTGAAGGAATACAACCGAGAGGAGTGATCCACTATCCTAGTAGCAATAACTCCTCTACTCTCCAAGTCTCTAATGATAACCGAATTAGGTGTGAACTCCACAGATCTCCCAGTGCCTCCATGTGTGATATGATAAATGGAAAGAAGGTTGTTTGTCAACTGAGGGACACACAAGACATCCTAAAAGGAGTGGTCCCCAAAACTAATAAACCCCTTCCCTGTAACACTCATGCAAGTGTTGTTTCCCATCAACATAGGAGACATAGTGCAAGGCTCAAAGGAAGTGAACATAGACTGCAAAGATGCCATGTAATGAGATGCTCCTGAATCTAGAAGCCATCTCCTTGATCCAATACCTAAAGAAGCACAAAGAGCATGTCCCTTCATATCTGATGAAGTATGTAAACTAGTTGTGCATGTGTTATGCTACTCTGAAGAAGAAGAATAATGAGGAGAAGAATATGATGTGGAAATCCTAGAAGGAAAATCAATATGATATTTCTGAAGAAGGTGTTTCAGCTCATCAATGTCCTTCTTGTAACAATTATGTTCTACATGTCCTTCCCTCTTGCAATATGCACATGGAGCCTTCTCCTTCCTGAATAATTTCCCCTTAGAAGAGGAGGATGAATCTAAGGACTCCTTCTGCTACTCAGGAGGTTTGAAATCCTTTTGTTTTTGTTTCTTGCCTTTTCCTGTAGAAGCCTTCTAATATTTGGGCTACTATGATGCAATAAGTGCCTATGAAGAGGAAAAAGGTTTCACCGTGCCCATGCTAGCTAACTTATCTTTCTCTCAAGTGAGAGATGAAGCAAATTCATCAAAAGATGGCATAGTGAATCTCGTACCAAGTGCATCCCTAGTGGCATAAAAGGTAGATACAAAAATTGAATAATCTGGTCCAAGCTTAGAAAGAATGGAAAATATCAACTGTCTTCTTTCTGAACACCACATTGTGACAATTGTAATCTAAGAGACTTGAGTTTGGTGAAAAAATCCTGGATGCTGTCAAAATTCTTGGGATTTAAGCCAATAAGCTCATTCTCTAACTGAAACCATCTCATAGTATCCTACTTCCCAAACAAAGACTCCAAAGTAGCCCATATCTCATTTGGTGTAGTGCAAGATTCAATGTGAAAAAGAAGGTTAGATGAAAGAGAAAGACATAATTTACCATAAGATTCATCACATCTATTAAACCACTTTCTCTTTTCAGTAGCACTTGTAGGTTCAATTTATGTACCCATGGTTACCCTATACAACCCTTTGTGTTTCAAGTGAATCTCCATTTGTTTTTTCCAACCAAAATAGTTGAATGGAGTAAGGGGTGCAATGTTATGTAAATCCATGATAGAAAAATAGTAGTATATACTCTCAAATAAAAAAAAATGCTCAATAATCTAAAAAAAAAAATCCTGATTGCATGCTTCC
Source organism: Sequoia sempervirens (assembly GCA_007258455.2). Taxonomy (NCBI): domain Eukaryota; kingdom Viridiplantae; phylum Streptophyta; class Pinopsida; order Cupressales; family Cupressaceae; genus Sequoia; species Sequoia sempervirens. The sequence goes on from VDFB02000017.1 coordinate 420,602,103, forward strand.
CAATAAAATAACTAAAAAGGTAAAGGCTAAGATCAAACAGAAATATCAGATACTTGGTAAAAAATCTAAAAAAAAGGTCTGAGATCTATTTAGAGCACTAAACTAGCTTTCCAACGCCTTTTTTTTTGTTGAAAAACAGAGCCAGGATGTAAAAGTTATGCCTCCCAGAGTGAAAAAAACAACTTCTAGCTTTGACAGGCGAAAAAAGCATCAAAATGGAAAAATCAGAAAATTATACCACCACCATCAGATCCGTCCTTGAATCAGCTTTCTGGAAACTATTCGTTTTTGAAAAAATACCTCCATTTGCAAAATTTATAAGCAAATGAAAAAAGGTCTGAAAATGGGACCTCCGACCTAAACAGGTGCAAAAAAAATGGCCTCTTCAGCTCAGCTCCTGGTTTGCATGTGACCGGCCACTGATACTTACGGGCTGGCTTGGCCGCTCTTGGTCATTGATGTGACCTCTTGCAAGAGAAAAGGGGCTTAAAGCCCGACGGGGGGGCTGGGAACTGGCTCCCGGTCCCCCAAATGACCATGCCTCGAGCTTGCGGGGGCTTAACTCTAAACTGGTGGCGAAGAGGGTGGCTCCTCTAGGTTTCGCCGCTTCTGGTGGTGGGAGTGATGGCCGCTTGGCGGCAGGGTGGTGGCAGGGCGTTTTATAATGGGCTGCGCATAATTCAAACACTTTTTTTTATTTTTTTAATAGTTTTTTTTATTTTTTTGAATTTTTCTTGCCTCAGAGATTGTGCCCTAGGGTTGTACGGCTTTGGGGCTAAATTTTTTTTTCCTTTTTTTCAAATTTCACCTAAATCGATGAAATGAAAGGCGTTTCTAGGGTTTTTGGACACTCTGATCATGATGGTGACATTCGTTCGAGCCCAATGTGGTTTTCTCCTTTACCCCATTTGATTTAGTTTGCATTACATTTGTAAATGAGTACCTAATAAGGCCTTGTTGTCGGGACACATATTTGCATAATAATTTGCTTCTCCCTAAGTTGTACTTATGGGGGGGGGTGTTGGTGTAATTAATTATTTAATTACACTTTAGCATAAGTTTACTTAGGATATTTTATTTCCTAGGATAATTATTTAATTCTTATCTTATCTTATTGAGTTGTCTTTTTGCTCAAGATAAGATTAGGGTTGTCTTTTCATACCTTATTCCATCATTTCCTTTTTAAAGGATTTTGTATTATTTGTAAAAAAATTATCTTCAATAATCAATCATTCTGATTTTTTCTTGCACACATTGGCTCTGAGGGTTTATAGAACTTCTATTGTTTTGTTCTAAATATTTGTTGCATGTGATAAGTGATTTCTTGTAGGTGAATCTTGGGGACTGTGAAGTTGGTTTTTCAACTTCTACATGGTATCAAAGCTCCAGACCTGTTGCTTCATGTTCGTGATCTAAAGATATTCTCTCACAGAGTCTTTTTATGTGCAAGGGTTTCAAGTCAGATTGATTTTTTGTAGATCTAGGGGTAGCCAAATTTTTAGAGCACTTTGGGCTCGAATGAACGTTCCCTTGTCCTCTGTTGGGTATGTTTTCATGCACAACAACCATTTTATTACTTGGGTTTGTTCTAAGTATTTCTTCAATAAACTTTAATCAAGTCTATAGAATGGATGGTGAGGGTCTTCTACTAGTGTCAAGTGACCTGGATGCCTAATTCAAAGGAGATAAGTCATTGGTTTAATCTGGTCCCTATGTATTCTGAAATCTCATATCTCACATACTTTAAGAATCCTGAGGTCTAGTTAAGTGAAAAATCTAAAAAAATTCTTTAGTGCCTCTATGATTCTTATCCTTGAATGCAAGCTTCACTGCTTATGGGTTGAAAAGGAAAAAGGAATTGAGAAAAGAAAAATCAAAAGAAATGAAAAAAAAGAAAAGAAAAGAAAAATAATGAAAATCAAAAGAAAAATTCAAATTTCAGGAGGATATGAATAACTCTATTGGGGCTATGGACACTTGGCCGATAGTAGAGCAATGTTTGGGAGAATCATAGTGAAAACCTCGTCAAGGCTATGGACGCTTGACTGGTAGTGAGGGAATGTTTAGGATGCTTTTGAAGTTAGAATAAACTACGTAGCTTAACTTGATAGATCTTGGGTTCTTGTAGTGCCTTAAGGATGAAAATTAACAAATATGCACACACTTGGATTTTCAACATACTGAAGGTTGGGTTGACTAGTGGTTTTGATCCTTTGGTCAAGTGTCTAGTTTTTTTTCCCTAGCATAAAGGTCAAAACTAGATATTTTCCAATTTGTCATCCAAATGCTTTGGAGAATTTTCCCCAAGGAGTAACCATTTTTGTGCATTTTTTGCACACATGTCCCACTAAAGGCAGGGATCCCCCTTTTTTTTGCTTTTTCCTTGCGCCTATTGACTTGGTCCTTACTTGCTTGCTTTTCTTTTGCCTTCATTTTTTTTATTTTGGGGACAAGTTGCCTATGGATTTGGGATGTTTTTGTGATGCCTAAGTGAACTTCCAAGGTTTCATTGAGTTTTAGGAGGTTGTGGAAATTTCATTGCAGATCGTTGTCCCTTTGTCACTATCCGTGGGAATTTCTTTGCGAGTCATTTTCCCTTCATCACCATCCACGAGAATCTCTTTCTAGGTTTCCATCGCTCCATCGTCATCTGTAGGAATTTCTTTGTGATTCATCATCCCTCCATTTCCATCTGTGGGAATTTATTTGTGGGTCACCATGTGTGGGTTTCTGTGTGTGGATTGCCATTTTTAGGGCGGCGGACCCTCCAACTTTCCCCTTCCAAATCTTCACATTTCCAAAAAGGGTGCATACTTCAAGTTTTCATCATCTAGGTCCCATAAAATGAATGTCATCACATGCCTAAAGGGGTTTGCATCAAATTTTCCATGTGTTTACACATTGCGTAAATTTCTCTATGGAAGTTTTTCTGTGGAAGTCTATTTGAGCAATACCGTTGTAAAGGGCGGCGAACCCTCCGGCTTCCACATTCCAAATTTCTGCATTTTTCAAAAGGAGTCAAATCTTAAGGAAATATGTCTTGGAACTCTTTCTACCACTTTTCCCATGTGCTAAAATTGAAAAATCTCAAATTTACTAAGTTTTTTGAAGTTGAAGAAATTTCTTTGTGGGTCGCTATCCCTTCGTTTCTGTCCACGAGAATTTATTTGTGGGTCGTTGTCCCTCCATCGATGTTTGCAGGAATTTCTTTGTGGGTTGTCATCCCTCCATCGTCGTCTGTGGGAATTTCTTTGCAGGTTGTTGTCCCTCCATCTCCATCAATGGGAATTTCTTTGTGGGTCATTGTACTATATTGTTGTATGTAGGTTTTTGAGTGCTCAATGTCATTTTTAAGGCAACGGACCCTTCGGATTCCACATTCTAGATTTCCATATTTTTTGAAATGGGCCAAATAATTGAGGAATAGGTCTATGCACCCTTCTAATGCATCTTCCATGTGCTTAATTTGGAAAAACTAAAAATTGATAAGAGTTGTGGCTTTGTGGAACTTTGCATGTGGGTTGTCATCTCCTAAATGTTGTCACTTAACAGTCAATCTTTAATGCCTTTTCACCTCAGAGAACCCGCATGTCTTAGACCCGCAAACACATCAAGCTTAACTTGGTAACTTTAAGTGACTTACAATTGATTTCTACACATGCCAAAGCACTTCACATGGAATTTGATTGCCAAGTTCACCATGCAATTTTTTTTGCTATGGGTAGTTGCTTGCGGGTCTCTGTGGCCTCAACACCATTCTACTCCTAGTTGCTTTGAACAACTTTTGGCTTAGGGGAAACCTGCACCCCTAAACCCACATTTATTTTTATGGTCCAAATGAGCTCCAAATGTGGAACAATGATGAATATTATGATCTTTTAATGATGCATGGATGGATCTAACAATGAATTTGGAGGATTTAACTAGTATTTTTTGCCTCTATATGTAAGAGCACTTACTATGTGTAACACAAGAAAAAAAAAATATTAAGCAGTACAATGAAATAAACCCAAATCTAAACCTATGCTAAAAACAAATAATAATGGAAACTAAATAATAAAAAAGATCTCACTGAATGTCTATGTAATTCCATGCATAACCTCAATTGTCCTCCATTTTGTCATTGTATGATAATTGCCCTCAGATTTCTCTTAAGTGTGCAATTATAGCCTGATGATAGTGTTATTAGCAAAACATTGAAGATTCTAAAGTTGATTTCTTTCAAAAGTCATAAGATTTCGGGAGGAGTAATAATGATGAAGGAAATCCAATTTATAAAAAAATGATTTTCGAATGACATGCTTAGATTGAAAGATAGACCAACGATTAAGATTGAAAGATATGGCATGCATTGAGATTAGTGTCAATAATAACGTGAGTGATGAAGCATAAAAGGTGGGGATTTACATTAAATAATAATTTAATCTTTAGTTGAGATTGTTTGAAACTCAGAAGAATAATGATTGCATGTAAAGGATTAAGATTATCATAGAGTAAACGGTCTGTTCAAATGCACTAATGAATTAATTAAATAAATAAAGTAATTTAATTAATATAAGTGTGCATGCAAAAGAATAAAACTAGATAACTGACTGATTTAATTAAATCTTGACTTAAGTGGTAAATGACTAATTCCATAACTAAGTGATTATCTAATTATAGAAGAATATGCTAGGAAACATTCTTTTTATGAATTAGTAATTATTTAATTCAACATTCAAAATTTGGGGATTAAATTAAACAAATAAAGATTTGTTTAATTGACCAGAGAAAAGGTTAAAAAATAATTAAATAATTCTAAATGATTATTTAATTGTAGTTGAAAATGTGATGAGGGTAAATTAAATAACAATTCATTTAATTTTAGAAAGAGGATAAACTTAATTAGCGACGTAATTAAATAAATAATATTTATTTAATTAATCAAAATTGAATAAAGGTAAAAATGAATTAATTAAATAATTAAATTTATTTAATTAATAGAGAACAAGTGAGTTTTAGAAAATAATCAAATACTTAACATTATTTAATTATGACAATGAAGATGAGAATTATGTCAAAAATTGAAGTTGCAAGCCTAGACCAATTTTTAGTGTCTACATTTTTCCCCTCTTTGATACACTGTCATTTTAGCTTTGTGTCAAAGAAAATCAGTCAAAACATGCCCCTGTCATGCCTCAATGTGAAATAGGCAAGGGTATGCCCCCTCGAGAAAATGACGAATTTTCAAAAAAAATAGAAAAATTTGGAAATTGTGCTAATTAGGTAATTTGATAGCCAAAAGTTTAATGGTGGCAACATAAATAAGTTTCAACGAAGTTTGGTAGGTGAAATAGTCGTTTGAAGTTAGTAAATAGTGTGCCTAGTACACAAGGTGTGAGAAAAACCCTCCAAAAACCCTAGGTATAAATAGGAATTGGGTGGAAAATGAATTAATTTGCACCCCTCATGTTTAGAAAACCTTGATTTTGCTTTCGAGCATTCAGCCAAAATGTTTCCTATTTCATACGTTGAGCATCGTGGATATCGAACACAGGAAAAAAAGTAACATAGGAAAAGAGACAAGACTAACCAGTACAATGCAATAAACTCAAATCTAAACCTATGCTAACAACAAAGACCAATGGAAACTAGATATTAGAAAGATCTCACCGAATATTTGTGTAATTCCATGCATAACCTCGATTGTCCTCCACTTTTCCATTGTATGATAGTTGCCCTCAGATTTCTCTTAAGTGTGCAAGTATAGCCTCATGATAGTGTTATTAGGAAATCATTGAAGATTCTAAAGTTGATTGCTTCCGAAAGTCATAAGATTTCGGGAGGAGTAATAATGATGAAGGAAAGCCAATTTATAGAAAATTGATTTTTGAATGACAGGCTTAGATTGAAAGATATGACATGCATTGAGATTAGTGTCAGTAATAACACAAGTGATGGAGCATAAAAGGTGGGGATTTACATTAAATAATAATTTAATCTTTAGTTGAGACTGTTCAAAACTCAGAAGAATAATGATTGCATGTAAATGATAATGATTAGCATAGAGGAGACAGTATGTTCGAACACACAAATGAATTAATTAAATAAATAAAGTTATTTAATTAATAAAAGTTTGCACGTAGAGGAATAAAACTAGATAACAAACTAATTAAACCAGAAGGTTTGTTCATTAGAAATAATCAGATATTAAATCAGGAGATAACTAACTGATTTAATTAAATCTTTATTTAAGTGGTAAATGACTAATTATATAACTAAATGATTATCTAATTATAGAAGAATATGCTAGGAATAAATCTTTTTATGAATTAAATAATTATTTAATTCAACATTCAAAATTTGGGCCCGATTAAATTAAATAAATAAAGATTTATTTAATTGACTGGAGAAAAGGTTAAAGAATAATTATATAATTTTAAATGGTTATTTAATTATAGTCGAAAATGTGATGAGGGTAAATTAAATAACAATTTTTTTAATTTTAGAAACATGATAAACTTAATTAGCGACGTAATTAAATAAATAATATTTATTTAATTAATCAAAATTGAATAAAGGTAAATATGAATTAATTAAATAATTAAAGTTATTTAATTAATAGAGGACAAGTGACTTTTAGAAAATAATCAAATAATTAACATTATTTAATTATGACAATGAAGATGAGAATTATGTTGAAAATTGAAGTTGCAGGCCTAGACCAATTTTTAGTGTCTACATTTTGCCCCTCTTTGATACAATGTCATTTCAGCATTGTGTCAAAGAAAATTAGTCAAAACATGCCCCTATCATACCCGAGTGTGAAATAGGAAAGGGTATTCCCCCTCAAGAAAAATGACGAATTTTTGAAATATTCAGAAAATTTTGAAAATTGTCCTGATTAGTTAATTTGATAGCCAAAAGTTTGATGGTGGCAACATAAATCAGTTTCAATGAAGTTTGGTAGGTGAAATAGTCATTTGAAGTTGGTAAATAGTGCACCTAGGACACAAGGTGTGAGAAAAACCCTCCAAAACCCCTAGGTGTAGATAGGAATTGGGTGGAAAATGAATTCATTTGCACCCCTCAAGTTTAGAAAACCTTGATTTTTCTCTAGAGCATTCAACCAAAATGTCACCCATTCCATACGCCGAGCACCACAAATATCGAGTTAGGACTTTTAGATGGCTAGTTGATGCAAGACCCCGAGTATAAACCCCAAAACTATTTTTTGAAATTTTGATTTTCACACATTATTAGGCCTTTAAAATTTAATTTTCAAATGTGTCACTTTTCTTTCAATGTCGTATGTGACGCATCTGCTTGCAATACGATGCATTTGTAAAAACACATCTAGGTTTATTTGGCATTAGATTTAAATCATTGCATTTGTAAATTTGTGTATCATATTTGTATTCATGGGTCATATTTGTTTAGGACAATGTCACAAGTATATTTATGCACGACATTTGATTTTTTTGTAACACATATGCATGTTTGATCGTGTGTTTGTTTGTTCACCACATTTTATATAATGTGATGCATATGCATGGTTGGTTGCATGTGATTTTTCGTTTGACTCATTTTCATTACTTTAATGCATCTGCACACTTGAACTATGCATGTGAATTTGTGCGACACATTTGCTATGTTGAATGACACATGTGAATTTTAACAACACATTTGATAGTAAAATGACACATTTTCTTGTCAATTTTTTTTGAAATTTTGTGCTGTAAAAAATACCTTCTTATTTCTCACACATGATATTCATTATGCATTTCCAAGTTACTTTGGATCTGATATACACCCAGGAGTCGAGGTTGGCTACCTACGAGTTGCAAGATTAGCTACATAGTGTTGAGAGACAGTTGATATGGAACCTTGGGTTGCGTCACGTGACGTTTATGCCCATCATTTGGGAAAACTAAGGTATTTTGACTGCCCTCTGTGAGTGATGGCACTTAGAGACGTCGTCTTTCCATTTTCCTATAGGAGAGGCTACTTTTACTTAAGAGGATGTTTATCGGATATTACAATTACCAATAAGGGGTGAGAGAGTCCTCTATGATACCCAGAAGGGTTTTATTGAGGTGACTCAATTTTATGTGCATGATGCTATTAGACAGCTTGGTATAGAGCATTATGAGATAAGATGGCATGTCCTTGTTCATAGGTATGAGCATATTGATTGTATGTTGTGCACATTGATTGGTGGAATTGTTCTACCTAACCGTCAAGGGCATGAGATGAGATGTTGGTTGGGATGTTAGAGTGACAAGTTGTATATGCATGGGGACCCTATTTACTAGCCATGTTATATTTTCATTTGCATGATATATCTTATAGTGAGGCACAGTCGATGAGCTGCGACACCACTCTTCTCATGATTTGGGCATGGGAGCACATTGTTATATTCTACTCACATATTTTTTTGAGTTAGATGATAAAGCTTCATATGTTTTTTTGATATGTTGGGACTATCTTAGACACACATGTCAAAGATATAGGGTACTGGAGACATGTTATCGATACCCTTGTATAGTTTATATGGAGGTCGTACATGGATTGTGCATAGTGGCCTGATGAGCATAGACACTTACCTTTCTACTGGTAGACATAGTATTTGATTAGGAAGATTGTTTCTAGGGTTCACATTATTGAGAGACACCTATCGAATAGAGTTCTTCAATAATTAAGTGAGGTGCAGGATGAGCCACAAGGGTGAGTTGAGTTCACCCATTCGTTGAGAGAGGTTCCACTATGGGGGCTACAGATTCCTATTACAATGACTAAGGAAAACATTGATGCATTATAGCCTATTTAGTGGGGATGGAGAGATGGAGCTACAAATCTTAGGAGCACTATAATATATGATGCTTTGTGGGAAGAGCATAGACCTATTCCATATATAGATCCTAAGCAACTGGAACTTGTAGAGTAGTGAGGGATAGGACCACGAGGCTAGTGTGGTGGTAGGAGAGGTGGTCGAGGTGGAAAAGGTGGTGGACATGATGGGAGAGGTAGAGGTGGGAGGGGTAGTCGATGGAGTCAACAAGGGGATAGAGGTGGTAGAGGCCTGGATTTATCACCCATCCATGAGGAGGAGGGGGAGGGAGAGGATGTACCTATGCTAGAGATTGATGGAGGGGTTGAAGCTGAGATGGATGTTGGGGAGGGAGTTGGTGAGGAGCATGTTGAGGAGGAGGCCATTAGGGAGGAGGATATGGATGCCCTTTATATGCTTGTAGGGTATCAGGATGATGATGATTTTGCAGAGGAGATGGGGGATCAAAAGAGGGAGCTTTGAGATAGGATTTTTGAGGATTGGGATGTTGAGGAGGGAGAGAGGCCATGGTGGGAGGAGGAGGGTCCTATTGATCAATGTTTGAACAATTTTTAGGCCTGAGTAGAGGCCTTGGAGGAGCGGGTGAGATTTGTGATGACAAAGTGGGATACGATACAGATGGATAGGGACACTACCTATTTGGAGAGGGATCAAGTAGTAGCTAAGAGATAGGAGACAAAACAGAGGTTTGTGGAGTTGAGAGCTCTTTACACTATATTGGTTGCAGCTTTTGCTAGAGAGTTGGTTTGGTCTGGTAATGGGGAGAGGTATTATAGAGATTTGTATGAGCAGGAGGTACCACTTTATAGATGAGCTCCTAGTTATTTGTAGGTGCATAGCAACAGGTCTTAGAGCATAGAGGGTGTCATAGGAACACAGGTCTAGACCATATGATAGGCCCCCTTCTGCATAGCAATCATTAGTACCTCCACGTTAGTCCCCTCCTCATTCTCTGCATGGGAGTACTAGGAATTCAAACTAGGGATATGTTTTATATACGTAGACATTGTATTATGATCATAGAGCCTGCAAGCTCCATTTGAGAGATACATTCTGACATTGTATTGTGACACTTTTATTATATATATAATTTTTGGTGGAAATTTATATGACATGCAATCTTCTATATGACATGCAATCTTCTATCTATGCATGTGTTATGGATGATAATGTTTACTTTATGATGTTGATGCAACCTATGATGTTATGTTGATTCTATCTAATGGTGTATTCATTTACTTTTATGGTATTTATAAATGGACATCATTTATGGATTCTATGTTTATGATAATGAGATACAATGTGATGTATGTATTTACAATGTCATATGAATGTATGTGTTGTGATAATATGTTATATAGATTATGATGGTTACTGCATGTTATATCATGGATTCCTAGATGCAATGGATGCCTTTTTTTTTTTTCAAATGCACATATATGTATGATTTACTATGTATATATGTATGGTCATGTTTAAATGATGTTTCTAACATGAATGCATATGCAGGATGATTTATGTTTTTGTGTGTCACGGGACTCCATCATAATGCAATAAAGAAGAAATGTTAGTGCAAGAAAGATGAAAAGTAACATAAAAGACATGGACTCTTCAATGTTTTGTTGAAACACAGTAGGCCTTGCATTAAATCATCATTGGGTGATAAATGATACAAATGGACAACAAACACCATAATATGAGATAGAACAAGGTGTTCAAGGTCCTCCACCTGCTAAAAATAGAAAGTCACAAACAAGGAATGTCCTAGCTCATACTCAGGGAAAAGTTGCCCCAGTCTTTTGTCAAGACAAACCACAGATAGAAAACAATTAAAAGGTGAGTCATGAGACATCATTTCTCCTCTAAATCCTTCATGGGATATCCTCAAGGAAGCTAGTAACCTGACTCAAAGTCAAAGCCAAAAGAAAGTTGACAAACAACAGTAAAAGTAAAGAGAGTCTTGATACATCATTTATTCTCCAAATCCTTCATGGAAGATCCTTGCGAAAGCTAGTAATTGGACTCAAAGAGAAATCCAAAAGAAAATATAAGATAAAACAAGCCACAAAGTCAAAAGCTAGTAAGAATATTTTCCAAAATTTGATTTGTTGTCTTTTTTTCTCTAGATTGATAAGTTGATTGTTTGATAAAGCCTAGTTTTAGGAAGGACACATACCATATAAGGCGTTGAGTTTGGTTTTGATCTTGTGACTATCTATATAAGGCATGATGAAGCATGGTTTCAAAAAGACACATATTGTATAAGACGTTAATTCTAATGGCATTGATGTGACAACTTGTATAAGGATATGATGATTGTTTAACAGTGTCTATATTTAGGAAGGACTTATCTTGTATAAGACATAGGTTGATTGCTTTGATGATGTCTATTTTTAGGAAGGACACATCCTATAGTAGACATAAGTTGACCATTTTGGTTGTTTCTTTGGAAATTTGTTTAATTGACTTGATGACCTTATTGACTTGTGTGTCTTGTTGATGCATGACTTGTATTGGTGTTTTGATAATTGTTTGACATGAAAAACCCTAAAGGACTAATCTAGTGCAGCCTCAAGGGCTCATCGATTGATGGCCTTGCTTATGTTATACACGTAGAGACCTCATAGTTCAACCAAACTTTGACTTCCTAGACTAACTGAAAAGGATTCAAATTACTTGCATATATGAGGCGTGTGTGATAATAAATGTGATGAACCCTAATGTACTAACCTAGTGCAGCCTCAGGGGCTCATCGATTGATGGCCTTGCCTATGTTATACACATAGATACCTCGTAGTTCGACATGACCAATGACTTTGTCTTATAGAAAAATGGATTAAGTCATTATTTTATATAGAAAAACATAAAAGGACTAACTTAATGCCTTAGGGGCACATCGATAGATGGCCTTGCCTACATCCAGTCACATAGGAAATGTAGTTTAACAATGACAAAGACTGACTAGTGCAACTAACTCTCACTCTGATTTTTAATTTTTTGAAAGTTTTCTAGATGCTTTTGGATTTTTTTTGACATGTTTTAATTTTTTTGGATTTTTTCTTCAGTACATTTTGTAATTTTTTTATATATTTTGGATGGTTATACATCCTCAGAATAGCCAGTATAAGAACCAAATGACGTAAGTCAAGTGCTTGCCCCCAATCAGGTATAAGACCATTTTTTATGAATAGGATGAAATGGGGATGCAAAGTGTGCTCAATGTCAATCATTCCAAGTTATGGAAAGAACAACCATTTATTTTATGTGGTATGTACAAGTGATGGATAGGAAAGATATGAGATATGACTAAAAAGTTAAGTTAAAATGATGGTAGACAAAGAAGTAGAGTCGACTACACACGGTGCCTGTTTACCAGGTTTTCACCATAGTACTTATCCAAAGCACCACCGAAGTAGTTTTCACTATTGGATGACTTATTTCTCTTTACTATTTTCTTGATTTATCAATTTTTTTGATGTTACCAAGACACCTGTTTGCCAAGTTTTCCCCTAGGTAACGATTTTTTTTTTTTCTATTTTTTTTGTATTTTTGATGATTAAGACAAGGCTCTCAGAAGCTATGTGTAGAACTTCTTCAGATGAAGGTTGTTGATTGGTTCCGATAATGGTTCTCCTTCAGGAGTAGAGAGTTGGTATGCTCTTGATCCAAAGGCTTTTGTGACAATGTAGGGTCCTAACCAGTTTGGTTCAAAGTTTCCTAGTTTTTCTCTTTCTACTTGATTCTTTGTATTTTCCATTAAGACTAGGTCACCAATGTCAAAATTTTGATTCAATACTTTCCTATTGTAGCTATGACGAAGATAGTTTTGATATGCTTGAAGGTGATCAAGTTCCTTTTGTCTTCATTCATCAAGGAACTCTACCTCATATAGTCTTGAGACATAATACTCTTCATCATTAATATGCCCTTTTAGAGATACCCTTAAGGAGGGAATCTTGACATCAATAGGCAAGATGGCTTCAAAACCGAATACCAAGGAATATGGAGTGGCACCGGTGAGAGTATGAATGCTTGTGTGATAAGCCCATAAGGTGGGGTTAAGTTGTAAATGCCAATCACAACCAACATCATTGACAATATTTTTAATGGTTCTGAGGATTGTTTTGTTAGAAGCCTCAACTTGGTCGTTACCCTGTGGGTAATATGGAGTGGAAAAGTGGTGTTGGATATAGAATTATTTTCATAGGTGATGGAATTCTTGGTTTTTAAATGGATGGAAATTATCTATGATTATGGATTGAGGAATGCCATCCCAACAAATGATATAGTTAATGATAAACTTAGAAATCTATGTGTCGATAATATAGGTCATAGGAATGGCTTCAATGCACTTGGTAAAGTATTTAGTCATAGTAATGATGAATTTATGACTGTTGGAGGATGTAGGATGTATCTTACCTATGAGATCAAGTCCCCATTGGGAAAAGGGCTATGGTGACATTATTCGACAAAGCTCCTATGTTGGTGCATGTATCAAGTCTTCGTGAATCTAGCACTTTTTACATTTATTGACAAAGACATATGAGTCCTTTTCCATTGTAGGCCAATAATAGCCTAGTCTCATAATATTCTTGCCTAAGGTAGGACCGCTAGAGTTGGATCCAAATATACCCTCATGTACCCCATGCAAGGTCACTTGTGCTTCTTCAGTATCGAGACATCTCAACAGGGTATTGTCTAGGGAACATCTATAAAGGGTATCTCCGATGATGGTAGACTTGGCTAACTTATGGATAAATGTCCTACGTTGGTTGTTTGAGAGTTTAGGGGATAGGATTTTGACATGGAGGTCGTCATATATGTATTTTTACCATGGGGAATCGAGACCAACAATTTCACACACCATCTCTGAATCTAGGAAGTCATAGGTAGGTACCAAAAGTTGTTCTACCAAAAAATCAAATTTAGGCACGTTGCTAGGTATGTCCAAGAGTGAAGCAATAGTTTCCATGGCATTTGTTGCCCTATTCTAAATGTGATGTATTTGATGAAAGAAAATATTGTCAAAATATTGTTTGAAACTATCTGCCATCTGCTTTTATGGGGCGAGCTTTTCATCTTTGGTTTCATAGTCATCATTAACTTGTCAGATTACGAGCTGAAAATCTCCATAAACTTGTAGATTCTTCATATTCCATTTGATTTCCATTCACAATCCTGTTACAAGAGCCTCATATTCTATGATATTATTGGTGCATGGAAAGGCAATTCTGAATGACTTAGGAATAGTGTCACCTTGTGGTGTGATAAACAATATGTCGGCCCCTGAAACATGATTTGTGTGGGACCCATCAAAGCATAACTTCCATGTCGTTCCTCTGTCAAGAGTGAAGATTAATTCATCAAGAAAATATAAAAGTAGAGGATGATTTTCCTTAATTGGTGCATCTACCACCTGGTCAACAGTAACTTTTCATTTTATGGCTCTTCTTTCTACATATTGGATGTCATATTCACTGAGTACCATTACCCATTTAGCCAATCGTCCTATCAATTTTGCTTTACTAAGGGGATATTTCAAAGGATTTATCTTTGCAACCAACATTGTTTGGTGGTTTAACATGTAGTTCCTAAGATTTTGAGTAGAAAACACCACTACAAGACAATCACGTTCAATGGTACTATAATTTAACTCGTAACCTACCAAAGTGCAGCTGATATAATACACTACCCTTTCATGACCCTTATTGTCATTCTGTGCAAGCAAAGCTTCAAGCACTTATGTGGTTGCTGAAATTTAGAGAATCAATGGTCATCCCTTAATAGGTTGAATTAACACTGGTGGTGTGAGTAGGCAATCCTTCATTAGTTGAAAAAATTCTTGGCATTTACCTATCCATACAAATGGTACCCCTTTTCTGAGTAGATGTTGGAAGGTATGTGTTTTATCTGCTAACTGCACTATGAATCTTCTAATAGACTATAGTCTCCCTTGTAGTGTCCTTAGTTGACTTATCTTGGTTGGTGGAGGCATGTCCATTATATATTTCACTTTTGTTGGGTCCACTTCAATGCCTTGTCTAGAAATAATGTATCCTAGCAGTTTTCTTGATTTCACGCCAAATACACATTTCTTTGGATTTAGCCTTACATTGTATTCTTCTAGGCTTTTAAAAATCTTATCTAGGACCTTTAAATGGTCATTCCTTTCCAATGATTTAGCTATCAGATCATCCACATAGTCTTCCATAAGAGTGTGTATGAAATCATGGAAAATAGTTATCATGGCACATTGATATTTTGCTCCATCATTTTTAAGTCCAAAGGGCATGACATTCCAACAATAAGCTCCCCATGGACAAGTGAAATATTTCTTATGTTGGACTTTAGGTGTGATTCTAATTTGATTATATCCTAAGAAACCATCCATAAGGGATAACATTTCATAACCTACTGTTAGGTACACAATCATGTCAATATTCGGCAGATGAAAGTCATCTTTAGGACATTATTTTTTTATATCTTGGAAGTCTATACAAATACAGATGCCCCCTATTTATTTTTTCACTGGTACGAGATTGGAAATCTATTCTACATAGTCAATTGATCTAATAAAGACAACATCCAATAGTTTCTTTAGTTCAACTTTGACTAATAATTCAATTTGTGGGTACATTTTTCTTAACTTCTAATTCATGGGTTTAGCACTTGGTTGTAATGGAAGATGATGTAATGCCAATTCAAGATCCAGTCCAAGAATGTCGACATATGACCATGCAAAGTTGATGTCTTTGTGTGAAGAAGTTATGAAATTCAGGTTGCTTTGTTTTTGTCAAAGATGCTGCAAAATAAATTAGCCAAGGATTATCTTTACTGCCTATGTTGATTTCTATAGATTCTTCAACTAACATTGGTGAATTTTCTTGAGCAATGGAGAAAATGTTCAAACCTCCATCCTTGGTTGCCTCTAAGAGGTTTTCACTCTTGGATGCATCCTTATTTTTGACTTTTTCATCGTCCATAGATGCCTTTCGGTTTTCACCTAAGGACTCATCCTTTTTTATTTTTTTCATTGTTTTTCTTATTTTTGTGACTAGAGGGTTGAACGGACTCCCCAAAATAAGCCATGTTATCTAAGCATATGGTAAATCTAACCTTATGGTCACCACTAGGTATGCCTTCTTGTAGTCCCAAGAACTTAGCTATTGCTTTTTCATTCTCAAATATATCTAAGACAAGAGTGTATTGTTGATCCCAATCGATAAGTTGGGGATATACTAAGGGCATGTCATCATTGTAAGTATCAAATTTCAAAGGGGTCAAGGTAAAGGCTGAATTGTTGAAATAGTCACAAAATTTTCTTACCAAATCCTCCTTATTATTTTTCTTAGGAATAGGTAGATTCTAAGGTGGGTCGATGATCAAGGTTTGGTTATCATAAGTGGGTTTGTTAGGTTCCCAAGAGGCAGGATCAAGGGATTCCCAATAATAATGTTTAAGAAATTCATCTTTTTTAAAAGATATTTGTGGATAGGAATTGGATGGATTTTGTGAGGATTTAAGCATTTGATCAAGTTCCCCAAATAGTTTATCGAGGTCCATAATAGAGGTGGAGGATAGGGAATCCCACTCATATTTTTTAGAGTCGGGAGAATCACAGTAGGGTTGGTTAGATGACTCATTGGATGTCTCGATAACTTTAGAAGCACTTACTTCCTCTAGTAAAGGTGATGTGGTACTAGAAATGCCAATCTAGAGTGTTTGAAATCCAAGCCCTAGGTCATTCAGCCATTTAGAGACAATGATAGGTTCAGTCCTCCCATTCTAATGTAATCCTAAAATGCTATGTCCATTATATCCTTTATCTTGCATTATCTTGAAACCTTTTCCATATTTATTTATGGGTATCTGAGCAGGAAAATGAGGTTCTTCACTATCTTCTTTGTATAACCAAAAGGTCACATCTTCTTTGTTTAGAGCTTATTTACTTGGTTCCCCCCATTTTGTGAAAGTTATTGTGGGAGGGATATGTATGGTGACCACTGATTTTCTCCTATCTATTGTTGGTAAACCGTATTATTTGGGAGGAACCAAATGGCTAACACAATAAGATGATTTCATATGATAGTCTCCATAACCCTTATCTTGGATCTTGACCTTAGGAGTGGCGGAAATGATTGGGAAGTAGATTTTTTGGAAAGAGTGGATGGATCAACATACTGGGATGTGTTGGATGATGAAGCATCCTTATTTACAGGCACCTGTCATTGGGGTATCCCTTATAGGTTAGTGAAATACTAGAAAGGATCAAGATCACCATATATCACAATCTTAGTGCCATTGAATGGGAATTTAAGGCATTGATGATAAGTGGAAGGGACAACCTTCATAGCATGTATCCATGGTCTACAAGCAAAAGGTTATATGGGAGGACAAGATCCAAGATTTTGAATTGGATATCCATAACTGTAGGACCAATTCTGATGGGGAATGTTACAACTCCTTTAGATGATCATTCTTCATCATCATATTCCTTAATGACAATTCTCTTAGTGGTGTCCACACATGCTTTTGAGAAGCCTAATTCCTTAACTAGTTTCAAGGTCCAAAGATTCAACCCTGCTCCACTATCTACCAAGACTCGTCTAACTTTTTTTTATGAACAATAACTTCTAGGTACAAAGGGTCATTGTGGTATGTCTTCTCTATTGCATAATCTTATGCAAAGAAGGTAGCATGATGAGAGTTGGTTAGATAGCCTACCATCTCTTGGAAATTATTGGAATCAAGGTTGTTGGGGACGGTGGTACTTTGCAAAGCTTTTTCTAGAATGGCTCGATGATCAGGTGATATACCCAACAATTCCAAGATAGAAATTTTTGTTGGGGTCCTCCCCAACTGGTCAAGTAAATTGTATTAAGGCTTGGAATATTGTGGTTGTTTCTATGATGGAGGACCTCAAAAGTTTATCTTGGTTCAGTGAGTGTTGACAACACATTCAGGAGTTTTCTTTATGGTAATAGTGTTGGCATTCTCATTGGCAACTTGAATGTGATTTATGATTGGGTCATGGTTATAATCATACTTGACATTAGCATAGATGGTTGAAGTATTAGTCATATTTCCTGAACTAGAGACTTTTCCTTCCCCATGGTCATGTAATGGATCATAAAAGACCTTGTGATCAGTGTTTGAGGTTGTCTATTTCTGTCCACTAACTTCAATAGCTTTGTTTTTGACAAGATCTTGTATGATATTCTTTAATTGTTGGAAATTTTGTAGGCTATGTCCCTTAGTCCGATGGAAATCACAAAAGGAATTGTCATCCCACCAAGAGGGTTCAAATTTTCCAAGATCATATTGTCTCAACTCAAGAAGTTGTATGAGGTTATGCTGCATCAGTTGTTTAAAGATTGATTCAATTGGTTCCCTTAGGGGATTGAATTCACATTTTGGAAACCTCCTTTGCGGTCATTTTTGTTGGATTTTTTGGATAGCATTGGTAGTCTGATTGACGTTGTTGAGTGTGTTATTAGAGGGGTTGTTTCCTCTAAGTGTAATGACTGGTCCTTCCTGTAGGGTTTTAGCATCAACAATCCCATCATTGGTTACATTACTGTTTTGAGACCAAAACTTGTTTCTTTCATTAGGGGTGTTCTACACATTTGGATTTATGTTTGGTGTCTTGAGTTCACCTTTTACAATGAGATAATTTTCAAGTATGATACCCTTTTCTACTAGTTCCACAAAAGAAGTGCAACAATGTACTCTTAAGTCACTTCTCAATTTTTAATTGAGGTTTTCTAGGAATATGGTGACCTTTTTATTTTTAGGTATTTCAATAGGGCATTGACTAGCTAGGCTCCTCCATCTTCAGAAGAAGGTGATAAAGTTTTCTCCTTTATCTTGTGTGGTGTGACATTGCTATTGTGATTTCATCATCAATGTTAAAGGAGAAATGTTCAATAAATTTTTCAGCAAGTTCGCCCTAGGATTTTATGCCATATGGAAGTTGAGAAAACCATTCAAGTGCAATTCCAATAAGGTTTCATGGAAATAGTCTCATGAGATATGTGGGGTCATATGCAACGTCTATGCACATTATGGAAAATTCCCTTATATGTTCAACAAGATTACACTTCCCATTATATTTAGGCAAGTTTGGTATAACATACCCATGTGGGAAAGGCATCATGTATAATGCTTTCTTAAAGGGAAATAGACACAAGTATTTCGCTAAAAAATTCCTCTTGCTAGACATTGCCATATTATCCATCTATGTTTGAAGGGCTTGCATTTGTG
Organism: Sequoia sempervirens; assembly: GCA_007258455.2. NCBI lineage: Eukaryota > Viridiplantae > Streptophyta > Pinopsida > Cupressales > Cupressaceae > Sequoia > Sequoia sempervirens. The sequence continues at coordinate 420,621,196 of VDFB02000017.1, forward strand.
TCTGCAGAACATCCACTTGTGCCAATGATGTGTTAGTTGGATTGTTTGGTTCTATGTAAGTGTTTTGGAATCCAACATTTTGTGACAGGTTTTTGTTAAGTGTTGGTATGAAGGGTGGGTTTTGATTTGGAATGTTAGAAAATGGGTTTTGGTTTGGAATTTGAGTGAATGGGTTTTGACTTGACATTGATTGATTCAGAATGGGGATGTTATGCAAAGGATTTGATTGATTTCATGTTGGATGAAGGGTATGTTTCTTGTTTGTGAGACCCCTATGTGTGGTATGGTACTATTAATGTTGACACTTGTTATTGCAGTTTTTTGTGGTATGGTACTAGTGACATTAATGCTTGGTATAGCAGTCGTGTTTGTGTCAACTTTAGGTCTTTTTCTCCCAATAGTAGGATCAAAGGGATTGGACAATGATGCCTCTATGGTGAAAATAAGACCTCGTGTCATGCTAGATGTACCAAATGGTGATGTATGTATTGTTGTAGCACTCTATGTAGTTATACCAAATGGTATGGCTATAGTTACTTGAGGTATAGAACTACTAGTAGTTGTCGTGTTTGTCCCTTAGGTAGATGTAGTTTGCAAGGTTATATAGATGTCAAATTCAAGAGGTAATGTGGCACCTTCAACTAGCAATTTTGCTAAGTATCATTAAGGATCATTTTCTAGGTAGCCATCTACAAAGGAGGAAAACTCAGGGTCTTGTGCAACAACATCCATGTCTTCCACTACAATGCGTCCTTGTGGGCCTCTAGTGACGAATTTTTCTAAAAAAGTTTTGTGAGGTCTAGATGTGGATGATGGGGGATTTGAAAATGGATTGATGAAGTCTTGTGGATCAACCATTTCTCTCTCTTTCCTTTTGGACCTTGTTTCAACCATGTACGATATGCTCAAAATGAAAGTGATGCAAAAACTATGTCTATAGATGGTATGATTATAGTCTATGTTTTTGGGATTTTCTGGATATAAGGAATGAAAGCAATTTTTTTTTGTATTTTTTGGAAAATAAGGAATGTTTAAAAATGATGTTATCCTAGGATGATTGTGTCTAAGTATGCCAAAGTCTAGGTAATCAATTTTGGGAGATTCTAAAAGAGGTTACCAACCAATTAAAGTTTAACCAAGGCTTCAATTTAATTTGTCAAGGGACCTTTGTAGAAATAGGACCAAAAGACAAAGTGAGCTTCCAAACTAGACTGATGAGTTGGAAGGAATCACATAGAGGAAAAAGGATATATTTGACATGACTAGGTTCAATGATAGTTTTTGTTGAAGCAAGGATTTATGCATATCGTGGAAATTTGGCCTATTCTAAAGTTTGCAAAAGTGATTTTCCTAAGGGTTTGATCATTAATTAAGACTCCTATGATGTAACAAAGTTTTGGAACTAGGATTCCTATCACAATGGCTAAATGATAATTAAAGGATGCAAGCGTGCAAAATATGAGAAAACCATTCTAGTTTCTATCAGAGATCACTATGAAAGGATAAATCAGAGACTAGTATGACTGTTGGGTTTCAGACAATGACAGTGAATTTTGGTTTTTTGGTAATCAAGCAATTGTGGTTCAGAATAATAGATGAATCACATAAATTAGAAAATGTGGTTCTCTGTGTCATATGCAATTTTTTGGTAAACTATGTCTCAGGTCTATGACAGGAAGATGTGACTCACAATTACAGATGCATCATAGGATTTTTCAGATGCATCTTTCGGTCTCAGAGACTATTTACTGGTAAAATATGGCTTGGGTCCATGACAGGAAGATGCGATTCACTATATCAGATGCATCACAAGATTTGTCAAATATGAATTTTCAGTATCAGAGGTGTTAAAAGGATTGACATATGTGACTCAGTATAGTCGATGTGGTGTTTTGGTAAGTAGATGTGACTCTATGCAATAGATGCAGTGTACTAGTAAACAGATGCAAGTCAGTTTTGATAGATGCAGTTTACTAGTAAGAAGATGTGACTCAATTTTTTAGATGCAAGTTTCTAGTTAACTAATGTGATTTTCTAGTAAATTGCAAGTTTGACTCAGTCTTTTTCTGATCAAATTTTGGAAAATAAAGACAATTAGAAAACACTATGTTTCAAGTTTTATGAACATGAACATGTATAATTCCTAAAGACAAGTACGATCCTAAGGTTGGTAATGACAATATCTACTAAATTCTCACTTGGGTTTTCCCAGTTGCACTTATTTAGAGTAGATGATTATAAGCTTGACCACACTAGCTCCACTCCACAACACTCACTTCTCTGGGTCAGCCAAGCTTGAATTCTAATGAATCTCCCATGGAAAACTTTTCATCTCTAGTAAGAAACGCAAGTATGTGAGACAACTTCAGAGGTTTGACCTCTTGCACTAGCAAATAGAAGGATTTTGGTTAATTTAAAAATAATTGGCTTTTCAGTAAGGGTACCCATTTAGGTGGCTACGCATGAGACAAGATAAACTTATCTGCATAATAAATTTGCATCTATAATCTTAAGTTTTCCATTAGGATTCACATTTGTATACTGGTCAGGAGTAGCCTAGCTAAAAATCTTCATTGTCGGTTTGAGTTTCCTTGGGGTGAGTAATTTTTCCCACCAAGACCCAATTTCTAGAGTCAATAATAGTTTCTCTTACACCTAGGATCGCACAAGTGCACAAAGGGAGAGGATACTTCTATTATTGAATCGGGTTTTAATTTAATAGAATGTGTGAACACACCAAAGACAATAGTTAATTTTAAGCTCAAATGAAAATTATCTAATCTATCAGACAATTTGTTTCAAAATAATCTTCGACAAGTGTTTTGCAAAAGAATTGATTAGTAGTCTGATCTTTGTCTTCATCAATCATCCTGTAAACACTGATTGTATGTTTGTCTTCTTTGAAACATCCTGCAAACACTATATAGCTCCTCAAGAACACACGCTACAAACTCCAAATTAGTCATAATGAAAACTACAATTTAAAAATTCAAACTTAGAATTTTGGACATCAAAAAATTATTTTACCAGTCAAATGCATTGTAGGGAGGCACAAATGTGTCACGAAATATCAGATGCATCAAAAAAAGTCATATGCAACTCACAATGTCAATTATGTCATTTTGTGTTGTGGATGCGCCATGTCGTACTTGTACCTACAAAACTAAAAAAATTCTAGGATTTTTTTGAAGACGGTGTCTTCATGTTGGCTTCACCAATGTAACACAGGAAAAAAAGCAAGATTAAGCTGTACAATGCAATAAACTCAAATATAAACCTACACTAACAACAAAGAACAATGGAAACTAAATAACAAAAAGATCTCACCAAATATCTGTGTAATTCTATGCATAACGTCAATTTTCCTTCTCCATTTTTCCGTTGTATGATAATTTCCCTCCAATTTCTCTTAAGTGCGCAAGTATAGCCTCATGATAGTGTTATTAGCAAAACATTGAAGATTCTAAAGTTGATTGCTTCTAAAATTCATAAAATTTTGTGAGTAATAATGATGAAGGAAAGCTAATTTATAGAAAATTGATTTTTGAATGATAAGTTTAGATTGAAAGATATGACATGGATTGAGATTAGTGTCAGTGATAACGCAAGTGATGAAGCATAAAAGGTGGGGATTTAGATTAAATAATAATTTAATCTTTAGTTGAGACTATTTGAAACTCAAAAGAATAATGATTGCATGTAAAGGATAAAGATTAGCATAGAGGAAACGATTTGTTTGAATGCACGAATGAATGAATTAAATAAATAAATTTATTTAATTAATAAAATTTTGCATGCAAAAGAATAAAACTAGATAATTGACTAATTAAACTAGAAGGTATGTTCGTCAGAAATAATCAGATATTAAATCAGGAGATAACTAACTGATTTAATTAAATCTCGACTGAAGTGGTAAATGACTAATTAGATAACTAAGTGATTATCTAATTATAGAAGAATATGCTAGAAATAATTCTTTTTATGAATTAAATAATTATTTAATTCAACATTCAAAATTTGGGGATTAAATTAAATAAATAAAGATTTATTTAATTAACTATAGAAAAGGTTAGATAATAATTAAATAATTTTAAATGTTTATTTAATTATAGTAAAAAATAAGATGAGGGTAAATTAAATAACAATATATTTTATTTTAGAAAGAGGATAAACTTAATTAGCGACATAATTAAATAAATAATAATTATTTAATTAATCAAAATTGAATAAAGGTAAAAATTAATTAATTAAATCATTAAAGTTATTTAATTAATAGAGGAAAAGTGACTTTTAGAAAATAATCAAATAATTAACATTATTTAATTATGACAATGAAGATGACAATTATGTCAAAAATTGAAGTCACTGGCCTAGACCAATTTTTAATGTCTACACTATGTCTTTGGGTGTAGGATTTATGGAACCTATTGAGGAGCCATTGAATAAGCTCGCAAGAGCCCCTGGAGGAAGAGAGGAAAAGGATGTATGCATAAAAAATGAATAACTGACCAACATATGAATGAATGCCAAGGAAGTCAATGAAAAAATTGCAAAGGGTCACCTTGAAAGGAATAAGGAGTTGTTGTTTTATTTTCCACCAAATGATGATGATTATTAGGAGCAGCATATTTACTTCTTAGTGACACAAATCAATAACAAGACCCATTCGATTGGCTAAAAGGATGTTGCAAATATATTAGATAGGAGGTAGCCTTCAGTAGCTTTTAGCTACAACAAAGAAGGTAGTCACTAAAAGACAAAACTACTATAGTGCCAAGGTCATTAGATGACAAAGTAGGCTACAAGAAAAAATAAGCAAGAAGACAAAATAGTCTATTTTAAATTGTGAAATATTGGGGGTAGGTGAAACCCTAACTTGTATTGAATCCGAGCCACTCATTGTAAATTAATCCTAGCCATTCATTCTCCTTTTGGAAAACTATAAATAGGGGCTTGCTCCTTATTTATAAGTGTTAGAGAATTGGTGTAAAGGGCATATTGTAGAAATAGACAGAATAATTGCATGAATTTGGGTGTTTATTTTGAGTTTTTTCAATATGCATTCATGATTCAACTTACATGTTAGTTTTAGCTTGTAGTTTCTTGAATGGTTGTGATGATGATGTTTGTTGTTATGGTATTTGATGAAATTTTAGCCCATACTTTTAGCACTTGTTGATGAAAATTTGTTGTGCAAAGTTAGCCTGGGCTTCCTTAGTTCATGGTTGCAACTTAGTTCAATTGTATGTTCATGAAGTGAATGCACAATCTAAAAATTGGTAGACCTTAGGAGATTGCATTGGTTTTGTGTAGATGTAGGTTCTCTTGGTCAAGAAAAACCCAATTTAGGAAGTTTTTCTACTCTAGAAGCCTCCACTTTTTACTATTCATTCCTAGCTTAGATTTAGAGAAACTTCTCCTAACCCTTCCTCTTTTGTTATTTATTTTGGACCTTATGAGAGTAGGATCACAAGCATCACCATAATGTTAAATTTGATGAACATGGTGAGTTTAGGCTTGTTGTTTTGAGTGGGAAACCACTGCTCATTCATTTCCAACACTCTTAAAACTCCATTTGCATATCCAACTTCCCATGCTTTGTAAACATAAAGGCCACCCTGTGATTACCAACAAATCACATTAACCAATTGAACTATTCCAAGCATTGTCATGACCTAACATCTGAGAGACCTTGGGATAATTTTCTGCAACTTGTTTGTGGGAAGTTGTCTTTCAAGAGAGGTAGTGCACTTGTGTACTACCTGTGTTGAGAAGGTGAAAAAATACCCATCAACAAATATTAGTATGTTCCCAAATCCAGAAGACAAGAAACCTCAATGCAGAGAAATGTAAAGAAAATCCATTTCTCCTAGACAACCTTCTTCACAGGTGACACATTGTTAGACACAACTTCCACTAGCACACAATCTAGAATCTAAAAATATGGAGATAACACCTTTGGTTATCTCATCCAATACACACAAGAACATCTTCAACCATGAAGAAATGTGGAGCACAATTCAAAACACAACTCTATCACCTTGTACACTCTCTATTCAAATTTTCTTAAAAGCACTTGGAAACCAAGTTGACTAGCTACATCAACAATATCTAACAAACAAATCATCATGACCACACTAGATATTGCAACAATCTCCCCATCTACAACATTTTCTCAACATCACACTAGAGGTTGACATCAATGACAACAATAAAGACAACATAGTTCAACAATCTCCCTATTGACATCAATGAAAACATTGCAATTATCTACAACAATCTCCCCCTTTGTCATTAATGGAAACACCAGCTCTAAAAAACCATCAACAACAAAAGCAACTCTACATCAAGAATTACTTCCCCTTACTTGGAAATTTCTTACATCACTTTCTCTCCCCCTTTTCTTACAATTATTTCCTTGTGTTTTTTAGACTTCACCCTCTCCATGTTTCTCAGACTGGACTCTCTCCCCCTTTGAAATCAATGGAAAATGGAAACACTTGAAAACTACTTTCTCTCCCATTTAATTTCTCTCTATTGCTCTTTCTTCACTACTCTCTCTCCATTTCTCTCCCCCCCTTAGGGTCACAATATATACTCCCCCTGACTACACCAACCAAGGACACCACTACCTACTCCCCCTGAGAGGTATCCTTCATCAATCCAAGAAAAATAAATCTTGAATAGCTCACCTAGAAATATGCACAAACTCATGCATCTAGTTGAAAGGAGGGGCAATATCACCTAGCTTATTTGGTCCTTTGTAGGCACATACTCCAACTTCACCTCACTCTCAATAACTTTCTCTCTTAGAAAGTGATACTAGATAGAGATATGTTTTTTCCATGAATGCAATATCAAATTTTGTGAAATGTTGATAGCACTTGTATTATCACACAAGATAGGAACAGGCTCATCATATGATACTATTATATCCTTTAATGTCTATTAGTCCACAACACCTGTGTGTAGTAAGATGATGCTGCAATATATTCTACCTTTGTAGTAGATTATGATACTGAATCCTACTTCTTACTCAACCAAAAAAACAATATGCTTCCAAGAAATAAAGAACCTCCACTTGTACTTATTTTTTCATCTATAAAACCTACCCAATTTGCATCTCTATAAGCACTCAAAGAGAAATCAATATCCCTAAGATACCATAGACCAAAGTACAAACTACCTTTCAAGTATCTAAATATCCTTTTTATTGTTTCCACATGTGAATCTCTAGGATCTTCTTGAAATATTGCCACAATACATACGACATACATGATATTCAGTCTATTAGTAGTTAGATATAGTAATCCACCAATCATGGATCTGTACTTGCTCTAATCTATCTTAGGATATTCATATTTTTTTCTCAACTTAAAACTAGTAACCATGGGAGTACATACTAGTTTGGAGTCCTCCATTCCAAACTTCTTTAAAATTTCCTTGGCATGCTTTGATCATGAGGTGAATATACCTTTATCAAAATGACTGATTTGTATCCCAAGGAAGAAATTCATCTCCCCAAACATTAACATTTCAAAATCATTTTTCATCTCCTCTACAAACTTTTTAAATATTTCTTCATTTCCTTCAAAGATTATATCATCAACATACACAACCACAATCATAATTTGATCTCTCTCAACCTTGAAGTAAATGTTACTATCTGTAGCACCCTTTTTGAATCCCTGCTACAAAAGTTACTTATCCAATCTTGCATACCAAGCTCTAGGAGCTTGTTTTAGTCCATATAAATCTTTCTTCAACCTACAAACCATATTATAGTCTTCTGATAACTGAAAACCTTTTGGTTGTCTAATGTACACCTCTTCTTCTAACTCACCATTCAAGAATGTAGACTTGACATCCATCTAATACACCTTGAAGTCTTTATGTGTTGCAAAATCCAAAAAAATCCTAATGACTTCATTCTTGCTACTGGAGCAAAGGTTTATTCAAAATCTATTCCTTCCACTTGTGAGTATCCCTTACACACAATTCTAGCCTTGTTCCTAATAACTTCTCCATTCTCATTCAACTTGTTCCTGAAACCCCATTTAGTTCCTATCATATTCTTGTTTGTTGGTCTTGGGACTAGTTCCCATGTTTGATTCTTCTTAATTTTACTCAACTCTTCTTCTATAGCTTTCACCCAACTCTCATCCTTATATGCCTCAATTACTATTTTAGGTTCTACCTCAAAAATGAAATAAAATTTTACATGTTCCTCTATCATAGCATCTCTTCTTCTTTTTAGTACACATGTTATCTTATACCCAATGATTTTATCTTTAGGATGGTTCTTTTGCACATACTCAAGAGTCATAGGATTCTTTTTTAGAGCTTCTTCCTCTTCCACTATTATCTCTTTCTCTTCTTCTTCTTCTTCTTTTTCTTCTTCTTTGCAAGGGGGTTCATCAGATTCATATCCTTCTATTAGAACCAAGCTTTGGTGTGATCCTTCATCCATTTTTACACTTGCACGTTCAACTATATTCTTTAACCTTTTGTTGTAGCACCAATATTCCTTTCCCTTTGTAGAATATCCAAGGAAGATTCCTTCATCTGATCTTGCATCAAAATTTCCTAGATCTTCTTCATCTCTCTTGATATGACATTTTCTTCCAAACACTCTAAATTATTTCATAGTAGGTGGTTTTCCATATCATAGTTCTTAGGGGGTCTTTGAACTATTCACTCTCTCTTGTCCTTTATTAATAATGCACATTGCAGTATGAATAGCTTATTTCCCATAGACTTCTGGTAGATTTTCTTCATCATGGTTCTTGTTAATTCATGAACTATCATGTTCTTCCTCTACACAATTCCATTCTTTCTTGGAGTCCTAGGAGATAATAAATGTCTTTTTATCCCATGATCTTCATAAAAAATTTAAAATCATTGGAGGTAAACTCACCACCTCTATCAAATATGAAACATTTTATTTTCAAATTCATTTCATTCTCAACCATAGACTTAAATTCTTTAAACTTATCTAGAGCCTCTAAATTTTCTTTGAGAAAGGTCATCCAAGCCATTCTAAAGTAACTATCTATCAACAACATAAAATACCTATCACCTTGATATATTCTTGTTGTGGTAGGTCCACATAGGTGTGTATACACCAACTCCAGAGGTTTTGCAATAGAATATTCCTTAGTTTTGAACCTCTTCTTTGTCTACTTTCCAAATTGACACTCCTTGCAAAGTACATTAAGAGGATTTGTAATTCTTGGTAGATCTCTCATAGCTTGAGTAGATCTAATCTTCACTAGGCTATAAAATTTATGTGACCAACTCTTTTATGCCATATACAACTTTCATTGATTTGAGACATAAAAGACTTAACACCACCACCTTTGAGTTGATAAACATTTCCTTATGTCCTTGTTCCTACTATAACCAATGTTCAGGAGCTTCCTTTTCTAATTTTACAACCATCATCCAGAAACACCAAATTGTATCCTCTGCTACACATTTTTCCTACATTGAGAAGATTATGTCAAAGACCCTTGACATAAATAACACCATTTTTTTATGCTTGCCATCAAATTTGGTTTAACCTTTTCCATAGATATTAGAAAATGTATCATCACCAAAATTAACAAGACCACCATCACACTTCTCAAGCTTAAAAAACTTACTCTTATCACCCATCATATGATTTGAGCATCCATTATCAATTATCTAGTAGTTTCTCTCTTCTCTTACATGAAAAATAATCAACATAGTTCCTTCAATATTGTCACCTATTTCTAGACCAATCACACATCTTTCAATATCAATAGAATTAGTTCCAACATTTAGATCCATGAATGGGAATTCATCACTTCCCACATTTGGATAGTCTGATTCCTCATGATTAGATACACCACTATCTTCTTTAATATAATGACTCTTCTTGATATATTTTCCTTTATGATCTTTATGTTTGTCATTTGAAACTTTGATTGGAAATTTAGAAGCATAATGACCTATCTTTCCACAATTGTAACACTTAAAGGGTAGCTTACGCCTATATTTTCCAGTGCCCTTTTTCAATCTTCTTACAAAATTTGCTTCCAATTCATCAAGATCATCTGGATTAGATTCATCATCTTTATTGTTTACTTTAAAATCAATTTATTTCTTTGGAACATCTTTTTCAAATTCTCCTAATTCAAAATTGGTTAAAGAACCAAACATTTGATCTCTAGAATATTGATCCAAATTTTGAACTTCTTCAATAGAAGAAACTTTAACACTATAAGCTTTAAGAATATTTCTCAATACCTTTTTCATAACTTTACTTTCCTCTAGTTTTCCACCAAGACCTTTAATAGCATTGATAATCTCATCCACCTAGAGCATGTAGCTTGCAATATCTTCTTCTTTTGGCATCCTTAGTGTTTCAAATTTGGATTTGCAATTCAACATATTTGCTTGCTTAACCTTATCATCTCCTTCATAAATTCTCTCCAACTGTGTCCATATCTCTTTAGAAATTTTAAGGCTTATCACCTACAAAGTTCTGAATCAAAAAGCTCACTCAAGATAGCATTCCTTTCTTTTCCATTATTCTCATAATCCTTGATCTTGTCATCACTTGTCAGAGGAGTAGTAGGCATAGTGTATCTAGTTCCAGCTGACTTCCAAACACCAAACCTTAAAGAGAAAAGAAAGGCTTCCATCCTAGCTTTATAGAAAGCATACTTTTTTCCATCGAACATAGGAACCTTGGCACCATTCCTATGCACCATCGGATCTACCTCAAATGGTTAATATTCTTCCAAGGAACCATGAATATAATATAAATTTTTAGACACATAAGACAATTGAGAGGGGGGTGAATCAGTTGTACATTGAAACATTAAAACCCTAATTAACCTTTTGTTACTTCGTTTCTAGCCATAACCCTCAAACCCTTGTGTTTCTTGAAAATTTACTTAAGTGTAAGCTTTGTTAGGCATTCCTCAAGTTTTATGAACCTCAGTGGTCATCCATAAGGTTATTATAACCCCTCTTTATACCAACACCCCTTTGAATCCTTTGATTTTATTCTTCTTTTTATGTTGTTGATCATCGGAGAAGTTAGCATAACCTTCCTAAATGTCAAAACCTTGGGAAATTTTAAGTTTTAATATTTAAAAATTGCCAGTCCATACTATAGTTTCTATAACCTCCCAGAAGTCCACCTGTGAACAAAAGTTAAGGATGGAAAGTGAAATTTTATGCATTGTTGGGACTCTTAAGGATTTTGAAAGCCATCATTAATCTCTGATAGGGTTTCACAAACCTTTTCAGATGTTGATTATATTTGTGCTTTATTTGAAAGAAGCGTATGAAGGAAAGAATGGAGTTATTGTAAGTTTGGTTGAGTTCGATGGATTTTCTAGAATCTTCTTTAATGATTGATAACAAGGGAAATGTTTTGCAAACATAACCATATAGACTCAAATGTACATAAAAGTAAAATGAATAGAAAACATCACTAGATGCAAAAATAAATTAAAAGGGTAGTGCTCAGATGTAAAGAAGAATACAATATCGAAATACAAAATATCATATTATATTCACATATGTATACGGTATTAAAAAATGGTGTTCGTACTCAAAACAAAAAGGTATCAACACTTTTCTTTTAAACATAGAAGAAAAACATGAGGATGTGTATCCCCTCCACTACCTCTTGTAGGTGTTTAATTTGGGCTGGTGAAAATAGGTTCTCATGAGATTGCATGAAGTAGGAAAACATCCCCATGTTATTCTGCACTAGCATGTGCGAAGAAGAGCCACCACCTACTCTATAACATCATGTTGAATTATAGTGGCAATAAAAATAACATCTCCTACAAGCCTAGTTCTAGGAAACCTACTCAGCCCTCTAATGGTTTCCATGTTGGAAACTCAAGGGTAGACAACTGAGAGAGGGGGTGAATCATTTATCACTGAATTTCAAATGTATTCAAATTATTAACCTTATTCTCAGATCTAATCATTAATCATGAAAGCATAAATGAACAAAACTAAGAATCACACATGACACCAAGCTTTTTAAGTGGAAATGTTATTATGGGAAAAACCACAATGGAGATCAATCCACAAGATTATACCCTATTAAAAGTATAATAAAATATGAATGGGGAATGCACATGCATTTAGGCACACTTCCTAGAGCTCACTGCTCAAATACAAATACGCTTACTATCCAAAGGAAGACACACTATCTTACAGAAAGGTCCTGATTAAATCCATCAGACTTTGAACTGAGAAAATAGAATTTTCTAATGCCTGGTTATAGTTTTGGTTAAGCTCATGAACAATTTTTCACTCTTCTTCACTCTTCTTCACTCTTCTTCACTCTCCTTCACTCTTCTTCACTCTTCTTTACTCTCTGGCTTGCCTCCAAATGATTTGAACATTATTCACACATAGGAATCATACACTTTGCACAATTATGCACTCTCATACATCCAAATGATTAAAACAATGGATCTTATATATCTGCAACAAGAAATTGCATCGCTATAAGTTGGCCTCAATGAAATAATAAAATGAATATAAACAGTTGGCCCAAATCAATAAATATTATTCATGTGAATCAACCAAGGTTGGCCACAACATAGTGAAGACCAAAAAAAAATCCTCAAACATGAACCACTTCAATTAATTACACCTCGAATATCCACAACACGCTTCAAAACCTAATCAACCATGAATATGAAAAACATGAACATGCAAGAGAAAATATTAGATCATGAGCACAATGATCAATGCAGACATGCAACACAAATAGAGCACAAACTAGAAACATCCAAAAACACCATGAAACACTAGATACGCATCTATAGCAACTAAACTTATAGAAATCACATGATCTTCATTCAAGAACACAAACTGAAGTAACAAAAAAACTGTCAGAATACAAATCTTCATAACTTGATCAAATCTTCACATAGATCTCTAAAACTTGATGTGGATAAACTATATATACTCAATGAGAAACCCTTTAAACCAAAACCTCAAATTAGGATCGTATTGATCACATCAACAGACTAAACTTCACTTCACCATTGACAACCTGTAGCACTTCTTATTACAATTTTCTCAGTATCCTCAACATATACAACTTCTAATGCAATGATTCCAATAGTGTTGACATCAATCACAACCACATATCAGTAACAAACCACAACATCCAACAATCTCCCCCTTTGGCATTGATGGAAACACATGATGTGAAAAATACCATCAACACAACTACACTTACTCCCCCTTAGGTTTTGACTCTTCTACTCAACTCTTATCTTCCAAAAATATTTTCACATTGCTCTTCTCCCCCTTTGACATCAATGGAAAATATTTCTTCTATGCAAGCTCTGAACCACATACCTAAACACCTGTAAAACTGAACATTTGACTACTCCCCCTAAGTAGAAGGCACCATGACATCAATCCAAATTAGAATATGATCATGAAGTGCATAGATTGATGTAAACCAATGCATCCTTAGTTCTGATTAGGAGGGGTAATCACCCCTAACTTCCCTCTAAGAACTCAAAATTATCCTTAGGTAATGACTTAGTAAATATGTTTGCAATCTACTCCTTAGTAAGCACATACTCCAATTTTACTTCCTTTTCACTTACCTTCTCTCTCAAAAAGTGAAACCCAATAGATATATTCTTGATCTTAGAATGCAGCACCAGATTCTTAGAAATGTTAACAACACTTGAGTTATCACAGAATATAACAATAGGCTCATCATACACAACTCTAATATCCTTCAACATCTATTTCATCCACAACACTTGAGTACAATTATTAGCAACAACAATTTATTCGGCCTCAACAATAGACAAAATAGGATTCTTCTTTTTGCTTAACCATGAAATCAATTTCTTTCCCAAGAAAAATTCTCCACCACTAGTAATTTTCTTGTCATTCACATCTCCTGCCCAATCAACATCAGTAAAGGCACTCAAAGTAATATCATCATCTTTAGGATACCATAGACCAAAACCAATTGTCCCCTTCAAGTATTTGAAAATCCTCTTCACAATAGTCACATGAGATTCTTTAGGATCAACTTGAAATATAGCAACAATAAATACAACATTCATGATATCAGACCTAGTTTGAGTCAAATAAAGGAATCCACCAATCATTTATATGTATCTAGTCTAATTTTCCTTTCGAGAATCATCATCAATTGTCAACTTGCATCTGGTCACCATGGGCTTACCAACTGGCTTTGAATCTTCCATACCAAATTTCTTCAAAAAATATTTCACATACTTGGACTAAGATTTGAAGATCACTTTATCTAACTGAGTAATTTTCAATCCCAAGAAAATTTTCATCTCTCCAATCATTGACATCTCAAATTCATTATGCATCTCATAAGAAAAATTAATGCACAAGCTATCATCTCCTCTAAATATGATATCATCAACAAGAACTTCCACAATCAAATATTTATCATCATTCTTGAAATATAGATTACTATCAACAGTACCTTTGTTAAATCCAAGTTTCACCGATTACTTATCCAATCTAGCATACCAAGCTCTAGGGGCTTGCTTGAGTCCATACAATACTTTCTTTAATTGAAAAACCATATCTCCTTGATCAGTTAATTGAAATCCATCTATTCGCTCAACATACACCTCTTCTTCCAATTCACCATTTAGAAAATCAGATTTGACATCCATCTGATAAAATTTGTAGTCTTTATAAGTAGCATACGCAAGAAACAATCTTACAACTTTAATTCTAGCAACATGGGCAAAGGTTTCTTCAAAAATAAATTCCGTTCATTTGTGAATATCCCTTACATACCAATCTTGATTTATTTCTAACCACTTCACCTTGCTCACTCAGTTTGTTTCTAAAGACCCATTTAGTTTGAATTACATTCTTATCCTTAGGTCTAGGAACAAGAATCCATGTATCATTCTTTTCAATTTGTTGTAGTTCCTCTTTCATTGCTTCAACCCAATGTTCATCTTTGCATTCTTCATTCACATTAGTAGGCTCAGTCTTTGAAATCAAGCATTATTCTTTTGGAATCTTTCTCCTAGTCTAGAAACCTTTGTTCTTATCACCTATGATCTGATTCTCTAAATGATTCAATCTTACATACCTCAGAGTCTTCTTAGAATTTTCTTCAACTTCAAGCTCTTCTAGTCTCTCTTATGTTCTTTCACCAATTTATCCTTCTTCTTGATCTTCTTGATTCACAGGAATAATTTGCACTTGTTTTGAAGTCTAACCTTTTTTTGTACAATCACTCTAATCATCAGAATCATATCCACTGGTTCTTGATAGTGTACCAAAGTCTTCAACCTTAATATTTTCACTTTCAACCATATTCTTCAATTTTTTATTATAACACCGGTAGGCCTTACTCTTAGTAGCATATCCCAGAAAGATTCCTTCATCACTCCTAGCATCAAACTTTCATATATCTTCATCTCTTTTGAAATAGCACTTGCTTCCAAAGATATTGAAATATTAATAGTAGGCTTTTGACCAGTCCATAGCTCAAAATATTTCTTACCAGTATCACCTTTGATTTGTACCTGGTTAAGTGTGTACACAACAATACTCATGGATTCTCTCTAGTAGATATGAGGTATGTTTCTTCCCAAACAACAAGGTTCTAGTAGCATCTAGAATTGTTCTATTCTTCCTTTCCACAACTCCATTTTGTTAAGGGGTCAGCAGTGCAAAAAACTGTCTCTTTATTCCATGCTCTTCACAAAAAGAATTAAACTCACCAGAAGTGAATTCACTGCCTCTATCCAATCTTAGACACTTAATCTTTAGACCTGTCTCTATCTCAACCATAGCCTTAAATATTTTGAAATTTTCCAGAGCTTCAAATTTATCCCTTAAGAAAGCAACCCACATCATTCTTGAGTAGTCATTTAATAAGCAAGATGAAGTATCTTTATCCTTGTAAACTTCTAGTTCTAGTAGGACCACATAAATCAATATGCACAAGATCCAACAATCCATTTGAATTTTGTTGTTTACTCTTAAATGAAATTCTTTTTTTTTTCAACAACTCAAAAGATCAACTTAGGAAGATCTCTCACAGCCTTAGTAGAACTTATCTTCATAGTATTATCAAAGTTAACATGACACATTCTCCTATGCCACTACCAGCTTTCATCAACTTGAGCAATCGAACAAATTTTACTAGCAACACTCAAGTGGAAAATATTACCTTTTTTTTTGTACCTAATGCAATCACATTTCTAGAATTTCCCAATATATTGAACTTACCATCCATGAACTGAAGATTGTATCCCTTATCAACTATTTTTCCAACACTCAAAATATTATGCTTCAAACCTTCAACATACAAGAAATCATCAGTATTATGCTTACCATCAAGAGAAATGCAACCTCTTCCACAGATCACACCAGCTATATGATCACCAAATCTCACAACACCACCATCATATTTTTCCAAATTCATAAACCTATTTGTATCTCCTGTCATATGATGAGAAAAACCACTGTCAATTAACCATTCATCTTTGTCTTCAATTCGAGAAGCTAGGGCTTTATCCACATTTGTACAACTAGCATACTCAGTAGACATAGGATTATTTCCCTTGATAGAAATGAATACAAATTCATCTTCACTTGCATTTCCTTTATCAAGCTCATCATTTGTCACACCTTCATTAGCAACATAGTAACACTTCTTTGGAAATTCTCTTAGGACACCTTGATGCAAAATGACCTATCTTATTGCATGAGAAACATTTAATAGGAAATTTTCCTTTATACTTACCTTGTCCTCTAGCTTCTCTTTTCATAATCAATGCTTCAAGTTCTTCTAGCTCTCTTACTTCTTCGTCCAAAAATTTCATTTCATCCTCATACTTGAATGTATTTCTTGATGACATTTCATCTAGATCATATCTATATTTATCTCTTCCAAAATTAGTAGCCTTGAATGAAAATTCAACCTTAGGAAGGGCATCACCAAATTCACTCAACTCAAAAGCAGTCAGCTTACCAATCAACATATCTCTGGTAACATTAGTTATAGTTTAGAGCTCTTCAATAGCACTAGCCTTAACTTTATAGGAATCAAGAAAGGATCTAAGCACTTTAGCAGCAATCTAAGATTCAACTATTTGTCCACCAACACATTTGATACCACATACAAGTTCATTCACTCTTTTCATGAAAGTAGTAACATTTTCATCATCACCCATTTTCAACTTTTCATACTTCCCTTTCAGAATTTGTAGCTTAGCAATCTTCACATTAGCATCTCCTTCATACAAGGTCTACAACTTTTTCTAGATCTCATAAGAATTCTTCAGATCCATCACATTTGTCATCTCAGTATCAGTCAAAGCACTCAACAAAGCTTCCTTAGCCCAAATATTATATTCAACATCCTTGATCTTAGTAGAAGTAGTAGGACCATTCTATGGAATAACATATATATATATATATATATTGTAATGCTCTAGTAGGGTTCACCAATGCATCTCAGATGGTACTCCATTCGAGTCTTCCACAATGAATAATTTGTTCCATCAAATCTAGGACTATCCTTCTTATAAATTTTCATCCTAGATCACCTCAAGCTATTAAACTTCTTCCAAGGAACTTAGCTCTGATACCAATTTTTGAAAACTCAAGGGAAGACAACTAAGAGGGGGGTGACTTAATTGTCACCGAATTTCAAACTTATTCAACTTATTAACCTTATTCTCATATTTGATCATTAATCATGAAAGAATAAATGAACATCACATCAAAATCACACATGACACCAATATTTTTACATGGAAACCCTGTTAGGGGAAAAACATGGTGGAGATTAGTCCATAAGATTATAACTTGTTAAAATTATAACAAAATATGAATGGGCAATGCACATGCATTTAGGCACACTACCTAGAGCTCACTGCTCAAATACAAATAAGATTACTGCCCAAAGGAAGACACACTATCTTATAGAAAGGTTCTGATTAAATCCATTAGACTTTGAACTAAGAAAATAGCATCTTCTAATGCCTAGTTATAGTTATGGTTAAGCTCATGAACAATTCTTCACTCTTCTTCACTCTTGTTCACCCTCCTTCACTCTTGTTCACTTTCCTTCACTCTTGTTCACTCTTCTTTACTCTCTGCTCTTCCTTCAAATGATCTGAACAT
Organism: Sequoia sempervirens; assembly: GCA_007258455.2. NCBI lineage: Eukaryota > Viridiplantae > Streptophyta > Pinopsida > Cupressales > Cupressaceae > Sequoia > Sequoia sempervirens. The sequence continues at coordinate 420,639,370 of VDFB02000017.1, forward strand.
TATTCATACACAAGACTCATACACTTCACACACTTATGCACTCTCATACATACAAATGATTAAAAAAATATCTCTTATATATCCACAACAAGAAATTACATTGCTATAAGTCGGCCTCAATGAAATAATTAAATGAATATAAATAGTTGGCCCAAATCAATAAATATTATTCATGCGAATCAACCAAGGTCGGCCACAACATAGTGAAGACCGAAAACAACATCCTCAAACATGAACCACTTCAATTAATTACACCTCAAAGATCCACAACATGCTTCAACACCTAGTTGGCCATGAAAATGTAAGAAAAAATCTCATATCACAAGCACAATGATCAATGCGGGCATGCAACATAGATAGAGCATGAAATAGAAACATCCAAAAACACCATGAAACACCAGAGAAGCATTTGCAGCAACTGAACTTATCGAAATCACATGATCTTCATCCAGGAACACAAACTAAAGTAACAAAAATATTGTTAGAATACAAATCTTCATAACTTGATCAAATATTCACATAGATCTTTGAAAATTGACATGGATAAAATAGATATAATAAAAAAGAAACCCTTTAAACCACAAACTTAGATCAGAAACGTATTGATCACACCAATAGACTAAACTTCACTTCACCATTGACAACATGTAGCATTGCTTATTACAATTTTCTCAATATCCTCGACATATACAGTTTCTAATGCAACAATGCTAATAGTGTTGAAATCAGTGACAACCACATATCAGAAACACACCACAACATCCAAAATTCCCTTACTTGCATTAGGTATTCAAGTTAGACCAGATGATCTACCACCTGTATTCCCTAGTCATGCTTCCCTAAAGTATGAGCCACATTGTATATGAAGCGTTCGAGGAGGTATGCATTGTGAACATGGGAACAACTCATAAAATTATCCCCAAGGATCTTTCATAGCATGAATCCTTCCACATCACTTTGGGATATGAATACTTCCCTTAGTTGGTCTTTCATTAGCCTATAAAACAAACTACACTCTACATCCTCGATCATAACAAAGATGCTCCTAGAAGAAGAATCACTCTTAGTGTTGGAAAAATCAAGGAATTTAATTTGAATTGTGAGAATGGTGGTCATTTTCACTAAATTTATAGAAATTAAGTGGCATATCTAAGTTGGATACTTCTTTGGGAATAGGTGAGTGCAAGGATAGTGAGGTGGCTAGTAGATTAAATGTTGATGTAGTGTTAAAAATTGCACTCCCTTCTTGGAGATAGTACAATTTCAAACTCTGCTTGGACCTATTTTAGTACCCTTTCATTCATTTCCTTTAAATCATCACTAATAGACCCCTAAGACCCTTTATTACATATCCCAAGGTTTATTTCAACTAAAATCCTAACAAATTCAATAAATGCATTTAATATTCTAACCTCCTTGATATTCTCTCACCCCAAAAAACTTAGGATGGGACTAATACACCACCCTAGGCATATTAGTCCCCCTAGGTGGGACCTTTATGCCACCCTTGGCTTTTAGTCTTGTTTGGGGCCTTTTTAAGGTTTTGAGTAGGGAATCAAGGTTTTTAATTTAAATTTTTCAAATCTTAGCATTTGGGATCTAATAAATGGTAAATTAGATAGGATGCCTATAAAACTAAGGTTTCAAATCATTATTTCACCTAGAATTTTTTTTATATAAGATATAGAGATTTCAAGTGTCCATGTATCCTAGCAAGTTTAGGAGAACAAGAGCATTGAAGAGAAAGTTATCAATCATTTGGAGCAATATTCAAGATTCAAGCATCATGTCAAAGTCTTCATGTATCACGTGTGTTTGTGAACTAACATTTGTGATGTAGTTTTCATAATTCAAACAAGCATTCAAGACAAATTTTCAAGCATTCAATCAAGAGTCAAGATCCACATGCATGCTAGCCATTTCACACAAGTTTACAACCTTCATTTCAAGATTTTGGTGAGTTGCAACATTTCATTTGTTCATTCATCATTCCTTCATGCTATTTCATTTCATTTCAAGTTTTAATTACCAAAAGAGGGTTCGACCAAGGAAAACCCCCATCCTATAAAAAAAATAAAAAAATAATCTCTCTTGTGATGTGTGTTATGCGCATTTATGTGAAATGGACTCATTCACCCATCCTAGCAATTTATTGTCTGATATAGCCTTTCAACAAACATTCAACAGTGTCAAATCTAGGTTCAGAGAACTCAAAAAGATACCCAAAAAAATCTATAGGTCGACGAAATCACCCAACCTGGCGTATTACTCCCAGGATAGTTTTTGATTATCGTTCAGGAGATCCTAACAATTGATAGAATAATTTTAGATTATGCCATGAAAACCATAGAGTAGGACTCATACGCCCTACCTAGTATGTTAGTATTGGTGCAAACCCTAACAACAAATTTAGAGTTTTCAAATCTTGTCTTGGCATCTCAATTCATATAGGTACTTTTTTGTTCCATTTAGTTTATCAGTTTGATTTCATGCTTTCAATTTTCTTAGTCTCATAGTCACTTTTCATAAGTGTTTGCATTTCTCCCTTTTGAAGCTTCATTTAATGGGGAACCCCTGTCCAATTATCCAAGGAATTCACTATCCATTCCTCAATCGAGTCACTTGGTTGAGGGATCTAGTTTCCTAATGAATTGAAGTGTGAAATAAGCCCAATTCCATCTCCCAAAAGGTGGAACCTTATTTCCCTTTTGTTCATTTTGATGAACCTAACCTTTGGACCCTTGAATTTTTGATTTAGATAACATTGTAGTCCTATATCTAGGTTGCATTAGCTTTGCATTAGATTTGCATTAGTTGAATTTCATTTTAGGATTCTAAATATTGCATTAGTGAAAAGTGCATATAGGTTGCATTTTTTGCATTTCGCATCATTCAATTTCATTGGAAATCTGTAATTGTAAATGGTCAATTGAGAATACAACCTAGGCACATTAAAATCAACTCAAAATTTGTTGATGTGGGCTTAAATCCCTAATTTGGAATCATTCACCCACTTGGGCATATTAGTCCCTGTATAGGCCTTTTTTGCAGATTTCTAGGTATTTTGTGTTTTCTACTTTTCACTATCTAAACCTATCAAAAACCCTAATTTGGAATCATACACCCATCTGGGAATATTAGTCCCTGATTAGGTATGAATCTACATTTTGTAGCATTAAAATCTTGTCATCTCTGCTTTTGGTTGTTTTCTTTAGATTACTATTTTAGTTTGTAGAATTACTGTCATTGGCAATCTTTTTATAATTGGTTTCACTTCAAGTACATTTGTAAACATAAGAATTATAATTAAAACATGTCATTTATCTTGTGTTCATTGCATTTATCTTTCATTCATTATCCTTCCTTGATTTTCCCTTGTATGAGGTTTACAATTTGGTGTCCTATTGCTAATACTATAGTGAGACGTAGTTTGAGACTCATGTCATCCCGCGATAACACACTTGTCATGGATCTTGGGTTATCTAGTTCTTTCACTCATAGTGTTGACACTAGTGTACTACATATGGACCATACCATTGACAACTCTTTACCGTCAAGTAGTATGACAAGTGTTGAAACAATGGTTTCTAGTGTCCCTCAAGAAAACCTAATCCAAATCCATGAATAACTGGCGTATCTACAAAACCTGGCGAGTACTAAAAAAATTTCCAAAACTGCTATTCCTACCATAGATAACATACACCGAATGATTGAAAGTGAAAAAGGAATAGATATTGCATGTAACTTAGCTTAGAATTTTGGAAAACATCTTGCCTCAATGACTAGTTGTACTCAAACTTTGAAGAATGATCAAAGTCAAGGAGGAACCCAAATTTCTCCTCTTACAACCATTGCCTCTATTCCTACTTACAACAAACCTCAAGTTACCACAACAATGCAACTTACTAGTAATTTCATTCCTACCTTGGGTATTTTCACTAGCAATCCTTGCACCTTTGTGGCATCTCATGTCATATCTCCTACCACTTTACCTCCCATAAGTGTTCCATTCACTTTCCCCTCAAACACATATATACCTCCACCATATTCACCTCCATCCCAAAACATAAAAAATGACACCATCCTTAACCAACTCTTGTAAAATATTCCATCCCTTCAATGAAAAAATTCCACTATAAACCAAAATCAAAATGGACAACCTTCATACTATGTTAGAAGCAATCCCTCATCCTTGGAGATATTAAGAACACCAATAACACAAGGTGTAGATATTCCTAGATTTGATAAATATGGAGGAAAATTAGATCCTTCTAACCATGTTTCCACTTACACCGCCTTATGCATCGATTTCATCCTTGAAGACAAGCTCTTGGATAATATTTTTCCTAGGTCCTTGGAAGATACCATTTTAGAATGGTTTTCCTCATTACCAAATGTGGAAATAGAAAAAATATCATTTTTCCTTGCTTAATTTTGGAATAATTAATGTCAAAATGAACTTAAGGCCACCTTCATCTAGTGTTGTGATGTGTTTTACACGTTCACATTAGGTATTGGGCCTTTTTTAAGCTAAATAAACCTAACTTTTCCTTGATTTAATGTTGTATAGTGTATTCATTCATAGCTTCACATTAAATTTAGGGCCCTTGGACCTAATGTTTCCTTAATATAGTGTTGTAATGTGTTGTACACATTCACATTGGATTTAGGGCCCTTTAAAGCTAAATAAACCTAATTTTGCCTTAATTTTATGTTGTAAAGTATATTTATTTACACTTTCACATTGATTTTTGGGCCCTTTTGCATTTATGACCTTTATATAATCATTAATAGGCCCCTAAGACCCTATATTGTGCATCTTGAGGCTTATTTCAACTAAAATCTTCATAAGATCAACAAATAGACTTAATTTCTTAACTCCCCAAAACTTTCTCTCTCTAAAATGGCCCTTTGGGACCCATACACCACCTTGGGCATATGTGTCCTACCAAGGTGGGACCCATACACCACCTTGGGCATATGTGTCCCACCCAGGTGGGACCCATACACCATAGATGGCATATGAGTCCTATTTGGCCCCTTTTTAGGGTTTTGAGCAAGAAATTGGGGTTTTAAATTCAAATTTTATGAATGTCGGCCTTTGGGATCTAATAAATGATAACTTGGATGGATTTACTATATAAAAAAGGTATCAAATCATTAGTTCATTAAGCCTTCATGATATCAAGTCAAGAACTCAAGAGTTAAGCATTCCAAGACTTCACAAGAGCATCAAGGGAGCATTCAAGAGAATTTCTAAGGCATTCAAGGGTAGAATTCTTCATCAATTATTGTAGCAATTCAAGATCCATCACCATTTCAAGATCATAAGGCAACAAGCATGTTGTTGAGCTATTTTTGTGATGTAGCATTGAAGATCCAAGATTAAGCATTGTTCTACGCTTATTTCAAGATCTAGATCTACATCCTTCATGACCACTTCATGTTAAATTGTAGATTTACAAGACATTATTTACAAGAAAAAATTCAAGGTATCATTATTCATGTTCCATGTTTCATGTTTCATGTTCTTATTTCATTATCTCATCATTTGGTTTAATTACCTAAAAGAGGTTTGACTGAGGAAAACCCCTATTCACTAACAATCAACAAGTTTTTCTCCTCTTTACATGTATGATTGCAGATCTATGTGTCTTGGAACATGACGAATCTTTGAAGATTAGGTTACAAGATTGAAGGAAGTTGTTGGAGTTGTCTCCTCACTTGCAAGGTCATAGAAAGTCTTCTATAGGTCTGAAATCAAGGTTTCATATCCGAAAACAAAGTGTGGAAGAAAGAGAGGAGATTGGAGAGAAGAACCAGATCTTAATCCTCCAAAAAATCACACTAGGACTGATGTGCCACCTTGGGCATATGAGTCTCGGTACAACCAATTTTTTGGGTTTTAGGAGATTCAAAATAAGCACTTTCAAATTCCAATTTTGGTGTAGAAAACCCAATCTGGGACTAAATTTCCCATAATGGCATATAAGTCCCACTCAACATTAAAATCAACATTTCTAGCATTTACATTCCTCATTCAAGCCTCTAAAGGTTTTCAGGTGCACACTTTTGATTTTATAGTCTTCTATTCTAATTTATATCCATTTCTAGGTCATTCATTCAAGTTCCATACATCACTACCTATTTAAACATCAGATCTTGAATCTTAATAGTCTTTCCAAGCCCTATCTTGGTGGTGAACCCCTATTTAGTTTCTAATTAGAATTTAGGGCAGCCCTATTGCAAGATCTCTTTCTCCTTTACATACTTTATATTAAGATCTCTAGGGTTCTCCTTGAATGTGGAGCATAGAAGATTGTTGTCCTATGTCCTAAACCTTAGCGACGATAATTTTATATCTTACATTTTGGTGAACCTACATTTAGAACATCACAATTCTGATTTGGAGTGCATTACCATCCTAGATCTTGCTTGCATTAACATCGCATTAGGGTTTCCATTAACTAATTGTCATTCTAGGGTTTCTAAATCTTGCATTAGTGAAAGTGCATATAGGTTGTAGGTTTTCATCTTGCATCATTGAATTTCATCTAAAATTTACATTTGCACTTAGCTTAGACATCACTCAAACTAGAAAGCATAAAAATTACTTAAAATTTTCTAAAATTTGTGTAAAAAATGCTCGCTAGGACTCATATGCCCCTTTGGGGGATATAGTCCTAGTGCAAATCTAAAACTACATTTTATAGCATCAAAAAACTTGTTTTTGCACTTCTATTTGTTTTCATTAGTTATCTATTTCAATTGGTCGAGTTTTTGTTACATGCATTTCACTAAATCTAGCTTAAATTAGTTCATTTCATGCATTGCTTAATTCCAAATTTTCATTTACAACATTTCATTTCCAAATTGTTTCATAGTGTAATCAATAAATTACCTTGTTTAAAATCTAATATTTTCATTTACACATTTCATTCTAGGTCTTTACATTGCATTTTAAGTCTCTTTCCATTTTCAGTTTTCATAGATTAATCTTCAAAAATGTTAGTATCTGTCTTTTCCAAGTTCGCAAAGAAAAATTTAGTCAATAAGCATGCTATTCATCCATTCAATACATTTCCTAGTTATGAGAATCTCTTAGTGCAGGAAAGTGAAAATCTTAACACTTGCCTTAAACCTACAATTGCAAGTATGAGCTAGTTTAGTGGTGTTGTCATTGATGTCGTCATTTATGTCAACATAGTTCAGTATGTTGCATATTGTACATGCATAGCTGAGATTATTTTGAAATGTTGTGGGTATATGGAGCTATCTTTATGGGTTTGCAGATGTGTTGTATTGATGAGTTTCCAAGTTCTTTTGAGAAAATTAATAAAGAAGAGAAGTTAGACGATTGAATGTGTTTATAATGTGCTTTGGTATGTGCTATGTGTTTCTCCTATGTTGATCCTATGCTTGTGTTGATATGAAGGTTTTTTAATGTCAATCTCATGATGACATTATGCTAAGTTTCAAATTCTAGTGAGATGGTACATGAAAGTTGTGTTCACTGGTATGTGAAGTGTCTAACAAGTTTGATCTTCTATGGACTAGGAGAAATTTTTTTTCTCTACAGTCCTCCGTTGTTTTGATTTAGATCATGTGGATCTGGGATATGTCTTGTGAAATTATTTCCTATTCTCTGGTGAATAGTTTTGGAGTTTTGTAATTAGGAAGTCATGTTTCAGTATTTCAATGAGTTTGCATAGTCCGCATAGACTAGTAAAATAAATTTAGTGATTGAAGCTTGTTTTTTTGATGCAGATGTATCTGGAAGGTCCTGAGATGTATTCTCATGCATAATGAAGCATGTTGTGGTCTTTGCATGTCATTTTCTTGTTTGGAAGTGTGTGCATCAATGTTTATCTATGTTTTCATTAGGTTTGGATGACCTCATGTTTACACTTCATTCAAAAATAAAATAAAATTGAGGAAACATGTAGGTGATTCAAGAAAATAATTTTATTGGTCCACTCTTATTCCTTTCCACCGTAGGAATTTTGAGTAGTTGACCTAATTTGATTTTATGAAATGATATTTTGTGGTTGACCTTGGTAAATGTTGCTAAGGTTGAGAATGGTATTAAAGCAAGTTGAATTGTGAAGAGATGTATGACGATGTGATGCAAAGTGACAAAATTGTGCCACAAATCATAAGAGCAGAAGTGTGTGTGAGTGAGTTGTGATACAGTTTCTTAGTATATTGAAGGAAGTGAATTGAAGGTTTATGTAATCCTGCGAATGTGCTTTAATTGCAGCGGTGGATCTTATGTTCTCTTTTGTATCTATAGACAGTGAGCCTCCCTATTGGACAATGAGTCCTTTTGTAGGAAGTGAGCCTTTATACTTGGACAGTGAGTCCTCTTTTGGGTAGTGAGCCTTTTTATAATCTTTATATTGTGAGTTAACCCTCACCATGGTTTTTCCCTTATTGGGTTTTCCATGTAAAAATATGGCATTCATTATGTTTATTTTCTTTTTTTTATTTATGTTTCATGCTCATATTTAATAATAGAATAGTGTGGTTGAAGATTTGATAAGTGATAAAGTTTTAATTTTGAGTTTGTGTGACAACTGATTCACCCCCTAATCAATTGTCCTATTCTTGTTTAACACCTACAACCCCTCCTATCTCTCCTATTTGTGGGAATCATGTGATAGAAGAAGCTAAAAGTATAGACAATCATGATAATCATAATTTCTTTCCTCCAGATACCTCTCCTACTAGTAACAAAGGTATCTTGGTGAAAGAAGATGCAATCATTGAAAATCATGGTGGTCTTGTTTTCCCTTCTCCTCATTCCCCTTGGGAAGATGGTATAACAATACAAGATTAAGTAATTTCCACCACTTTACTTAGTTTACATTCCTCTCCCAACACTTCCCCTACTTGTGAGAATTCTACAATTGTGAATGACCATGAAAATTACATTTGTGAGGACATGTTGGTGTTAAGAGATCTAATGATTGAGATCTTTGAAAATCATGCCTCTCCCACTTGGGATGACATTATAGAACGTAGGGATCTAATTATAGATAACCATGATAATCACATTGTCACTTCTCCTAATACTCTTTCTAGTAATGAAGAAGATAGTTTAGTGTTAGAAGATACACTTGAAAGTCATGAAAATCTTATTTCTCCCTTTCCTAATTCTCCTACCATTTGGAAAAATTTATTTGAGAAAAAAGATCCAACATTGGCAAGCATAATTCTCCTTCTCTTGATGCCTCCCCTATTTGTGATGAAGCTACTTTAGAAAATATAACCATGGAATGTGATGAACATCTTGTTTGTTACTCCCCTAAAATCTCTCCTACTAGGGTAGATATTAGGGAAAAAGAGAATGAGACCTTAGAAAACAAGAATGAAATCATGGGAAATCATGATAATCACATTTATCCTTCACTTGATATTTCTCTTAGTTGTGAAGAAGATATTTTAGTGTTAGAATTTCAAAGGAATGAGAGTCACAATAATCCTATTTGTCTCTCTCCCCCTAGGGGAGATAGTATGGAACAAGAGAATGCCATAATTGATAAATAAGAAAATACAACCATTGATAACTCCTTACTTATGATAAATTTATTTTAGAAGAACCAACCTTTGAATGTCATGAAAATCTAGCTTGTATTTCTCCTAAAAACTCTCCTCCTAGGGAGGATGTCATGGTGCAAGAAAATGATAACATTGACAATAACAATATAGTTTCAATAGATGAAGAAACATTAGACTCTCCTTCACTAAGGGATGTTAATATTATTCAACCTCAACTCGTCCTTTACCGACCTTCACATAAACCTCTGACTCAAAATAAACCTGAACTTGTCCTTTACCCACCTAAGAGTAATGCTTCACAACAGTTGGGTTGTAATATCATTGCTCATACATATAACACTAGAAACAATCCACAATCACAAAAAACACCTTCAACATCCCTCCCATTTCCCAACCCTATCTTTCCTATTCCTCCTCATTTTCCTTCACAAAGCGAAAAGGAGTATGATCTTGTCTAACAACTAAATAACACTCCTGCTAAGATATCATTATGGTACCTTATTCAAGCCTACCATCATTACCACAACATGATTCAAAGTTCTTTACAACAAGTTCCTATCCCTTCTAATGTGCAACCAAATGATATAGCATCCATGATTCAAGTAATAAATGTTAACACTATTTTCCACCAAAGTGAGCTCCCTCCTTTGGAAGTGCAAAAACAAAATGATGCTTTCATGATAATAGCTATACATAATTGGTTGGGGATAAAAAGAAACCTCATTGAAAATGGCTCCACCCTTTAATGTGTGTAGTGTATCCCTTTTGGATAAGCTTGGCGTGGAAAAATAAAAAAATTCAACCTGACTCTTTATCTATTAAGGGATTTGAAAATCTAGGAAAACAACCACTTGGTGTGATCACTTTTCCTATTATAGCTAGAAAGGCCACATTGGAAACACCAATCCATGTTATGCCTCACAATCTTTCATATAATCTTCTTTTAGGAAGGCCATAGATTCATGCAATGAATGGGGTGCCTTCTACCTTTCATTGTAAAATGAAGTATGTCTATAATAACAAAGTGTACACACTCGATGTTGACCCTGAACCAAACAATTATTTGAAAATTGAGAAAGGTAAGGAAAATCCTTTGAAAACATTGACACCAACTACACAAATAGAACCCGTGCAATAGAAAGACAAAGAAAAACATATTGAGGAAATCACAAAGCTATTAGAAGATTATTGGGGTTCCTTAGAATTTGAACCAAAATTCATGGGAGAATACAAGATCATAAACAAAGACTCTGAAAAGGGGAAAGAAAAAGCAATAATGTCAACAAAAAATTTGGAATATCCTTTGAAAGAATCCACCTCAACTACTTTAGAAGATCAAGAAAATTACACAACAAACTTTGACGAAGCTAATAATGAGAAACCACTGAATTCTAAAGAAATGAAAAATCTTTACAAAAGAGGTTATGAAATGATGAAACAACTTGGTTATAGTGGAAAAAGATGTGGTGCTAGAGAACAAGGTATCTTTGTCCCTATAGATCCTCACACACAAGAAAAGACTAGTGGTCTTGGTTATTGTCCCTCGAAAGACACAAACAAGCCTTCACTTAGTATCAACACTATTACAAAACATCCTTCTAAGCCAACTTTAACGTTAGTACATCCTGAACTAAAAAACACTAGTGGTCTTGATTATCATCCTTTGAAAGAAACAAAAGAAATAGATAAATATTCACTTAACATTAATGTCATCATGCAAAACACTTATGATTTGAATTTGATAGATTTTACACCCTCCTATAAAGGAGAGTACAAAATCTCACAATCTAAAGAGTCTTGTGTAATTATGACACCTAATACTAAGCAAGAGATATCTTTTTTGCAAAATAAAGCAACATCTTCTACTTTTGATTAAGAGAGTATCTTGTTGAGACTCCTCCAAGATCATTTGATATATCTCCCTCCATGAACATGAAATAAATTTCATTACAAGATTCATTTTGCACATATCATAGAGTTTATGGTCATTCTACTAATGAATGGAAGAATTTGTGTGACAAAATTCAACATCTTAAGGAGTGTGGTACTCTTCCTTATGTTGGGGCACCTAATTCCTCTAATTGACATTGATTATCACTCTAGCATGTAATTTTTGGCTCATTCTTGTCTTACACTAAGTGGAGGCAAGGGGTTCGATAGCCTTGTCCTCGTATGTCACTTTCCATTGTATCTTTTGGATAGTTGACCACCTTTCATGTATATATAAGAGCAAGCTTGGGGTGTCAATGGAATTTATTAAGTTGGCTCACATGTGACATACTGAGCTATCTTTAGTCATTGCATTTTGGGGGCAACCCCTTCCCTTTGCATGATATAGCTTATTGGAAACATATGACTTGGCATAGGGATTTCTGAATAAGCTCTCATGTCTTCTTCTACTTTAAATCAATTTCTCATAGCAATGGCATTAGCAACTGCTTTAAAGTGTGGGCATACATCAACACTTATGTTTTATTGTACAATTTTATTTCTTCTTGTGATGTGCCCTTTTCTTGGTAATTTCATTGGGCTTGATTTCCTCTGAGAGTGTGATATTTCCTTAAATTTTCCTCACTTGGAGACATTAGGTACAATGTTCCCTAAAAAGAGACCTTGCATGAATTAAGAAAAATCCCTTTGAATGCACCTTACACTATTTTTTATATGGCCACCTTGCATAACACACTTTTCTTTCCTATGGATCCCTATGGTTTTTTCATGAGTTCCAAGCATACGAATATTTTCTTGCCTCATGAAACTCAAAGTTCTTTTTTGCGTGGCACCTTATCAAAGTTATTAGGAGGTATAACTTTGGTATGGTTTGATGGGAAGCTGATCTAAGGCATGAATTTCCCTTAGCCACTCACATGCATTTTAAGTTCATGTCGGTTGTTTGTGTATGTGTCTCACTCTCTTGGATTACTCACCCAAAAGACAACCTAAAGTTCCATTGCTTTAGAGTGTGTTAATTTTGGACAAACAACTTATATTTGATTCACATTGTGTTGGACAAATGGTCGAGGCTCAAACCACCTCTCTTTATTTTTGCTTGTTTTTATTTTTCTTTCTTTCAATTATTGGCATTGAATGTTTGTGTATGATGATGCTATAAATCATACACCTTGTGTGTGTCCTTTTGTGCTTATGTCATTTTGGCATAGGATCTCAGATCCTGTGGGCTTGACCACTTCCTTGATCTTTGTCCTCCTAGACCATCCACATTGGTACAATTGGACCCCTATTGAATATCTACTTTAGTGTGAGTTTGAAGCAAGTTCCTCTCACTAAAGTGGGGGCCAAATGTGGTAATGAAAAAAGTATCCCTTTTCCTTAATTTTGGAATAATTAATGTTAAAATGAATTTAAGGTCGCCCTGATCTAGTTTTGTGATTTGTTTTACACGTTCACATTAGGTCTTGGGCCCTTTCTAAGCTAAATAAACCTAACCTTTCCTTGATTTAATTTTGCAAGGTGTATTCATTCACACCTTCACATTAAATTTAGGGCCCTTGGACCTAATTTTTCCTTATTCTAGTGTTGTAATGTGTTGTATGCATTCACATTGGATTTAGGGCCCTTTTAAGCTAAATAGACCTAATTTTTCCTTATTTGATGTTGTAAATTATATTTATTTACACTTTCACATTGAGTTTTGGGCCCTCTTACATTTATGACTTTTATATCATCATTAATATACCCCTAATACCCTATATTGTGCATCTAGAGGCTTATTTCAACTAAAATCCCAACAAGATCAACATTTATAGACTTAATTTCTTAACTCCCCAAAACTCTCTCTAAAAAGGCCTCGTGGGACCCATACGCCACCTTGGATGTATGAGTCCCATTTGGCCCCTTTTAGGGTCTTGAGTGGGAAATTAGGGTTTTAAATTCAAATTTTATGAATGTTGGCCTATGGGATCTAATAAACGGTAACTTGGATGGATTGCCTATATAAAAAATGTCTCAAATCATTATTTCATTAAGACTTCATGATATCAATTCGAGCACTCAATAGTTAAGCATTCCAAGACTTCACAGGAGCATCAAGAGAGAATTCAAGAGCATTTCTAAGGTATTTAAGGGCACAATTCTTCATCAATTGTTGCAGCAATTCAAGATTCATCATGATGTTAAGATCATAAGGCATCAAGCATGTCATTGAGCTAATTTTTTGATGTAGCATTGAATATCCAAGATTAAGAATTGTTCTACACTTATTTCAAGGTCTAGATCTGCATCCTTCATGACCACTTCATGTTAAATTGCAGATTTACAAGACATCATTCAAGGTATCATTATCCATGTTTCATGTTCCTTGTTTCATGTTTTATGTCCTTATTCCATTATCTCATCATTTGGTTTAATTACTTAGAAGGGGTTTGACCAAGGAAAAACCTTATTACTAACAATCTGATGGCACCTTCAAATTTTCAAATTTGAAGTGCCCATATTGAAAAATGTGCATTTGCACACTCAGAAGTGCACCTGCAAAATTTGTCCAAGTGACCTAGTTTGGAGGGTCACAATCAGAGCCAGTTGATTGTCATGTTGAAAGGATTGTTTCTCTCTATTCTCCCCACATTAATGTGCTCCCTGGTCCAATTTCAAAGCCCCATGGTTAGATTTGCTATTTTTACTAGGTCAAAAGAAAATTCATTTTGCTTTGTTTTGTACCTACATTTTTAGAATGTTTCAAGGAGGTCAAGTTTGACCTTTAATATCTTATGATGAATGATGATTCAAGGAAATCCCTCTTGCACACATACTCAATGTACCTAGATGAGCTTATTTTTTTAGTAGCAGCCCCCCATAAGTTGTTTTAATATTTTTTCAAAGTGGTGACTTTGAGAGCCCTAATTGGTTTCTAACAGGTGAAATTGCAGAAAAGTCCAAGTAGGCAACTTTGGTATTTAATATTTTTCACCTCAGGAAGAATTTTTTCATTTCATTTGTTGTAATGAATTCTTGAGTCAAGTTTCTACATGTCTACTCAGTTTCAAACTCCCAGGATAAGTTTTGATGGGTTATTTAATTGCTTTATGATCACAACATGGCTAAAAATGGTGTCCCAAAATTTTTCAAAATTTGAAAATCTAAAGACAACCCATTTCTTCTTTTGGTCTAAAAATTTTACAGCTCCATTTTCCTCAAAACCGAAGGTCATATGATGTGTTATTTTAATGCATTTAGGGTGTGGTGAACATGTCCCGAGGATAGTTTACAAAGGAGGTACCTAATTATTGATGGTTGGGCGAAGTTTGAGAAATGGGCTTTCTCTAAATAATTAATCATTGTTGCATGCAAAAAATCTCAGCTTCAAGTGCCCCAATTTTCCCACAATGAAATTTCTCCATTTGGGCCGCAAGTGTAATTAGAAGTCAAATTTTTATAATTTTTCAAATGTTTATATTTAAAATATTTTGAGTATTTTAAATATTGGGAAAATGAAAAATGCATTTAGGGCAATCATAAAATATAATTTCAAATGTTCTAAGGAAAAGCAAGTTTAATTCTTTCTTGTGATTGGTTGAAAAGTGGCACAGCTTCACGGAGAACTCATCGCCCATTGTTGTTACCTTCTATTTTTTCATTCCAAATTAGTGATGAAGCGATACTATGTTCTCTTATCGCCTGTGATGGATTCAAGGGATCTCTTCCTCAACACATTGGCGATGGAGTATGTTCAGAGCTCTTTATCAATCATCACTAATTTATATCTCATTTTCTTGTTGCATCCACAATGGAGTGATGACTTCGCTCATCACTCATCTCAAACCTCTTCTCCATGATGAATCTGTGATGTGCAATGGTGCACTCCCTAGCTTCGATCATCACTAATTTCTTATGATCTTACCTTCTCAAATCCGCGATTGGCGATGGTGGCTTCCGTGAATAAAGTTTTCACATATAAAATAAAGTTCTATTTGTTGAGATGAAAAAGGGGCTGGAGAAAAGTAATTGAAGGTAAATATGAAGGTGCATAGGTAAATTAATATTTTCCTGAGAAATTATTTTCATGAGAACTTGACTCATTTTTTCATCGCCATTATATTTCTCATTTGGCATTTTCTATTGGAGATGCACAATGCTAAATATTGAGCAATGTTGGAGTAATGAACTCACGGGAAAATTGCTCTCTTTGTTAGAGGTAAATGTGCATGAGTAATGTGATTTTCACAGCCTGATAAAATAATTTGAATGCTTTCCCAAGTAAAAACAAAGGTTTGAAGCTGTGGATATTAGTAAATGACAAACACATAGGTAAAATGGGTATTTTATAGCCAAGGGGTTTTTTATAGCCAGAAGTGAAAAGTAAGGGCTCTCAATTGAGAGATTTTTTTAGTTGCGAGTAAAAAAGTGGGTATCTTCTACAACAAGGGATTTTTTAAATGTGGGTAAAGGAAAATGATGAAGAATAATGAGTCTTCACAAATGAGAATATTTTTTTTGTTGCAGGGTAGTAGAGTGAGGAGCAAGAAAACAAAGGGCAAGGATGAAGAGTCTTTAACAAGCAAAGAAGTTGCAGATCAACAAGCCTTAATGTGCCAAGTGTCTTCTTCAGATGAGCATTTAGGGTTTTATTTTTCCTTAAGTGTTGTTCTTGCTCCATTTTTGAGAGAGGCTATTTTTGTAATGTAACATAGAGAACACTGTAGTGTGAATATAGAGCATTTTAGAGTTAAGTTTTAGTATTTGAGTCTATCAATACTTATGTAATTTTTATTTCAATACTAGAAAAATAATGTTGAATGTTTCAAGTTTGAGACTATTTTACTCTCCTATGTACTAGTTTTATAGAGTATGAATGATATAATCAAGGTTGTCTTATTTGTCTCTATTAAAATTTTAGATAGTTGTGTGGATCTATTATTGTTTATTAATTCAAAGAATTAATGTAGGTGCTTGAATATGGTTGTAAGTTTGTATTTAATTGAGTGCTAGGATGTTAGTAAGAAGTAAAGGTTAAGACACAATGTTGAGATGTTGTAATGCAACATTTTAGAGCTTCATATGCTGTCAAGTGAAAATTGTTATCAGATTATGTATATGTTTGAGTCGACTCCATTCCAAGGATGAGGCACTGATCTAAGTTTTTTATTCATATTACATGTGTTATTTAATACAAAAACTAATCATCTTTTAAATTAAACATCCATCTCAGTTTGTTCATGTGAGGAGTTTAATGAGTTACATCTCTCATGTTTAAATTAGGCATTACTATAGAGGTCAACCAAGCATTTTTGGTACTTCAACACACAAGTATCTATAAATATACTATTGGGATTACCCTCTCAGGTTTAACAGAGCCTAAAGTGCAAGGGAGAAATGGGTATTTTATTCACTCTCCCATTCGTTTCCCATATCAACTCGTCGAGTCTGAATATAAGAGAGTGGCTACTCTTTAGGACTCGTTGCATCTGTTGATTTGGGAACCAATAGATTGGCGAATCTGTTAGGGATAATTCCAAAAATATTTGGTTACAGACCATTCAGTCAAATAGTCATTGAATTTTAAAAAATTGACCCAAGGACCTACATACTCGAAGGAGATTGCTCCAATGTTTTTGATGTATTCTTGAAGTTTTATGCTATGTTGGTAGAGAGAACTCAAAAATACATATATCTTGGAAGAAGCTTTTTTCTCCTTAAAGATCTTTTCCTCTTTTAAAGAGGTGATGACTCTACATAAGTTTCTACATCATCAGAAGGGTTGGTTGCAATAGTTCTCAGGTATTTTTCTATTGTAATATCTTTGTATGAAGGTTTTCAACAAAATTTCTAGTTAATATTGTCCCTTATTCAGTATTTCAAGATACTAGTAGAAAGGGAAATGAGAAAGTAAGATAATATAAAAAGATATCTCGAGAAGAAATTAGATGTAGAGGGAACATAAATTTTATTTGCAAATATGTATTGTTGTCCTAGTTCTCCCTCTACAAGTTGTAATATCATGACTAGAATACAACCATGTCCTCAAAGAAAAGTGTTCACTAATGAGAGATACAACCCTCTGGATTTCAGTAAAATCCAAGGTTACTGACATTTTGTACCAAGAAGAATTAATGAATATTTTCCTAAGTTTAGAGGAGGTTTTGAAGAATCAACATCACAACATGTACAAAATCTTCTTGATGTGATGGAAGATTGTCAAATAGTAGAAGAATATGTTGTCATGAAGTTTTTTGTAAGAACCTTAGAAAGTAATGTTGAATATTGGTTTTCTAGATTACCAATGCATTCCATAGATTCATGGCATGACCTCATAATGCATTTCATTGATTATTTTGAAGAAGAGTCAATAGACAATGACTGCTTGACTGAAGAAAGAAATCTGCATACCCAAGAAGTATTTGAAGAGAAATCTAAAAATGAGGTTGAAGCTATGTCACTTATTGATGCATTATATGATGTTAAAATATTTGAGGGTGAATCCTCCTATTATTTTCATGATAGATTCATGAAGATTTTATTGGCTATACTAGCATTAAATAGACCTAATGAATCAGTGTGTATTGATGTTTTTTGTGAAAGACTTGAGCCAAGTCTAAGTACTATGCCAACTCATTTGAAGTCTCCTAATCTTAAATGAATATATCAATGGCTTTTAGTAATTGAGAAAATGATAGATAAATATGGAAGTAATCTCCTAACTCAATTATGTGATGGTAATTTTTCAAGACTCAGTCCAATAGATGTAAATGGTATAGTAGGAGACAATGATAGTGCATCATTAGGTGATGAGGAAGTTGTTTTTGAGCAACCTACAAAAGAAATGTACCTAGATGAAGTATGTAGCCATGATGGTCATGATGAAGGCTGCAATGATGTAGATGAAAATGAAAGTGTTTTCTCTTCTATGGACTTTGAATATACATTTGGAGATCATGTTGATTCTGAAGTTTCATGTCTTCATGATGTGAGAAGTGGTGTTGTAAATGGAAGTTTGCAACCAGCTGAAAATTATTCTTGTTTGGGTGATCAATATGATTTCAATTCTATTTGCAGCCCTAGTGACTATGATTCCTCTCATGAGGAAGAGGTAGAATTAATCTCTTTTAGTGGAAAGTTCTCCAACAAGGAAAATGATGACAATACTTTTGAAATTTCACAAGAACAAGATGATGGATATGAACTGAATATTTTGTTTGAAGAAGACATGTGTGACCAGCAATGTAATGGTACAATTGGTCATGCCAATTCTACAAGAGAGTGCAGTATTGATGAAAGTTTTCATGATGATGAGACAAAGGAGCCTGATGATTTGAAGAGTACTTTTGAGAATGTCAGCATATCAAATAAAAATGACAGAGTATGCAGTGATTTTCAGTTAGAGCAATCATGTGTGAGAAATTGCAATGAAGAAACCAATGATGGTTTTCGGTTTGGCAGTGAAGAAGGTAGCCTTGCTGATTGTAGCAAAAGTATCGAAAAAGAAGGAGATATGTATGCAAGTGATTCATTGAGTGGATCAGGTCAAGTGGTTGGTTATGAGGAGCATGCATACATTGATAATGATAAACAAGGTACTCCTATTTTTTTATTCCTTACCTTCTACTTATTTTTCTAACTTTGAAGTTATCACTGAATGCTTGCATGAGGATAGCATTGATAAAGTTGTACATGAAAGTAAAAATGTGGAGACAAGTGTTAGTATAGTTAATGACATTTTCTATGATGAGTTTTCATTTGAAGAATATGATTGTTTCAATCACATGGATGCATATGTGGATCTCTTTTCTAGATCAGCAACTCATAGTTCTCCTCATGAGCAGTATGCTTCATATTGTCATGTTAAGGCAGCAGGAGGTGATGTTGACTTAGATAATCCTTGCATTGATAAATCTATTTTGAACACTCATTATGATGAATTTGTTACAAATGAAGATTCTAATTCATTAGAGTGTGCATCTGAGGTTTTCTTGTGTGCTAATGTGAATAATGCAGATAGTCTTGTCTATGAGCTTGAAGTAGGAAACATTGTTTGGGATGCTGGCATTTCTTTAGAATGCTATGATTTGAATGTGGATAAAGGTATTATGAGTTTTGGTGAATCTTGTTTTTAGGATATTGAGACATATGGTAATATCACTAAGTTGTGTTGTTGGGATGATGATAAACTTGTATGTGATGCAATCCAGTTGGATGAGTTACAAAAGTGTGAGCACTCTTTGCTTGACACACAAAAATATTGCACATTGTTTCTTAAGGATGATGTCCTCTCTGAGCCTGATCATTGTGAGGGAATTAGTAAATCGGATGAGGTTGTATTTTTAGATGGACTTGATCACTATCCTCACATTTTGTCACTTTCCATAGAATCAAAAAATGAAATGAGTGGAAGTGATGCAACCTATGTCATTTGGTTTCCCTATAATAGTAAAGATAAATTCTAAGGTAGCCTGACACTTGCCTTTGCAATAATTAAGTTACTCATGATGCTATGGTATGGCAAAGGAAAATATGGATTAAAAGAGACTAACTCTTTTAATTGATTGGTATTTGACAGCAGAAAGAACTAGCTTCCCTTTTCCATTTGGTGGCATTGGGCCACCAAATGAGATTTAAAAGTTAAAATAAAGACTATGTTGCCCAATGATTCAGGCACCTGGTCTGCTCTCCTAGAGATCTGAATTCTTTCTATGCTTGTAGGGGGCATACATCCCTAGAAAGAGCCTTTGATGGAACCCTCAAATTTTCAAATTTGAAGTTCCCATATTGAAAAATTTGCATTTGCACACTTAGAAGTGCACCTGCAAAATCTGCCCAAATGATCTACTTTGGAGGGTCACAATTCAAAGCCAGTTGATTGCCATGCTGAAAGGATTGTCACTCTCTATTCTCCCCACATTAATGTACTCCTTGGTATGATTTCAAAGCCCCATGCTCAGATTTTCTATTTTTACTAGGTCAAAAGCAAATGCATTTTGCTCTGTTTTGCACCTACATTTTTAGAATGTTTCGAGGTCAAGTTTGACCTTTAATATCTTATGATGAATGATGATTCAAGGAAATCCCTCTTGCACACATACTCAGTGTACCTATATGATTTTATGTTTCTAGTAGAAGCCCCCCAGAAGTTGTTTTGATATTTTTTCAAAGTGGTGACTTTGAGTGCCCTAATTGGTTTCTAATAGGTGAAATTGCAAAAAAATCCAAGTAGGCAACTTTGGTATTTAATATATTTCACCTTAGAAAGAATTTTCCCACTCAATTTATTGCAATGAATTCTTGGGTCAAGTGTCTACATGTCTACTCAATTCCAGGCTCCCAAGATAAGTTTTGATGGGTTATTTAATTGCTTTATGATCACAACATGGCCAAAAATGGTGTCCCAAAAATTTTCAAATTTTTAGAATCTAAGGACAACCCATTTCTTCTTTTGGTCTAAAACTTTTATAGCTCCATTTTCATAAAAAATTAAGGTCATACAATGTTTTATTTTAATGCATTTAGGGTGTGGGGAACACATCCTACGACTAGTTTACAAAGAAGGTACCTAATTCTTGATGGTTGGGAAAAGTTTGAGAAAATGAGTTTTCTCTAAATAATTAATCATGGCCCCATGCAAAAATCTTGGTTCCAGGTGCCCCAGTTTTTTTGCAATGAAATTTCTTCATTTGGGCCGCAAGCGTAATTAGAAGTCACAAATTTTTATAATGTTTCAAATGTTTATATTTAAAATATTGGGAAAATGAAAAATGCATTTAGGGAAATCATAAAATACAATTTCAAATATTCTAAGGAAAAGAAAGTTTAATTGTTGCTTGTGATTGGCTGAAAAGCGGTAGCACGGCTTCACACAACTTCATGGAGAACTCATCGCTCGTCATTGTTGCCTTCTGGTTTTTCATTCCAAATCAGTGATGAAGTGATACTATGTTCTCTCATCACCCATCATGGATTCAAGGGTTCTCTTCCTCAACACATTGGTGATGGAGTATGTTATGAGCTCTTTATAGCGCATCGCTAATTTATATCTTATTTTCATGTTGCATATGTGATGGAGCGATGACTTTGCTCATCGCTCATCTCAAACCTCTTCTCCATGATGAATATGTGATGCACGATGGTGCAATCCCTAGCTTTTCTCATCACTAATTTCTTATGATCTTCCCTTTTCAAATCTATGATTGGCGATGGTGGTTGTTGTGAATAAAGTTTTCACATATGAAATAAAGTTCTATTTGTTGAGGTGAAAAATGGCTGGAGAAAAGTAATTGAAGGTAATTATGAAGGTGCACAAGTAAATTTATATTTTCCTGATAAATGATTTTCACGAGAACTTGGCTCATTTTTTCATTTCCATTATATTTCTCATTTGGAATTTTCTATTGGAGATGTGCAATGCTAAATATTGAGCAATGTTGGAGTAATGAACTCATGAGAAAATTGCTCTCTTTGCAGGAGGTAAATGTGCACGAGTAATGTGATTTTCATAGCTTGATAAAATAATTTGAATATTTTCCCAAGTAAAAATAGAGGTTTGAAGTTGTAGATATTAGTAAATGATAAATACACAGGTAAAATGGGTGTTTTATAGCCAAGGGGTTTTTTACAGCTAGAAGTGAAAAGTAAGTGCTCTCACTTGCGAGATTTTTCAGCTGTGAGTAAGAAAGTGAGTATCTTCTACAACAAGGCATTTTTCAAACATGGGTAAAGGAAAATGATGAATAATGAGTCTTCACAAAGGGGAATATTTTTTTTGTTGCAGGGCAATAAGTGAGGAGCAACAAAACATAGGGAAAGGATGAAGAGTCTTCAACAGGCAAAGAAGTTGTAGATCAACAAACCTTAATGTGCCAAGTGTCTTCTTCAGATGAGCATTTAGGGTTTTATTTTTCCTTAAGTGTTGTTCTTGCTCCATTTTTTAGAGAGGTTGTTTTTGTAATGTAACATAGAAACACTGTAGTGTGAATACAGAGCATTTTAGAGTTAATTTTTTGGATCTGAGTCTATCAATACTTATGTAATTTTGATTTTAATACTGAAAAAATAATGTTGAATGTTTCAAGTCTGAGACTATTTTACTCTCCTATGTACTAGTTTTACAGATTATGAATGATACAATCAAGGTTGTCTTATTTTTCTCTATCAATTTGAGATAGATGTCTGGCTCTATTCTTGTTTATTAATTCAAAGAAT
Organism: Sequoia sempervirens; assembly: GCA_007258455.2. Classification (NCBI taxonomy): domain Eukaryota; kingdom Viridiplantae; phylum Streptophyta; class Pinopsida; order Cupressales; family Cupressaceae; genus Sequoia; species Sequoia sempervirens. The sequence continues at coordinate 420,662,077 of VDFB02000017.1, forward strand.
TAATGTAGGTGCTTGAATATGGCTGTAAGTTTGTATTGAATTGGGTGCTATGATGTTAGTAAGAAGTAAAGGTTAAGACATAATGTTGAGATGTTGTAATGCAACATTTTAGAGTTTCATATGTTGTTACGTTAAAATTGTTATCAAATTATGTATATGTTTGAGTCAACTCCATTCCAAGGATGAGGCACTGATCTAAGTGTGTTATTCATGTTACATGTGTTAGTTAATACAATAGTTGATCATCTTTTAAATTAAACATCAATCTTAGTTTTTTTCCATGAGGAGTTTAATGAGTTACATATCTCATGTTTAAATTAGGCATTACTGTAGAGGTCAGCCAAGCCTTTATAGTATTGTCTCTATTAAGCATCTAAAGGAGAAACATTTGTTTACATTGTATTTGGTACTTTAGCACACAAGTATCTTTAAATATACTATTGGGATCACCCTCCTAGGTTTAATAGAGCCTAAAGTGTGGGGGAGAAAGGGGTATTTTATTCACTCTCCCGTTCGTTGGCCATATCAACCCATTGAGTTTGAATATAAGAGAGTGGCTACTCTTTAGGACTCATTGCATCTGTTGATTTGGGAACCAACACAATCAACAAGTTTTTCTGCTCTTTACATGTGTGATTTCAAATCTAGGTGTCTTGGAGCATGAAGGTTACAAGCTAGAAGGAAGTTGTTGGAGTTGTCTACTCACTTGCAAGGTCACTGAAATTCTTCTACAGGTCTGAATTAGGGATTGAAATTCAAAAACAAAATGTGGTAGAAAGAGAAGAGATTGGAGAGAAGAATCAGATATTAATCCTCTGAAAAATCATACTGGGAATGATACGCCACCTTGGGTGTATGAGTCCTCATACAACCAATTTTCAAGGTTTCAAGAGATTTAGAATAAGTACTGTTAGATTCTAGTTTTGGTGCAAAAACCCAGTCTGGGACTAATCACCTAGACTGGTGTATGAGTCCCACTTAGCATTAAAATCAACATTTCCAACATTTCCAGTTCTTATTCAAACCTCTTCAGGTTTCTAGGTGCACACTTCTGATTTTACAGTCTTTTGTTTTGATTTATATGCATTTCTAGGTCATTCATTCAAGTTTCATGCATCACTAGGTTTAAATATCAGATCTTGCATCTCATTATTCTTTCCAAGCCTTATCTTGCTGGTGAACCCCTATTTAGTTTCTAATTACACCCTAGGGAAGCCCTATTGCAAGATCTCTTTCTCCTTCACATACTTTAGATTGAGATCTCTAGGGTTTTCCTTGAATGTGGAGTATAGAAGATCGTTGTCTTATGTCCTAAACCTTAGTGATGAAAATTTTCTATCTTACACTAAATAACTCAATTTGTTCATTCAATGAACATTTTGAGGCCTTTATCAACCATTTCTAACTACACATGACTCCTAAGATGACCTTAGCTGATTTGATGAGATATAAGCAAAAGGATGATGAAAAGGTTACTGACTTCATTTCATGTTACCAATTGCTTTATTCCCAAATCAACATAAAGATTCTTGATTTTCTCCTTCAATGAATGTTCCTTGAGAACTTAGAAACTAATATGAAAGATAAGCTTGGAATCATGAAATTCCCTTCCTTTTTACGCTTGTGTACTACCCTTTGTGATTATCAAATATCAATTAGTAGTTGTGAAACAAAACCCACCTATAGTCGTACTGAAAAGTTTGAATCTACAACTTGAAACAAGTATGACCCTTTTAGGAAACAAAATAAAGGCCTTCTTCAACTAAATCCCCCTCAACCAACCCAACATGATACCCAAGTGGTTACTATAAAGAAGACAAATCCTTTTACATTTGGGGATCCGAATAGAAAATTTACTCCCTTACTCGATACCCTCCATAACACCATGTTTCAACTTCTAGAAAATAACTTGATTTCCTTACCTCTCATTAAAGCTCTTGATCCTACTAAGCCATTACCTCCAAACTTTAGATCAAATTTATATTGTCATTTTCATCATCAAAATGGGCATGATACAAAACATTGTAAGCGTCTTAAACACATGGTGCAAGACCTCATTGATTCTAATCATATTCAAATTGGTGGTTTCAATGATTGAGGTAATAAGTTTGTTGCCCCTCCCAACTGAAACCTGTAAATATTTACCAACCCCATTCCAAATCATAATTTTTCATTTGTCAAAGCTAGTGAAACTAAGAATGATATGATGAATTTTGACAAAGATAATGACAACATGGATACTAATGAACAAATTCCTCTGGATAATATGGTTGGATTGATCAAAATTCAACCTTGTAAGGGCCAAACTAAAATACCTCTTGAAATTAATTTCTCATCAAAATATATAATTAGAAAGGTACCTGATGGTCCTCTTACATAGCCAGTTGAATCAATGAAAAGCCTACTAATGGGATATTAATTGATCTCATCTAAGTAGATAATTTGATCATTGAATAATTCTTACTTGTGCATGAACTCTATCAAGATACATATGATAAACCAAAAGCATGGATAGAAATGCATAATGGCTTTGCTTTCCCTACGATAGGTTCAATCACACTTCCTTTAAAAGTTGGACTAAAATAATTAGATGTCTCATTCTCCATCATCCCAATGTCAAATCAATTTCATGTGAAGCTTGGTTATCCATGGATACACTCCATAGAATCCATCCCATTGGTTATGAATAAATGTTTTAAGTTTCCCTTTGACAATTAGATCTTTACTATGCACCATAGTGGCTTTAATTATTGGAGACATTGGCCTCAAACTTACAAACCTAGACCTTTTGAAAGAGAAAAATTGGTGAGACACCTAAGATGTCCTAGCAATGAGCAGGTTATTTCTAAAGGCTCCAAGAGGACAGATTGGTGAGACTAATGGTTGATATTTTCGATGGGAGCAGTCTGCGTGACCTAAATAGTCAGTGCGAGATTCCTAACTCTCAACAATGATAGAATTCTGGCCAAAGAGTTCCATCGGGGAGGCTCTTGCCAATGGTTGTGCATGGGTCAGTGTTAGGGTAACATTGGTCTTTGGTCAGACCTGAGAATGTTGGACCAACCCTTTTGATCTTGCCAATGAGTCTGGACATTGGTGTGACTCCTACCAATGAGGTGTTCTGAACCAATGTTGAACTTAAGGTCATCAAGGTGACATAAGACCTCAATGAGAATTTTTGAGTTGACCTTGATAGTATTGTTCTTACCGATGGATCTATTCAATCTGAATGTTGGGGAGACTCTTTCCAATTTTGGTTTGGGTCATTGGGAAAACATGGAGCCTAGCAGTGACTCTTACCAAGGTGTGTTCTCGTGCCAATAGCTCTGTTCCAGTTGGACATCTGGGTGACTCTTACCAATGAGGTATTTGTGAACGAGAGTTAAGCTTAAGGTCGTCGAGGTGACATGATACCTCATGGAGACTTTTGAAACTCATAACAATAGTGTTAATCATGTTGAAGAACTTGAAGCATACCATGGGTTAATGAGTGTGGACTTGGTTGAATGCTAAGGTGTACGCCAAATAGTGGAGGATGTTGTAGACTTAGAGATGTTCATTCGATGAATGGTAAGATTGATAGTTGGTATACCAAGAGAAACTGAAACCGAACCATTTCTAGATGATAAACAAAATCTTTTGTATAGAGATTGAATCGATCATTACAGGTTGCTATACATTGCAACGTACTATAACTATTAGAGGGTGAAGAATGTGAACCTAAGAAGCCTAAGCGTTGGGCTAGCCGAGAGGCTGGTTGGGAGAGTGTGGACTAGTTAGAGGAGAAGGATCTACACTGTATGTTGTGTGAGAATGTTGTAACAGTGTGAGGATTTTGAATGGTTATGTTGTATGTATTCTCTAGATGGAAAAGATGTGTAAACTATTGTAAAGGTTGTAAGCCTGAATTGTATTGTAACTCTTTTGTTGTTGAATAATACGATGGATAGATCTTTTGGAGCATGGGGTTTTTTACCTAAAAAGGTTTTCCCCACATAAATTTGTGTGTCCATTTATTTTTGTCTTTCATGTTTAGTGATTCTACAAGTTGAATCTGGTTGATGTTTGTTGTTGAAAACAATTAAGATTGCATGAGCTTTTCTCAGAAGAATCAATGTAGAAAATTAAATATGTTTGATTCCACTTTATGGCATAGTAGTATATGTCTTTGAAGCTATCTAGTAGTACATGTCTTTGAGGCTATCCAATAAATTAAATTCACCAAAGGAACTACTGATCTTAGATGTTTCTTTCTAAGATGACTAATATTTCCCTTCAAATGGTATCAGAGCCTTCTTTTAGGGATTGGTTTGTTCCTATTTTTTTGGTTCTGTAGATTCATTTTGTGAAGATTTTATAGCCTAACAAGCTTGACGAGATCTAAAGGAGTTAGTTGATGATTGATCCTTTGGTGAGTAGAATTTCTTTCTCTTTTTAAGAGACAACATGTAGTCTGAGAGATATTGAATATGGAGATATTAGAATTGATCATATTGTAATGATGTGGTTTGAGGCTTCTGGTTGGTAGCGAATGACCCTAATGCAAAGGGGTGTGAGTTTATGCTTATGGTTGTGTTGCAGCAGAGTGTGGTTCATACTTGGTGTCTATGTGAAAGGCTCCCTGATGGTATGGGGATTCTTGGGTTGTTATTCAGCCATGGAGTACTGTGTTAGAGCTGGGTGTTTTGACATGGTATTGAAGGTGTTGTTCTCTATTACCCTGATTGCATGTAGGTGATGAAGTTGATCTTTGGGTGGTCTGAAAACTTCTGAATAGCCTGGCTCTCTTGTATGTATGTGCATGCTGGTGGTTATGGAACTGGTCTAGAATGGGCCTAGAGTTCATGTACTACTTGTTCCTTTTAAGGATTCCTTGTACTTGCATGTCTCAGATTCATGTTCTTTGAATTTGAAGAGGTTTTATAGATTTTTGTTTAAAGAATCTATGGTTATGCATAGTCATGTTGTTCCATTGTTTTGGTTAATTATGATGGTTGTGAGTAGAATTTTGAGTCATCCAAACGTGCAATGGATATGGGTGTGCATGGGTTTTTTATAAACACTATGGTTTTGTAGGTTTTACATGGTCAAGAAAAACTTGTGATTATGCAAAGCTGTTATTAAGCTATTTTCTAGACCCTGGCTTTTGGGGTGTGACTGGATGAGATAGTTGCAGTTTAGTATGGCAAGAGGAGATGAGATGCCTTCTTTACATGGGAGTGTTGGTAAGTGATTCTTCGCTCAACATTATTGTTTTGTTTCTTTCTTGCTTTCCCTTGACTATGGTGCTCGTTGTGGACATGATTGGAAAATAAGATTTGATCATGATCTAGTGTTTGATTCAAGTTGTCTGCATTGCTATTCTCCTTAAGATCTCAATCTTGTAGTATCCAGTGTGATGATGGATTTGCATGCTTCATTGATTGAATCTATGGGTTTAGTAATGTTGTGGGCTATCTTTACCTACATGTTTGTTGTGGGACAACTCGGAAGTGGATTGTCAATATCAAAGAGGTTTGATTATGTGTCTGTGCAGATCTGCTAGCTGGCCTTGTCTCTAGTCACTTGTGCATTGACGTGGTTGCTTCTAGATGAGAGGATGGATGATGTAGAGTACCTAAATAGATAACTATGGGGACCTGTAGCATGTGTATCACGATGTCATGAAGAGCTTGATACACATTTTTTGTGTAAGCTTTTGATAGTGATGGTGTTGTTTGCTTGGTTGTAGATCTTGGTGCTACTTGGTATTGTTGTTAGATGGACATGCTGCTGAGTGAACTTGGAGGTTTTTCATATTAGTAGATGTTTGGTCATGATTCTTAGAGATCTCGAGTGTCACGGTTCAATGGGAGCTTTAGCAATGACTATAGATTCACCACTTGGTGGTGAATGATCTTCTTTAGTGTTGCAGGTGTTACTAGGAGGGACTTTTAGATCCTATTGCCACAAAAGGGTTCTTTCACATTTGGATAGACACTATTTGAGGATATGTAACATCTTGAACCATGGAGGACATATGAATTCTTTGGTTGAGGTGTTGGTGGTGCTTGACAGGTGATGTTGGTTTGTAGTTGTTTCATGACATGATATACTCTTGCTTGTGCATTAGATTTTTGGCATGAGCATTTCTCTTGAGACCATGGTAAGGTCACTTAGAGTGTGGTATCTCCTAATAGGGATGGTAAGATCATGATTTCATGATAAGTTCCTAGTTCAGATGATTGGAGCTTTGATAGTGGTCTGGTGATTCTCTATGTTTTGGGTACATTGGTCATATGCTTGAGAACTTCATGATATTGCAGTGATGCATTTAGAGTTTAGCATTAGATTATCATTTATAGATGCTCATGGATACATGGAGAATAAGGTGAGGCTATAATTCTCTTGAGATGGGAGAAGTGTAGTTGATGGTTACTCTTGGTGAGATCTCAATAGAAAGTTCGAGCAACCTACACCTTGGTTGGACATGAGTTCAACAGAGACCTATGAGGAGATTGCTCTTGGATGAGTCATGATGGCTTGCACATCTTGGAGGAGAATTCTCATTCCCACTCTTGGTCTACTCGACGGTTTATCACTTGAGAGGTAATATCCATTTTTTCTCTCAAGTGATTTATGTTTTCTTTCATAGACATGGATCTTGAGTTGCTAATAGATGGTTCTAGAGGATTCATTGTGAGAGATGGATAGCATGGTTATCTCCTTGGGTTTTTATTTTCATTTATGATGATTATAGGAGATGTTTTATGGGATGATTTCCTAAGATGGGAAATGGAAGATTTTTATCTTCTTTGAGAGGCTTACATCCATATGTTGTGTTTGATATTGGAGATTGAATGATTGAGTGTTGTTATGCTATTCTCTTTGGGGTTTTTTTTTAAGAAGATCATACTTGTCATAGGTGATATTTAGAGGTGTATGTAGGAGGATGTTCTATAGGTACATGATGTGCATTTTTTCTCTCCTTTTTGGTCTTAGTTATTTTCTTGAAGGTTTGATTTCATATCACATTGTTCTGAGATTTGGTTGGAGTTATTTCTTTTCACTCAAGTTCTTGGGTGATAACTTGAAGGTTCTTAATCTCTTTCCTATGGTGGGTGTGAAGAGCTTGGGAGAGCTATGAATATTGGTGGTGAGAATTGTTCTTACAGACTATTAATTTTAAGGTTGTGCATATCTATGTTGGTTTTTCTTTGGTACTATATGGTTACACTTTCTATGTGTTGTCATTCGTAGACTTGTTATGCTTTCAATCTTTCAGATTTGGTGTTATCCATGCAGTGGGAGTTTTTGAATGTGTTTTATCTTCTTTGACTGGTTGGCACATGGAGCTTTCTTTTGCAGTTGATGAGTTGGATATGTAGGTGGCATGAGTTTACTAATGAGGATACTTTGAAGGTATGCGAGATTGGATGGATTAACACTTGCTATGGGTGTTATTTTCAGTCGTGTGCATTGATCAATTGGATGGGAGTAGTCAGTTTTTTGGTTGTTGTTCTAGTTGGTTGTCTATCTTGTTTCTGGAGAATGGCTTCATGATTATGTTTTGTTTGAGCTTTAAAGTTGTTGCTTTTGTACAAGCTATGAGCACAGTGGCGTGATGGCAAGAAATCATTGCTTTTCCAGAGATGGTGAACATTTTTTGAATGTTATTGTATATGTCTTGGAGATAGGGACTTCAATCTCTATAGTTTCTTGGTGCTCTAGAGGTGTCAGTAAGATCTTTGTCAAGTGGGATATTGTTGGAGAAATGTGCCTCAAATTTACTGACCTAGACCTCTTGAAAGAGAAAAAATGGTGAGATGTCTGAGATGTCTTGGCAACAAGCAAGTTAGTTCTAAAGGCTCCAAGAGGACAGATCAATGAAACTAATGGTCGACCTTGCTGACAAGAGCAGTCGATGTGACCTAAAATGTCGGTGAGAGATTCCTAACTCTCGACGATGATAGAAGTCTGGTTGAAGAGTTTCGTCAAGGAGACTCTTGTTGATGGTTGTGCATGGGTCAATGTCGGGGTAACATTGGTCTTCAGGTTAGACTTGAGAATGTTGGAACAACCCTTTTTATCTTTCCAATGATTCTGGACATCGGTGTGACTCCTATTGATTAGGTGTTCTGAACTGATGTTGAACTTAAGGTCATCAGGGTGACATAAGACCTCAAATGAGACTTTTTGAGATGACACCAATAGTATTGTTCTTACCAATGGATCTATTGAAACTGAATGTCAGGGAGACTCTTGTCAATCCAGGTTTGGGTCATCGAGTAGACATGGAGCCTCACAATGACTCTTATCGAGGTGTGTTCTCCTATTGATAGGTTTATTCCAATTGGATGTCGATGTGACTCCTGTCGATGAGGTGTTTGTCAATGAAAGTTAAGCTTAAGGTCATTAGGGTGACATGAGACCTCATGGATACTTTTGAAACTCACAGTGATAGTGTTAGTCATGTCGATGAACTTGAAGAGTACCATGGGTGAATGATTGTAGACTTTGTTGACTATTGAGGTGTACTCCAAACAGTGGAGGACGTTGCTGACTTGGAGATGTTTGTTTGATGACTGGTAAGATCGATAGTTGGTATATCAAGAGAAACTAAAATCAAACCATTTGTGGATGATGAAAAAAAATTATTGTACAGAGATTGAATTAATGATTGAAGGTTTGTATACATTGCAACGTACTATAACCATTAGAGGGCGAAGAATGTGAACCTGAGAAGCCTAAGGGCTGGGAGAGTGCGGATTGGTTATAGGAGAAGGATCTGCATTGTATGTTGTGTGAGAATGTTGTAACAATGTGAGGATTCTGAACGGTTATGTTGTTTGTATTCTCTAGATGGACAAGATGTGTAAACACCTGTAAAGACTATAAGCCTGAATTGTATTGTATCTCTTTTGTTGCTAAATAATGCAATGGCTATATCTTTTGGAGTGGGGGGTTTTTAACCTAAAAAAAATTTCCCCATGTAAATCTATGTGTCCATTTATTTTTATCTTTCATGTTTAGAGATTCTACAAGTTGAATTTGGTTGATGTTTGTTGTTGAAAACCATTAAGATTGCATGAGATTTTCTCAAAATAATCAATGTGGGAAATTAACTATGTCTAATTCTTCTTTGTGGCATAGTAGTATGTGTCTTTGAGGCTATCTAAGAAATTAAAGTCACCAAAGGAACTACTGATCTTAGATGTTTCTTTCTAAAATGACTGATATTTCCCTTCATTAATCATGCGTCTTCTAGTGGGAATTCTCATTGGATTTCTTTTGGACTAATCCTATTGAAATGAAGATTTATTTTCCAAATCCTATCACAAGTTTAAGGAAAAACACATAGAAAAATTATTCCTTCAAAACATGCCTCAACCCATGATTGAGCCTCCTATCTTTGATGAAACCATGATTAAACCAAAAACCCTTCCAAGTAACCAAGACCAACCCAATATAGATCATTTTCCTATCTCCTACAAATGACCAAGAGAACCAAAACAATCCCATTGTTCCTCCTAAGATAAATTTTTTTTACAAACCTAAAGATAAAGTGGTTGAATAGTGAACAATAGGGGAAATGGGGATGCTTTATGGCCTAGGTCATAGAACACCACTATTCTCCTATTTTCATTCAAGAATTTCCTAGGATTCCAAATAGGATTTACTATCAACCTCAAAGGTGAGTCAATTATCAACAAGGAAGACCTAGGAGGGGGTTCTTTAGGATTTTATGGGTTCACAACTAAGCAAAAGCTTGAAAAAGACACTTTAAAATTCAACTTACAAAACCTAGTAATGCAAGCCAAATAATGAACATAAATGATGAAATTAAGCAACAACTAGTCAAGGTATGTGTACCTGGGAAGTCTGAAAATGTGATAAAGATTCTAGAAATGCAAAGATGTAAAAATATGCTAGGGAGGACTAAGATACCCTTACTTTTGACTTAGTCCCACTGCTATTTTTTGGGGGAAATACGAAATATTTGAATATTGGAACAAAATCCAAAAGAATCTTTGCAAAATTTCATGTGGAGGACTACGATGCCCTAGGTGGAAACTTAGTCCCAATCTGAATTTTTGAAATCTTTGAAAGTGATCTTGAGGTTCAATGTTTGCACTTCCTTCTTCTTTGATCTTAGGTTTTGAAACTTTTAGATCTGGCTTGTAGGCGAGTTTTCGTGAAGATGGAAACTTTGCAATACAAATTTTCAACTTTTCACTTCAAATGATCTTCAAGTATTCAACCTAAATCTGCAAACACAAGCATGCAAGAGAGGAAAAAATTGTTGATTGTTAGTCAATGGGGGTTTTCCTTGGTCAAACCCCTTGTTGGTAATTCAACCTTGAAATGAAATAGAATAACGGAGGGAAATGATGAATGAAAAAATTGCTATGTTGCAACTCACCAAACCACTGTTATGGAATCTACAAACTTGTGTGAAATGGCTAGCTTGAATGTAGATCTTGAAATGTTTGAATGCTTGATAGATCTTGACTTGAATTGCTTGCTTGAATAAAAACCCTATATCACAAATGGTAGCTCAAAAACACACATGATGAAAGAATATATTTGAAATGATGCTTGAATATTGATGATGGCTCCAAATGCTTGATAAATTTCTCTTGAATGCTCTTGATCTCATAAAATTTCCTTAGGAATGCTCTCATCAACTTGCTATATGAAAAATGAGTGAAAGAACCTTGTATGTATACTTATCTATGTTGACTATCCTAAAATTACACCACAATAAGATGACATATTAATTCATTAATTAAAGGAGGCTAAATCATGCCAAAATTTGAAATAAGATCCTGAAAAATAACTTAAGGGGGACTAAGACACCCTAGGTGGCATCTTAGTCCTGAGGCATGAAGCTTGAGGCACAGACCCTAGAAAGGAGCCCATTTAAGGTGCACTCAAAATCAGGGTCCCAAGACCTTTGGAGGATAAAGATGCCTTAGGTGGTGTCTTAGTCCCAACCCAAAAATTAGGGACACACAGGTAGAATCATTAAATTATTATTTCCCCTTAGATGGTTGTCAGGATTAGCCATAAAAAGATATAATTCATTAGGCTTGTGGATGCAAAATAGGACCAATTAAGACATAAATAGGGATAAACAAAGCAAGGAAAGCCCAAACAAGTGTGAAAATGCAAGGGTATGCATTTTTCTACACTAAAAACAACCTCCCATGGTTCCTTCTATTCCCCCTCTAAGAGAATAAAAGAAACCCATGGTTGATGAACCCACTCCTACACAAACACAAATTGAAAATCCTACCAAAATAAATAGAAATGATAGAGAGTGTAGGAATAGACATCATACTATCGCTCAAAGGTTAAACTAAGAGAACATCAAATAAAATCAACATCCAAACTCAAGTGAAGCAATACATGATATGTCACCCTCTTCACCACAACAAAAAGATACTATATGACAACCACAATAGGGACTAGCACCTTCTTTGGACCGCACTTGTTGTTGTCCCTTTGGCTAGTTTTCCACCTTCTGCATATGATGAACAAGATTGGGATGTGAATTACCTGATATAGGTTGACTCACATGTTCCTTACTAGCCTCATCTTTTTTTTCTTTTCCATGTTATATGTGTGATTGCATGTGAGTAATGTGATCTCCCATGTTGTTTTGTTTGATGTATCCCTCTATTTGTGGCATTCCTCTATTTGTATCTGAAGTCTTCTATATGTTGTAAAACTTTATCTTTTCTCCGTCTTGTATTTTCCTTTTAAGGATGACAAAAGGCGTCGAGATATTCAAGTCTCTCTTCCATGTTGACCCAAAATATTTTCTTTGTTTTCTCTCTCTTTGTGTCATTCCTCCTGTTCCATGAGTATTTGGGGAATGATGACATTTTTGAGCTCTATAATCACATTGTAGCAAAGATATACTAACCCTGAATCTATGGATCCCTTGTGTGTTATTTTAGTATTTTATTGTGGTGACAACCCCTTCCTTTTTCATGACATAGCTTCATTTGGAAACATATGACTTGGCATACGTCTTTCCAAATAATCTCTCATGTCCTCTTTATTGTTATCATTAATCATTTCCTACTTTAAATTAATTTCTCACAACATGGTTTTTAGCAATTTCTTTAAGGTGGGGGCATACATTGGCATTATTCTTTTGCATTTTAATTACAACTCATGTTTCATTGTGTGGTCTTCTTCCTTCATGTGATGCATCTTTTTCTTTGTGGTGACATTTGGTGCAATTTCCTTCAAGAGCATGACCTCTCTTAACATATTATATTCCTCTTAGTGTAAATTTCAATCAAAGTGCATTCCCTAAGTTGTGAATCTTCTATTCTTCGATTGGTCCTCTCTTGGAGACATTAGGTATGATGTTCCCTAGGCTGAGACCTTATATGAACAAAGGAAACCCCTTTTGAATGTACCATTACACTATTTTTCATTTACAATAACTATTATATGGCCACCTTGCACAACACACTTTGCTTGCCTATGGATCCATCTTGTTTTTTCATGGGTGTTAGCATACAAAGATTTTCTTGCCTCATGAATCTCGTTGTTCATTTTATGTGGCACCTTATCCAAGTTATCAGGAGGTATAGCTTTGGTATGGTTAGTACATATGGGAGTTGACCATAGACATTACTTTCCCATAGCCACTTGCTTGTTTGTGTGGGAACATACCAACCATGTGTGTGTGTCTCTCACCTCTCTGGGGACTCACCTAGTGGATACTAGATTCCACTAGCTCATGTGAGCATGCATTTTTTTTGCATAGTGGACATCGTGTTCCACTTGTAAACTTTTTTTTGAAAAAATAGCTTATACTAAGTCCATGTTGTGTTGGATAAATTATCAAGGCTTGATCCACCCTCTTTTTCCTTTTTCTTTCTTCTTTATGTCTTTGATAGTGTATGCTTGTATTTTGTTGTTGCTTCATACATCATTCACATGTGTGTTCTTTTGTGCCTATGTTGGTTTTCCATAGGATCTTGATCCTAGGGGATTTATCATTTTCATCCTATCTCACTAGCATTTGTATATTTGGACCCCTCTTGATGCACATTTGTCTACTTTAGTGTGAGTTTGACACAAGGTCATCCTCTCACTAAAGTGGGGGCTAAATGTAGTATAAAAAATTGTACTACCTTCTAGGAGATAGTACAATTTCACACTCTTCTTGGACCTATTTTAGTACCATTCCATTCATTTCCTTTAAATCATCATTTATAGGCCCCTAAGACCCTCTATTATATATCCCAAGGTTTATTTCAACTGACTTGAAAAATTCAATAAATGCATTTAATATTCTAACCCCCTGACATTCTCTCACCTCAAAAACTTAAGGTGGGACTAATACACCACCCTAGGAATATTATTCCCCCTATGTGGGACCTATATGCCACCCTTGGTGTATTAGTCTCATTTGGGGTCTTTTTAAGTTTTTGAGTGGGAAATCAAGGTTTTTAATTCAAATTTTGTAAATTTTGACATTTGGGATCTAATAAACAGAAAATTAGATAGGATATAAAACTAAGGTTTCAAATCATTATTTAACCTAGCAAAAAAAATTTATCTAAGATCTAGAGATTTCAAGTATCTAAGTATCCTAGAAATTTTAGGAGTTCAAGAGAATTCAAGAGCAAGTTATCAAGCATTTGGAGAAATATTCAAGATTCAAGCATCATGTAAAAGTCTTCATGCATCATGTGTGTTTGTGAGCTAACATTTGTGATGTATGTTTCATGATTCAAGCAAGAATTCAAGACAAGTATTCAAGCATTAAATCAAGAGTCAAGATCCACATGCATGCTAGTCATTTCACACAAGTTTGTAACTTTCATTTCAAGGGTTTGGTGAGTTACAACATTGCATTTGTTCATTCATTATTCCTTCATGATATTTCATTGCATTTCAAGGTTTAATTACCAAAACGGGGTTTGAACAAGGAAAACCCTCATCCTCTAACAAAACAACATTTTTCTTTCTCTTGTGATCTATGTTTTGCAGATTTATGTGAATTGGACTCATTTTCCCAACCTGGTGATTTAGTCCCTGATATAGCCCTTCAACATCATTCAACAGTGTTGGATTTGGGTTCAGAGGACTCAAAAAGATACTCAAAAAACCTACAAGTGGACTAAATCACCCAACTTGGCATATTAGTCTTGAGATAGGTTTTGATCACCATTCAATGGATCCTGATAGTTGATAGAATAATTCTAGATTTTTCCTTGAAAACCCTAGAGTAGGACTCATACGCCCTACCTAGCGTATTAGTCCTTGTGCAAACCCTAACAATAGTTTTTAGAGTTTGTAGATCTTGTCTTGGAATCTCCATTCATCCAGGTACTTTTTTATTCCATTCACTTTATTAGTTTGATTTCATGCTTTCAATTTTCTAGGCTTTATAGTGAGTTTGTATAAGTGTTTGCCCCTTTTGAAGCTTCATTTAATGGTGAACCCTCATCCAATTATCCAATGAATCCACTAGCCATTCCTCAATTAGTCACTTGGTTGAGAGATCTAGTTTCCTAATTAATTGAAGTGTTAAATAGGTCCAATTCCATCTCCCAAAAGGTAGAAGCCTATTTCCCTTTTATTTAGCTAATGTGATAAGATTTATTATCAACCTTAGTTTTGATGTTTAAAATTTAAATTTGCACCTTCATCTTGATGGTTTGTGTGCATAAAATTATAAGATATGCATATTTAATTTAGTTCAAACTCTGGAAATTGTACCATTTGCAAGTACAAGAAGCCATTCGAAAAATTGTGGACAAGAAACATTTCGATTGACTACTGAAGAATTACCGAAGAGGCAGTGTAATGATGATTATTCCTAATCATTAGTATCATTTTTTTATTGGCTTCTTTAAGTGGGATATTAGTTGACAAGAAACCATCATTTGATCCAATGACCATTATTTTAACTGCCAAGATTCAAGATTGGGATTTTCCTATAAAACTTGATCAAAATGACTTTGCAAGGGTCCAAATTTTTTATATGTGCACAATGATGTATGTAATTAAGAGAAGGAACATTTTTGGTGAATTGAATCGTGATTCCATATTTCTCTTAATACTTGAATTTTGAGTTGTGGAGGGTATTATTTATCAAATCAATCTAATGGTTGGAGATGATAATGTAGATTTATTCTCTGTGTGGAATAATTTCTCAATGCTATGTTCATTTATTTGTGATTAGATTTATTCTTTGATATTATATTAATCTACCATTATTGTCTTGAGTCTTTTAACTTTAGCATTAATGGTTTCTTTAGTCTATTGCATTAATTTCATGTTTATGGATTAGTGTTTGTTTTCCTTTTCCCGCGTTTTGGTCAAAAGCATATTTCACAAATATAGTAATAGTTAAGAGGGTATTGTACCTCGGTAATAATTTAGAGGAAAATCACAAATGCAATTGTGATATTTCTAGAGCTATTAGTAATATTGGCCTTTATATCTTGGACTATAGAGTTGTTATTTTAATATTATAATAAAGGCTAGTTCATTCACTAACCAATTTTTGGCACCTCCGCTAGGGGTATATTTTGTAAAATATTTGAAGGTCACCTTTTGGTCATGCAACAAGATGGTGCTTCCGCATGAGAATGTATTTCCTATACTACAACCAAATCTAGATTGGATGTAGGAAAAATAGGAGGATATAATTTCTTAGTTAAATACCCTCGCCTAGAGATATAGAAAGGATTCCATAGACTACATGAGATAAAACTTTGTTCTGGAAGGGGAAGAAGAATAGGCTCAATGACCATCAAGGAGGGTAGTGGAATGAGCTCAAATACTAGAATTTTTGTATTATAATAATCTTCCTCCTCATTTGAACCAACGTCCAAATCCTTCTCCTACTCAACCTCCACCCAGGAATTGACCTAGGGGTGTGACTTTTCTTTTAATCCTTGAAGGGAGTTGGCGGCTCTAAAATTTGATGGCTTATATTATCAAACCCTTGGAGTAATTGTGTTAGAAGATTATCCCTATCTCAATATATAATGTTTTACTACTTGGAACAAGGAAGAATTTTCCAAAATTCTCTCGTAGGGACCTACAAGGTCTTGAGGAACATATTTTGGCTATGATTGTTGTGAGTGGAATTTTAGGAATCTAAGAAGAATATTTTTTTTATACCTTTTTTTATATCATTATTGAAAGTGCAACAAAACGGTTCGGGGATCTTGAAAAGGGATGTATAACTGGTTGGGGTATTCTAGAGAAGAATTTTCTTGGTCGTTTCAAAGATGTGGTTAATGTCGTTGCTTTGTTATGAGAATTTTTTTAGATTATGAAAGAAGAAAAAGAGTCTATTCAGGATTTCATTGATCATTTCAATTGGGAACTCCAATGAATTCCATCACTTGAAAAACCAAGTAAACTAATATAATTTCATGTATTTGTGTCTACTTTGCATCCTAAAGTTCAGCTCATGTTAAAGAGGGATAAAGTTTGTGGGATCGAATAAGAACAATCAAAGGAAATAAACATTGAATATGACTTAATAAATGTTGGAGTATGGAAATGAGATTATATTAAAAAATATATTTCAATTAGGGAAACACTAAAGTGTATATTTTTGAATCCTCAATATACATTAAAACAATCTTTCCCTATCGTAGAGAATTCAAACCTTATGGTTTTCAATCTTGAGAATTTGGGGAAACATAAAAGAGTGAGTGAGGAAAGTGAAAATCAAATTTGGAGTGCTCAAGTATACAATCTAGATTCCATTAGAATAGAAGAATATCTCAGTTCATCGAGTGAAGAAGAAGATTCATCCCCTCAGATAAGATGTAGTTTTGCAACATAGTCTATTATTCCCGGTACCTCTATTTTTGGTATGACACTCAAGATCCTTATGGGAGATATCAATTATCAGATTCCTTATGCATGCTTGAATATGAAGTTTTTAATTTTAATGATGTTGATATTGAATCCATAGATATAATGAAAAGAGAGAATGATAATTCGACCATGGAGGATAAGGCTACCTTAGGGTTCATAGGTATAAGGCAATCCACTAGTATTCAAACTAATCTAGAAGCATGGGAAGCCACTTTTATTCAAAGATGGTGTTACAAGGATAGTATTCAAAATAAGGGGGAAGATGAAGCAAAGTGGTGTAGGTTTTTGAATCCCTTGTTCTACTTTGATGAATCTTATGAAGTAAGGAGAAATTCTTTGTTTGAGTGTTCATATTTTTTCCCTCACAATGATATGATAAGTGATATTTTTTGTTGTAAGAATGAAGATAGGGAGATGGGTTATAAATCAATGGAAAATATGGACACATTTGAATTGAATGATCAAGATAGTGATGATGTGGTAATTCATGCACTGGAAAAAAATTCTATTATGGTTATGTACAAGGAGATAAATAAGGAAGGGTAAGCTGCTAAATTATTCAATTCATCCAAGATGTATCAAAAGCCTACCTTTGAGAGAAG
Organism: Sequoia sempervirens; assembly: GCA_007258455.2. NCBI lineage: Eukaryota > Viridiplantae > Streptophyta > Pinopsida > Cupressales > Cupressaceae > Sequoia > Sequoia sempervirens. The sequence continues at coordinate 420,679,536 of VDFB02000017.1, forward strand.
ATTTGTTCATAAGAGTGAACCTTTAAAAGAGGTTATATGGGATACAAGAAGTGTTGTATAAAGTCACACTCCTTTGAAAGAAGATACCTATGATGAAAAATGGCTTTTCAGAAGTGTTATGGTTGAAAAGATGCTCCTTAATGAGTTCAGAGTTTTGTGTGCAAGCTGGTTTTTTGCTATCCTCCAAAAGCTGCACAAGAATCTTAGTTTTTTAGGTGTGGGTTATTTTTCTCTCATTCGGTTAATTGTTTTGCATGATCTTTCCATTTTCTCTTCGGGGGTAGCATTTATCCTACCATGTTCATAGTTCTAGTTTTGGTGTGTCTCTTTTTGGTTTTGGTTTGGGTTATGTGCAAGATTATGATGGGCCAAAATGTGGCAATATGATGAGTATGTGTAGGGGTATGTGGCTGATGGCTTTTCTTTTACCCAAAATTGATGATACGAAAAGGGTTTTTAAAGGAGATTCTCAACTTTCCATCAATATAAATTATGATTTACTTTCAATTTAATAAATTATTATTATTCATTTTCTATTTAAATTACGACTAAAGTCCTGATTGAGAAGCTGATTGAAAAACATTTATAACTTTCAAACAATATCACATTTTTAATCAGAAATATGTGTCACATTCTATACTTTGCATACTACTTAGGATTAAAAAAAATCATAGATTTTACCAAGGTGAAGATCAAACATATACAAGTTACATATTTTTTAAAAGTTATAAAAAAATCATAATTAATTATTTACCTGGAAAAAATACAAAAAATGCTAAATGCATTGGGACATGAGTCCTCTACTTATATCTAAAATCTTTAAAAATATTATCATTTACCATTGTAGTTAGGGTGAATTGAGGAATGAGGGACCTTTGCTTGTTTTCCCTAAAATTTGAAGTACCTATTGCATTGGAGATTTGGAGATTTTCACCAAATGGATTTTTTTTTTTAAAATGGAAGCCCTAAGTAGTTTAGAAACTATATTCAATTTTCTACAGATTCTATTCTTACATATTTTTGAAATAATATAGATAAATTATTCAAATTTTTATGTCAAGTTGCCTAACTCTTATTTTTCTAAATTTTTCGCCACTTAAGGGCCTATTGTTTCCATGATGATCCTACACATGCCCTTTGTATTCCCCTTTGTGGGTATGTTTTGGTTTCTCTTCTCTTCTCCCTTACTCAACTCTTTTTCCCAATGAATTAGACACTATCCCCTTAGGACACATTACTGGGTTCTTGGCTACATCCTTGCAGTATTTGTCCCTAGTAGAACCATTGTTACTTTGGTTTTGTCCATAACACTCAAAGCCTTGTGTTGCTTGAAAAATTTCTTAAGTATAAGATTTTTCGGGATTTCCTCAATTTTTGTGAACCTCAATGGTCGTTGATAAAGATATTATAACCCCTCTTTATACCAACACCCCTTTGAAGCCTTTGAATTTATTCTTCATTTTATGATGTCGGTCATCGAAAAAGTTAGCATAACCTTCCTAAACACCAAAACCTTATGGAAAAAGTTTAAGTTTGAATATTTAAAAAAATTCAATCCATACTCAAGTTTCTATAACCTCTCAAAAGTCTGCCCGTGAACAAAAGTACTTAAGCATGAAAAGGGAAGTTTTGTGTGTTGTTGGGGCTCTTGAGGAGTTTGGAAACCATTGTCAGTCTCTGATAGGGTTTCGTAAACCTTTTCAAACTGATTATATTCATGCTTTATTTGAAAGAATCATAGGTGGGAAGGAACATAGTTATTGTAAGTATGGTGGAGTCCAATGGATTTTATAGAATCTTCTTTAATGAGTGATAACAAAGGAGATTTTTTGTAAACATAACCATAAAGACTCAAATGTATAGAAAAGTAAAATGAATAGAAATAATTAATAGATTTAGAAATAAATTAAAAGGGTAGTGCTCAAATGTAAAGAGCATAGTATTGAGATATAAAATTTCATATTATATTCATTATATGTATATGGTATTACAAAATGGTTTTCATATTCAAAACAAAAAGGTATCAACACTTTTATTTTAAATATAGAGGAAAAACATGAGGATGTGTATCCCCTCCACCACCTCTTGTAGGTGTTTAATTTGGGTTGGAAAAAATAGGTTCTCATAAGATGAAAACAACCTCATTTCATTCCTCTCTAGCGTTGTGTGAAGAAGAGCCACCACCTCATCTATAACGTCATGTTGAATTGCAAATAATGTCTCCTATAAGGCTAGCTCTAAGAAACCTACTCATCCTTCTAATGGCTACCCTTACTTGCATCAAGTATTCAGGTCAAACCAAATGCTTTGTTGCATGTATTCCCCAATCACACTTCCCTAAAGTGTGAACGACATGATTTATGAAGTGTTTGAGGAGCGTTACATTGTGAACATGGGAATGACTTAAAAAATTATCCCCAAGTATATTTAACAACTTTGCATTCTTCCACATCAATTTGGACTATGAATACTTCTCTCAGTTGGTCTATCATTAGCCTATAGAACAAACTACACTCTACATCCTTAATCACAACAAATTTGCTCCTAAAAGAAGCATCACTCTCAATGCTCACCATCTCTAGGAAAGTGATTCAAATTGTGAGAATGAAGGTCATTTTCACTAAATTTATATAAATTAAGTGGCATATCTAAGCTAGAGATTTCTTTGGGAATAGGTGAGCCTAAGGACAATGAGGTGGCTAGCGGATTAAATGTTGATTTGGAAAGATTTATTATCAACATTATCTTCAATGGTGTTTAAAATTTCAAGTTTCCCCTTCATTTGGATGGTTCACATGCATAAAATTATGAAGATATGCATATTTTGTTTAATTTAGGATTTGTAAATTGCACCATTTGCAAGTACAACAGGGGTGACCCCACAATACCGGTTTACACTTTCTCAGAGATCCTGATTTTTGTTGAAATCACATATTTTTAGAAAATATAATGATTTAAGCCTTGAAAAGTTCTATTTAAAGGATTCCAATTGAAGAGGGTTTGATCAAACCACCTTAGATCAAACCCCATTGGATAGAACCCCGCTATTTTTCAACCATACCTATAAGGGAATCTCCTTTACACCCATCAAAATGCTAATAAAAAACCACTTTTGATTTATCTTTTGGGGGATCAAATGAATTCATTTAATTTTATTTTTTTGTGAGTATGTAGTCCTTATTATTAGCTTCCCAGCAAGTATAATTTTAAATAAATTTAATTTGATTATATTTTTTTTTTTAATTTCTTTTGAATGTAGGTTTTCTTAAAAATCAAGCTCTTTATTCTACACATGTGGAAAAATAGTAGATTATAAAAAAATCTAAAATATCCAGGTGCACTAGATATTGAAGTCCTTGATCCAACAACAAAAAATGAATTTTGATACATACAAAAGTTATGTGTGCATGTGGTTCTCCTATGTAATTAGTTTGACTTCAAGCTTGATTAAAGGAAAATATTCAATGAAACACTATGAACCAAATGGAGTGTACTACATATTGTAGTTACAAATATAAAATTAAAAAAAAAAGAATTATCCTTTATAACAGTTTTTTTTTTTTTTTATGTTTATATCTACGTTGACATCACTCATAAAAATGGTGTTTATTGAAAAAAACTAGTTTTTGAACGAGATGGAAAAAGAAGTGCAATTGGATTCCAAAAAATTTGAAAAAAAAGTATTTATAATCTACAAACAAAATGTCACAAATCACTAGTTTGCATTATCTTCAAATTCCTGATTGTTTAGCCACTATAGTTTCCTGAAAGTGAAAAATTAGTTAGAAAAAATCAATTCAGTGTCTAGTTTGGCCAAAAATTGTAAACCAATGTTGCGGGATCACCCATTGGCCACTTGAAAAATTATGGACAAGAAACATTTCAAATGACTATCAAAATATTACCAAAGAGGTAGTATAATCATTATTATTCCTAATCATTAATATTATTTGTTTATCGACATCTTTAAGTGGGATATTAGTTGGCAAGATGTTGGATAGGAAAACTGAGAGGGGGGGCGTGAATCAGTTGTCACAAATTATAACCTTAAATTCAATTACTAGAGATAACAAATAAACTGATTAAGTGAATATCCATCAAATGAAAATGTAAAAACATAATAATACCAAATTTACGTGGAAAACCAATGAGGTAAAAACCACGGTGAGGATTAACTCACACTATAGAGAATATCAAAATTGATTACAAAAGACTCACTACCTGAAATAAGGACTCACTAGCTAGACTCGTTGTCCACAAGGCTACAACCCAAAGGGCTCACTACCACAGAGATACAAAGAAGACAAAGAATACTTGTTACAGAGAGACAACAATCCCAATGCAATGAAGATTCCACCACAATCACTTATCAACTCACATGAATGATAGGGTTTTCCTCCTGCTCACTGCATCCAAAAACTTAGCATTAAGCTTCACACTGAACAACCACACACTTAACTCACACACTTTAAGAATAGCATCAAAGTTGCATCTGCTCTTTCACTTATCTTCTTTCTTTTCTTATGTACAATTTTCATCACTAGAACATTTTGTATTTATACTATCTCCAACCTTGAAAAGATACAAAGTCGGCCATCCAACTTCAACTTTCAAATTAGGTTAGCGCCAAACATCCTAGGGTGGAATTAGAATGAGGGTGACCCAAACACACACTTCACTAGGATCCATAATAGATCCAAAACGCTTCATCAGCTTCAAAAGTAATGCTTGACATAAAGTTGGCCATACTAGTGTAAAACACATAGATCAATTAAGCTTGATACTTATAAAGGCCAAAACCAACTTCAATAGAACTAGGGCAATAGAACACGTGAACCATACACCATAAGATTTCATCAAAGAAAAATTTGGACTAGAAACAATTCTCCCAAACCTCAAACAACACACCAAAAATATAATTCACAAGTACCAGAACCAACAACCTTCTTTTAATACAATTTTCTCAATATCCTCGACATATACAGTCAACAACAACTAGTAGATAACCAACTGACTGGTTGAAATCAATGACAACACTTCATTCCTTTTCCATTCTTGCAAAAATCTCTGCCTTTTTCATTGATGACAACACATGATGTGAAAAACCATCAAAGACACCATACCTATTCTAAAAATACTTCTCAAGATTTTTGTTTGCTTCTCCCCTTTTAGAAGATCATCTTCCTCACTACCTACTTTCTTTTATTTTTTTCACATGCTCTCTCTCCTATTTTCACATGCTTTCTCTCTTTTATTTTTTTCACATGCTCTCTCTCCTATTTTCACATGCTTTCTCTCCCCCTTTGACATCAATGGAAAAGGAAAAAGATATGTCCATTGAAACTTCCTTTGACATGAAAACAATATACTCATAATGACAACACTTAGAAAATCTACCTGCTCCCCCTGAGGGAAACCACCAAAAAACATCAGTCCAAAAGATAGAATCATGAATTCACCTGATTGATGCATCTCAAAATGAATCTTAGTTTGTAAAAGGAGGGGAAATAACCCCAAGCTTATCCCAGATATACTCAAAAGTATCTTTAGGAAGAGCCTTTGTAAATATATCCACAATCTGATGTTTTGTTGAAACATACTCAAGCTTGACTTCATTCTCCATAACCTTCTCTCTTAAGAAATGATACCTGATAGATATATGATTTGTTCTCAAGTGCATCATAGGATTCTTTGAAATCTTAATTGCACTTGTGTTATCACAAAAGATAGGAATAGGATCATCATGTAGCACTATGATATCTTTCAATGTCTATTTCATCCATAAAACTTGTGTACAACAGGATGAAGCAACAATATACTTAGCTTTTGCAATAGACAAAAAGGTTCAATCTTGCTTCTTACTCAACCATTCCACCAATCTACATCAAAGAAAGAATGCACCACCACTTGTACTTTTTCTATCATCTATACTTCCAGCCCAATCTGCATCTATATAAGCACTAAGTGTATAATTAGTATCTTTAGGATACCATAATCTATATAATCTAAATTTCCTTTCAAATATCTGAATATTCGTTTAACTACAATAACATGTGTTTCCTTTAGATCTTCTTGAAATCTAGCCACAAGACAAACTGCATGCATAATATCCGGTCTAGTAGCAGTCAAATACAATAGTCCACCAATCATAGATCTATACTTTCTCTGATCAGTCTTAGGTGAATCATCATCTTTTCCCAACTTGCATCAAGTCACCATAGGATTACTTACCATTTTGGAACTGCCCATACCAAATTTTCTCAACATTTCTCTCACATACTTAGATTGTGAAATGAAAATTCCTTTCTCTATTTGATTAATCTATAGCCCAAGAAAGAAATTCATCTCGCCAAACATAGACATTTCAAATTATTTTTGTATTTCTTCTACAAACATCTTGCACATATTTTCATTTCCTCTAAAGTTAATATCATCAGCATATACCACTACAATCAAGATTTTTTCATTCTCAAAATGAAATACAAATTATTGTCTATTGTACCTTTGTTAAATCCTTGTTGATTCAAATACTTATCTAACCTTGCATACCAGGCCCTAGGAGCTTCTTGCAATCCATATAAAGATTTCTTCAATCTGTACACCATATCTAGTTGAGCTGTTAGCTGAAATCCTTTTGGTTATTCTAGATGTTTACCTCTTCATCTAGTTCACCATTCAAAAATGTTGACTTGACATCCATCTAATAGAATTTGAAATCCTTATAAGGAGCTAATGCCAAGAACATTTGTATAGCTTCAATTCTTGCTACCAAGGAAAATATTTCTTGAAAATATATACCTTCCACTTGTGAGTATCTTTTACGTACAAGCCTTTCTTTGTTTCTATCAACTTTCCAATTTTCATCCAGCTTGTTTATGAATACCCATTTTGATCCATTGATATTTTTGTATGTGGGTCCTGGGACCAATTCCCAAGTTTGATTCTTTTCAATCTACAATTTTTTTTCCTTCATTTCTTCCTTCCAATGTTCATCCTTGTAGGCTTCTCTTATTGACTTCGTCTCAATTTTAGAGAGTAAGAAAAATTTTACTTCAGCAACAACTTTGCTTCTAGTCAACACACCTTTTGTCTTGTCTCCAATAATCTGAATTTTTGAATGATTCCTCTATACATATTTCAATGTTCTAGGGGACATTACTGAAGCATCTTCTTCTCTTTCATTCTGATCTTTCTACTCATATCTATCATGTTTTTCTTCAATTTCTTCTATTCTTGCACACTCATGTTCATCAAACACATATACATCAATATCAATAGAATTCTTCACCATTTCATCAACCTTCAAATTCAAGCTTTCCACAATATTTCTCAATCTTTTGTTGAAACATTTGTATTTCTTGCTTTTAGTAGAGTAACCAAGAAATATTCCTTCATCACTTCTTGCATCAAACTTTCCCAAAGTTTCCTCATATACAAAAATTCTTCCATGTCATATCTCATAGGGAGTCTGTGTACTGCTTGTTCTTTCCTGAACTCAATTGAATACATACACAACAGTGTGAATAGCTTCTTTCCAGTAAACTTTTGGTAATCTGGCTTTAGTGATCATTGGCCTAGCAGCTTCTTGAACTGTTTTGTTTTTCCTTTCAACAACTCCATTCTGCTGAGGAGTTCTCAGAGCAAATAATTATCTCTTTATTTCATTCACTTCACAAAACATATTGAACTCATCAAAGTTGAATTCATCACCTCTGTCAAATCTCAATCATTTTATCTTCAAATTCACTTCATTTTCAACCATAGCCTTGAACGCTTTGAATCTATCTAATGCTTTTTATTTTTCTCTTAAAAATGTAACTCATGTATATCTAGAATAATCATCGGTTAAAAGCATAAAGTAACTTTCACCAAGTAGGCTTCACACTCTCATAGGACCGATCTATACAAACCAAATCAAGCAATCTAGTAGTAGATGTTCCCTTAATCTATAATGATTTCTTGTCTATTTCCCAATCTAGAAATTCCTACAGATAGCATTTACAAGCTTTGTAATTCTTGGTATATCTCTCATGGCTTGAACAATACTAATACTTTCCAAGTTATCAAAATTCATGTGACACATTCTCTTGTGCCATAACTAGCTGTCATTTATCCAAGTCATAAAACATCATCCATCAACACCTTTAAGTTGCTAAATATTCCCTTCAGATTTCTATCCTATGGAAATCAATGTTTCAGATCCTTTCTGGATCTCAGACTTCTCACCATTAAACAAAATATCATATCCCTTTCTACACATTTTACCAACACTCAATAGATTATGTCTTAAACCCTTAACATAGTAGACATTGTCAGTATGATGATTTCTATCAAAAATTGTTGAACCTATCCCATAGATTTTAGCACCAGTATCATCTCCAAACATAACCAAACCTCCATCATATTTTTCAAGTTTCACAAAATTGTTCTTGTCACCAGTCATGTGATGTGAACAACCACTATCAACTACCCAAAAATTATTTTCCTATTTAGCATGTAGGGCAAAGATAACTATACCTTCATTTTTCTCCTTCTCCTTCTCCAGAGGATTTTCCTTTGACTATCTTTCTAAATTAGTAGAAGTAGGTTCATCTTTAATCGCCAAGAACAAGCATCCATTGTCATCTGGATCTTCATATTTTGAATCTTCATTTGAAATACTAGCATTATCATTAACATAGTAATCTTTGTTAATCATCTTTCCTTTCCTTTCTTTCTCATACCTTTGTTTATTTTGTTTAGCTCTTCCCAGAAGCTTTGCAACATAGTGAGAAATATCTCCACAAATAAAGCATTTAAAGGGAAATTTACCTTCATACTTATCAGAGAATTTTCTCAATCTTCTTACAAAGTTATCCTTGATTTATTCAAAGTTCTCTTCATTCAGATATTCAGTTCTTGTAGCTTTAAAAGTAGTCTCTGTTTTTCCTCCACTTCTTAGATTCGGCTTCCTCATTTCATAAGATTTCAAGAATCCTAACAACAGATCCCTAGTACATGTCTTGTAATCTATAATTTTCTAAATAACAATCACCTTTTCATTGTAAGCATCAAGAAGAATTTTGAGAATCTTCTTTACAATTCTGGTTTTCATCTATAGTAGCACCAAGAGATCGCATTCCAACCACTACCTCATCCAATCTTTGTACATAAGCTTTAACATTATCATCTTTGATCATATATAAAAGATCAAACTGTGTTCCAAATTTTGTAATTTTGCATCTTTTACCCTTTCATCACCATCATGTGCTCTTTCTGAAGCATCCCAAACTTCCTTAGAAGTATTCAAATTCAAAACCTTAATCAACCTGGAATGTACCAAACTATTCTTCAAGATGTACTTTTCCTTGTTATTTTCTTCATGTGCTTTAATTTTCTCAAGTGTATGTGAACCATTTGTACAAGGAGTGTAGGGATTCTTGTAAGCTTTCTCTACATGAAATCCACAATACTCTAGATATTCTTCCATCAGTAATTTCCAGATACTATAGTTAGTTCCGTAAAACTTCAGATAATCAAATACCATTTTGTTAGCCATCCCAGACCTTCCTAAAGCAGTTAAGCTCTTCACCAAGGAACCAATATCTGATACCAATTGTTGGATAGGACAACGAAGTGGGGGGGTGAATCAGTTGTCATAGATTATAATCTTAAATTCAATTATCGGAGCTAACACATAAATTGATTAAGTGAATAACAATCAAATGCAAATGCACAAACATAATAACACCATATTTATGTGGAAAAACCAATGAGGGAAAAATGATAGTGAGGATTAACTCACACTATATATAATATCAAAATTGATTACAAAGAGGCTCACTACCTGATATAAGGCTCACTGCCTAAAATAAGAATTCACTATCTAGACTCACTATCCACAGGGCTACAACCCAGAGGGCTCACTTCCATAGAGATACAAAGAAGAATAATATTTGTTACAGAGAGATAACAATCCTAATGCAGCAAATATTCCACCACAATCACTTATCAACTCACATTAATGATAGAGTTAACTTTCTACTCACTGCATCCGTAAACTTGGTGTTAAGCTTCACACTGAACAACCTTACACTTAACTCACATGTAATACCCCTCATACTGTTTAAACTTATTATTTTCTGTGCTTTGCTTGGATACTGTGATGATACTATGATTGTTGATTTGGCTTGCTAGACGTTAGATGATGATGTTATTTCATTATGGACGTGATTACTTTATATGACATTATGGTTGATTATATATATCAGTTGATTTTCTGAATTATGATATGATGCAGTGATTTAATTTAATATGTTATGAGATGATTATTAGTTAGAAATGTAATTCATGGATTATGTTATAATTGTTAGAATAGGTGTGATGAAGGACAATATAGCATCACTCGTTCGCGAGTGCCCTGTTATGTTGCGATTCCTTCTCACAATACAGTATCTTGAATTAATGCTTTGATATATATGTATATATGCACATGTACACAACTTCGTTTGTATGCAGGATTGCAGGTATAAGTCTCGATTCCACCTGCTTCGGCAGGACAGGGCGAGCACCAAATAACCCAACGGATAAATGTTGTCTGAGGTGGCTTGATGAAGTCCTCCGTTCGCATGATGTCAGTCGTCTCATTTGTTTAATTGTTCGTATGTTGTAGTCATTAGGTGGGTTGTGTTTGGTGTACAGCCATTATTTTTGGATAAAAGTTGATATTTGTGGTGTGTTGATTTAAATAATGGAAGTGATTGTTAATTTTAATGTTAAGATTTAAATTATATTAAGACTAAATTGTTATTTTTTGAAAGTCATGTGTTTCAATTAAATGATAATTAAATATTAAATGTGTGCTATTTATTTTAATTAATTATCTGATTGAAGATAATTATTAGAATAAATTATTTAAATTAAATAGATAATGTGATGTGCAAGAAAAGTGGTAAAAATAGAAATTAAAACAATAAAGCAAATAAAAGAATAAAAAAGATTGTTTGAACCAATGAGAACACAGATTTAATTAAAAAGCTAGTTTTTAAAGAATTGATTTTCGCGCGAATTTTGATTTTTGAGAATTTTGGAAAGATGGAATTTATATTTTTATTTAATTATGAATTTTGGAAGTTTACACCTGAGAGTTATTATACGAGAAAGTTGTGCAAGGTTGGCTTTGTCCCGAAAATTTTGAGAAAAGAATTATTGGAAATCACCCATTTGTGATGTGAGGGCATCAAAATCAACTAGGCATCTTCAAACTTTCGAATAAGCGCTGGACATCAGGTTCCTCTTATATCTTCTTTCTAGCACTTCCTTTTTCATCTTTCTGCTTCAAAGAAAACAAAACAAAATCTGTTAGACGTGATCGATAGAATAGGGAAAAACTGTTGTTGAATCGAAAATTAGGAAAAATATATTAGATTTAAACGTTTGAAAAGAGAAGAAAATATTTATATAGTATTAAACTGTTTTCCATTTTGTTAAAACAATAGAAAACCCGATCATCTGAAATCTCCAACTCAACAAAAAAAAAAAAAGATTTTAGAAAAATGATATCTTTGTTGAAAATAAGTTATCTTAAGGTTTTAGATATGTATTTATTTTAGTGTGGTTGGATCTATTTATTCTCTGTATTTGCCCTTTATCCTGGTATTCATTCTCTGTACTTGTATTTAGTATTTTTAAAATTTTAAATATATATATATATATTTTTTGACTTATATTGTTGTATATATTTATATTAAATTTCGCGTCGGCCGAGGCAATAATTCGTCAGAAATTCGTATAAAAAAAAATATATAATAATGAAATGTATATATTAAATTTTGGCTTTATTTAAAAAAAATATAAAAAAAAAAAATATATAAAAAATATAAAATGGAGTTTATAAGGGGCGGATGGGACGGCCTGAGCCGTACCCGTCCGCACCCCCCCCACCTTTCTCTGTACGCATGGTACAGCAGTCAATGGACTGCTGTACGCAGCATTCCATAGGACTGCTGCACACAGCAGTCACATTGACTGCTGTGCGCAGTCCTATGGACTGCGCCAGCGGGGCCCGTGCCCTCTTTGTTAAATTAAGTTTTTTTTTTTTAATATTAGATTTAATATATATATATATATATATATATTTTTAAATATGTTTGTTAGTTTATATATATATATATATAAATAAATAAATATATATAAAATTAATGTTATTTTTTATTAATTAATGAATATTTAATTTAATAAATATAATAATTATATTTATTGAATATGTTAATTATGATTTATTTCGCGATTAAATATAAAATAATTGCAATTTATCGAAAATTGAATTTTGATTATTTTATTTAATATATTAATTTTAAAAGTAAAATTAGGATTATGTAATTTTAATGTTAATTAGTTATATTTTAATAGTGCAATTTTATGTTTGATTTAAATAATCAATTATGTTATTAAATAAATAATTTTTATATATTATAATATAAGCATTGTTTAAATGTTGTTTTGATTAAACAAAGATATTAGACCAAATTTAGCCTGTAGTTGTGATTGTGGGACAACCGTATTGAGTTAGTTATTTGGGAATGGGATCCACCTTATTAGTGCAACCTTGCAAATTTGTAATGTGAAGTTTTCCTGTTATGTTATATTTCTCTTTATCGCTCTGTGTTGTCTATGTGGGAACTTTGTTGTGTTTTGAACCTCAGTTGGTTAGTGTAAATCTTGGTCTCCTCCAGATGCATGTTTTATAGCTTTTGATGTTTACACTTGTATCTTTGTGATTGGAATATTACGTGATTTTGAGTTTTATTATTTGGTATGGATGAACGTGGTTGTAGTCGTAATTACGATTTATCGCGAGATGGTTTTACCTCGTAGGTCCTGTTTGGAGGGTTATGCTTTAAATGTTATTCTCATTTTGATTATATTTTCGGAATTGGGAGTTATTGGCATTCTATTTGGAAGGGTTGAACGGCGTTGTAAGATCTTTTGTTGTGAGTGATGTGAGAGAGTTAATGCCTCGCATGGATTTTATTTTGGTACTTTGTTCTTTGTGTTATAGTTCAACCCTTGCCTGTTTTGATATATGTTAGGGGTCATAGGGAGAGTGGCTCTTCATGGGCGCCGGCGCCTCGGGTAAGAGGAAGTGCCAGGGGAACCCACGTAAGAGTAGTTAAACAAGTGATAACCTAAAAATAGAATTTAGGGGGATGGGTAGTAAAACATACAAGATAAAGAAAACTGGATTCCTCGTCTATGCATTAGGGCTACCGTAGACGAGTGATAGACTGAGTAGGCCGTGGTCGACAAGGTCGTAGTCTCGTCTTCATGAGAGACCATCGACTCCGCATTAGCTACCCTATGGTGCCGGCACCTCAGTAGGAGGAAGGGCCAGGTGATCCATAGATGGGTGCCGGCGCCTCGGTTAGGAGGAAGTGCCAGGGGATCCCATGAGAGCTATGCGATGACACTCTCCACTAGACACCCTTATGGTCCTTGTTTCTTGTCGCCTCTGGATATTGTTATTTGTACGTTGTTCTGATTTTAGGGTTAGGGAATCCATAGGTGGGTGTCGGCGCCTCAGTTGGAGGAAGAGCCAGGGGATCCCATGAGAGTTATGTGATGACCCTCCCTACTTGACACCCGTCTGACTTGTTTCTTGTTGCTTATGGAATGGTGTATTGAATGGTTGATTCTGAACTATTATGGAATTGTATTCTTTATAATGGTTGGTTTGGTTTTATTTGGAAATGTATTTTGGGTGTTGGTTCGGTTCTTCCGGATGTTATCTCTTTATGATGTTTCTTTGAATTCTTGTGAATTGATTCTTGATTGTTAAGTGATAGTACTTCATGTTATCGTGATGAGTTCTTGGCTTAATCTTGTCTTGTGATTTGTAAATTTGATGGTTGTTCTTTGTAAGCTTTGAGTTGTACTTGTTATATATCATATTGTGGTTGAGTCGGTTGACATTCATGGTCGGGGTCACTTCCTCGTCACCTCTGAGCACGGGGGGTGAGTTACTTCGTAATTCACATGGTTGGGTGGAACATGCTCCGCACCCGTTGGGTTCCCCATCAGCGTCATGTCTCCTCAGCTTTCCGTAGTGCAGATGTTCCAGTGATCAGTTGTACTTCATGTTCATTATTCTTGTATTAATCCCCATGTTGGGAAATTCAATGTAATTCATGTATCAAAGAAAATTGTAATGTAATATTATATCAATGATGTAATAGTTAGGTTTAATTTGAATCTTGTTAAAAGATTTATCATGGATGTAATTATGCGATGTTACCATACTCGCATCATGGCTATCAGTTGTATCATTGTATATGGTTTCATAAGTTAAATGGTTATGTTGTTTTCGTTATCTTTATTTTGTGTTGTGGTTGCAATGTAACCTCGCGTGCCCCAGAGAACTAAGTGTATAAATGCTATGTGTTATGCTATGTGGTTATGTTTTAATGTTATTGCATGTTTACTTTTATTATTTAAAAAAAAAATTATTCGCATTATGTGAGTGTTCTTTGGGGTTTGCACGACGGGCGTTACAACTTGGTATCGAGCAAGGTTGCAAGCAGCTAGGGTCTGGTAGATGTAGTCCATTAGAGTTCTGGATTTATGCGACTATTGTGCTCATGTATGGGTACTTTTATCTTGTGTGGAGACATGCCGAGGGTGAGGGGGCGAGGCCGTCCTAGTAGGTGGTGCGGGGCGATGGAGCAAACGGCGAAGCCCCTTAGGTTCCTAGTTCCCATGGCTACGGCTGAGCATGAGGAGTGATGGGGAGTCTTCATAGCGTTCATCCCGAGGTGGCTTGAGAATCCAGCGGCCAGTTGGCTGATTCGATTCTGACATATGGAGAGATCCCTTGTGATTAGGACCCGAGGCGAGATAGAGGTGCACGAGGGTGGAGAGAGATCTCCGTGAAGAGATCACAGAATGTGGTTTCTGGACCTACCACCATAGCCCGAGGCCATATGAGAGATCTGATGAGGGCACACCCTCCTACTTTTGATGGTTCTGGAGGAGGTCTTGAGGCTGAGACCTGGTTAATTGACTTAGACCGTTGCTTCGCCATGCACCCCTACGGTAGCAATACCAAGGCTCGGTGCGCAGTGATGCACTTGCGAGGCTTCGTGTCTACTTGGTGGCGCCTTGAGGAATAGAAACTGCATCTTGATCTCAGTATGGTTACTTGGGAGTTGTTCCTAGACAGGTTCAGAGCTCGTTTCCTCTCAGACCACTGGAGGAAACGCAGGGCTGACGAGTTTCACGATCTCAAGCAGTTGTCTATGTCAGTGGAGCAATATGAGAGGCGCTTCTATGAGTTGAAGCAGTATGCAGGGATTAGCCACGTGAGGGCATGTTAGTGCAGCATTTTGTTCAGGGCTTAAACGCCCGCATCAGTGGTGGCGTACGAGTCTTCGAGCCGAAGACGATGGAAATGGCAGTTGAGAAGGCCCGTTTAGTGGAGGAGAATTTGGCCATGGCTTTGGGTGGTCACATTGGAATGCAGATTGGTAGTGCACCTACACCTGGTTTTAGCACTCATGGAGGGCAGTCACAGGGAGCAGGATCTTCCAGGAATAGGAATCCACCTCCTAAAGGGGGTCAGCAACATCAGCAGCAGTAGCATCAGCAACAACAATCGCAGCCGAAGCATGAAAACTTTCAATCACAGCAAGGTGGCAATTCGCAGTTTTGTAGGGATCGGAATAGGATCAGGCACCAAATTCGACAGGAACATTTTGCACAGCCTGCACCTAGCTTTCAGTCAGTGCCGAGTCGAGCAAGCTTTCAACAATCCAATGCTCCATCTGAGGGCAGAGGATTTGGCCGAGGTACTGGTTGCTACTCATGTGGGCAACAAGGGCATATCGTTAGATTGTGTCCACAAAAGAGCACTTCTGGATTTAATCAGAGACCTGTAGCTTCTGAGCCGACAGTGGGAGATACAGGTAGATCTCATCGAGTGTTTTCCATTGTCGACAATCGCCAGGGTGGATACCAGGATGCAGGTGCAGAGGCTTCTGGTAGAGAACAAGGTTCTGGGTTCGGAGCTCGCAAGTGAGCTCGAAAGGGTTCGATGGTGTCCTAAACGTTGTGATCTTGGCGTCTTGGGAGGATGTCTCCCTTATTTTTTGAGAATCTTAATTTTCGTTTTATTCTGTTATTTAATGGCTTCCAGGAGTAAGCCATGTCCTAGGGGGGGAGGATGTAATACCCCTCATACTGTTTAAACTTATTATTTTCTGTGCTTTGCTTGGATACTGTGATGATACTATGATTGTTGATTTGGCTTGCTAGACGTTAGATGATGATGTTATTTCATTATGGACGTGATTACTTTATATGACATTATGGTTGATTATATATATCAGTTGATTTTCTGAATTATGATATGATGCAGTGATTTAATTTAATATGTTATGAGATGATTATTAGTTAGAAATGTAATTCATGGATTATGTTATAATTGTTAGAATAGGTGTGATGAAGGACAATATAGCATCACTCGTTCGCGAGTGCCCTGTTATGTTGCGATTCCTTCTCACAATACAGTATCTTGAATTAATGCTTTGATATATATGTATATATGCACATGTACACAACTTCGTTTGTATGCAGGATTGCAGGTATAAGTCTCGATTCCACCTGCTTCGGCAAGACAGGGCGAGCACCAAATAACCCAACGGATAAATGTTGATACAGAGGTGACGATGAAGTCCTCCCATTCCATGATGTCAGGTCGTCTCATTTGTTTGGTATTGTTCATTTTTGTAATTTGTCGTCATTCGTGGGTTGTGTTTGGTATTTTGTCGTATTTTGATTAAAGTTGATACCTTGTATGTTGTGGTGTGTTCGATTTAAATAATGGAAGTGATTGTTTAATTTTAATGTTAGATTTAAATTATATTCGAATATTTAAATAATTTAATTATTTTTGAAAATCATATATTTGAATTTAATGATAATTTAAATATTAAATGTGTGTTATTTATTTTAATTAATTATCTGGTTGAAGATAATTATTAGAATAAATTATTTAAATTAAATAGATAATGTGATGTGCAAGAAAAGTGGTAAAAACAGAAATTAAAACAATAAAGCAAATAAAAGAATAAAAGATTGTGTGAGCCAATAGGAATGGAGAGTTGGGAAAAAGCTAGTTTTAAAGAATTGATTTTCTTTTAATTTTGATTTTTGAGAATTTTTGGAAGGATGGACTTTATATTTTTATTTAATTATGAATTTTTGGAAGTTTTGCACACATAGTTATTGTTACAGAAGTTGTGCAAGGGATTTGGCTTTGTATTCTGAAAATTTT
>VDFB02000017.1:420696943-420765675 GCA_007258455.2 Sequoia sempervirens
TATATGTGCACAATGATGTATGTAATTAAGAGAAGGAACATTTTTGGTGAATTGAATCGTGATTCCATATTTCTCTTAATACTTGAATTTTGAGTTGTGGAGGGTATTATTTATCAAATCAATCTAATGGTTGGAGATGATAATGTAGATTTATTCTCTGTGTGGAATAATTTCTCAATGCTATGTTCATTTATTTGTGATTAGATTTATTCTTTGATATTATATTAATCTACCATTATTGTCTTGAGTCTTTTAACTTTAGCATTAATGGTTTCTTTAGTCTATTGCATTAATTTCATGTTTATGGATTAGTGTTTGTTTTCCTTTTCCCGCGTTTTGGTCAAAAGCATATTTCACAAATATAGTAATAGTTAAGAGGGTATTGTACCTCGGTAATAATTTAGAGGAAAATCACAAATGCAATTGTGATATTTCTAGAGCTATTAGTAATATTGGCCTTTATATCTTGGACTATAGAGTTGTTATTTTAATATTATAATAAAGGCTAGTTCATTCACTAACCAATTTTTGGCACCTCCGCTAGGGGTATATTTTGTAAAATATTTGAAGGTCACCTTTTGGTCATGCAACAAGATGGTGCTTCCGCATGAGAATGTATTTCCTATACTACAACCAAATCTAGATTGGATGTAGGAAAAATAGGAGGATATAATTTCTTAGTTAAATACCCTCGCCTAGAGATATAGAAAGGATTCCATAGACTACATGAGATAAAACTTTGTTCTGGAAGGGGAAGAAGAATAGGCTCAATGACCATCAAGGAGGGTAGTGGAATGAGCTCAAATACTAGAATTTTTGTATTATAATAATCTTCCTCCTCATTTGAACCAACGTCCAAATCCTTCTCCTACTCAACCTCCACCCAGGAATTGACCTAGGGGTGTGACTTTTCTTTTAATCCTTGAAGGGAGTTGGCGGCTCTAAAATTTGATGGCTTATATTATCAAACCCTTGGAGTAATTGTGTTAGAAGATTATCCCTATCTCAATATATAATGTTTTACTACTTGGAACAAGGAAGAATTTTCCAAAATTCTCTCGTAGGGACCTACAAGGTCTTGAGGAACATATTTTGGCTATGATTGTTGTGAGTGGAATTTTAGGAATCTAAGAAGAATATTTTTTTTATACCTTTTTTTATATCATTATTGAAAGTGCAACAAAACGGTTCGGGGATCTTGAAAAGGGATGTATAACTGGTTGGGGTATTCTAGAGAAGAATTTTCTTGGTCGTTTCAAAGATGTGGTTAATGTCGTTGCTTTGTTATGAGAATTTTTTTAGATTATGAAAGAAGAAAAAGAGTCTATTCAGGATTTCATTGATCATTTCAATTGGGAACTCCAATGAATTCCATCACTTGAAAAACCAAGTAAACTAATATAATTTCATGTATTTGTGTCTACTTTGCATCCTAAAGTTCAGCTCATGTTAAAGAGGGATAAAGTTTGTGGGATCGAATAAGAACAATCAAAGGAAATAAACATTGAATATGACTTAATAAATGTTGGAGTATGGAAATGAGATTATATTAAAAAATATATTTCAATTAGGGAAACACTAAAGTGTATATTTTTGAATCCTCAATATACATTAAAACAATCTTTCCCTATCGTAGAGAATTCAAACCTTATGGTTTTCAATCTTGAGAATTTGGGGAAACATAAAAGAGTGAGTGAGGAAAGTGAAAATCAAATTTGGAGTGCTCAAGTATACAATCTAGATTCCATTAGAATAGAAGAATATCTCAGTTCATCGAGTGAAGAAGAAGATTCATCCCCTCAGATAAGATGTAGTTTTGCAACATAGTCTATTATTCCCGGTACCTCTATTTTTGGTATGACACTCAAGATCCTTATGGGAGATATCAATTATCAGATTCCTTATGCATGCTTGAATATGAAGTTTTTAATTTTAATGATGTTGATATTGAATCCATAGATATAATGAAAAGAGAGAATGATAATTCGACCATGGAGGATAAGGCTACCTTAGGGTTCATAGGTATAAGGCAATCCACTAGTATTCAAACTAATCTAGAAGCATGGGAAGCCACTTTTATTCAAAGATGGTGTTACAAGGATAGTATTCAAAATAAGGGGGAAGATGAAGCAAAGTGGTGTAGGTTTTTGAATCCCTTGTTCTACTTTGATGAATCTTATGAAGTAAGGAGAAATTCTTTGTTTGAGTGTTCATATTTTTTCCCTCACAATGATATGATAAGTGATATTTTTTGTTGTAAGAATGAAGATAGGGAGATGGGTTATAAATCAATGGAAAATATGGACACATTTGAATTGAATGATCAAGATAGTGATGATGTGGTAATTCATGCACTGGAAAAAAATTCTATTATGGTTATGTACAAGGAGATAAATAAGGAAGGGTAAGCTGCTAAATTATTCAATTCATCCAAGATGTATCAAAAGCCTACCTTTGAGAGAAGATTTGTTCATAAGAGTGAACCTTTAAAAGAGGTTATATGGGATACAAGAAGTGTTGTATAAAGTCACACTCCTTTGAAAGAAGATACCTATGATGAAAAATGGCTTTTCAGAAGTGTTATGGTTGAAAAGATGCTCCTTAATGAGTTCAGAGTTTTGTGTGCAAGCTGGTTTTTTGCTATCCTCCAAAAGCTGCACAAGAATCTTAGTTTTTTAGGTGTGGGTTATTTTTCTCTCATTCGGTTAATTGTTTTGCATGATCTTTCCATTTTCTCTTCGGGGGTAGCATTTATCCTACCATGTTCATAGTTCTAGTTTTGGTGTGTCTCTTTTTGGTTTTGGTTTGGGTTATGTGCAAGATTATGATGGGCCAAAATGTGGCAATATGATGAGTATGTGTAGGGGTATGTGGCTGATGGCTTTTCTTTTACCCAAAATTGATGATACGAAAAGGGTTTTTAAAGGAGATTCTCAACTTTCCATCAATATAAATTATGATTTACTTTCAATTTAATAAATTATTATTATTCATTTTCTATTTAAATTACGACTAAAGTCCTGATTGAGAAGCTGATTGAAAAACATTTATAACTTTCAAACAATATCACATTTTTTTAATCTGAAATATGTGTCACATTCTATGCTTTGCATACTATAGGATTAAAAAAAAAAATCATGAATTTTTTACCAAGGTGGTCAAACATACAAGTTTTTATATTTTTAAAAGTTGTAATAAAAAAATCATAATTAATTATTTACAGGAAAAAATACAAAAATATGCATCACATTGGGACATGAGTCCTCTACTTATATCTAAAATCTTATAAAAAATATTATCATTTTATTGTGGTTAGGGTAATGAGACACCTACTTATTTTTCCCTAAAATTTAAGTACTATTGCATTGAAATTTCAAATTTTCACCAAATAGATTTTTTTAAAATATTAAACCTAGTAGTTTAGAAACTATATTCAATTTTCTACAGATTCTATTCTTACATATTTTTGAAATAATATAGATAAATTATTCAAATTTTTATGTCAAGTTGCCTAACTCTTATTTTTCTAAATTTTTCGCCACTTAAGGGCCTATTGTTTCCATGATGATCCTACACATGCCCTTTGTATTCCCCTTTGTGGGTATGTTTTGGTTTCTCTTCTCTTCTCCCTTACTCAACTCTTTTTCCCAATGAATTAGACACTATCCCCTTAGGACACATTACTGGGTTCTTGGCTACATCCTTGCAGTATTTGTCCCTAGTAGAACCATTGTTACTTTGGTTTTGTCCATAACACTCAAAGCCTTGTGTTGCTTGAAAAATTTCTTAAGTATAAGATTTTTCGGGATTTCCTCAATTTTTGTGAACCTCAATGGTCGTTGATAAAGATATTATAACCCCTCTTTATACCAACACCCCTTTGAAGCCTTTGAATTTATTCTTCATTTTATGATGTCGGTCATCGAAAAAGTTAGCATAACCTTCCTAAACACCAAAACCTTATGGAAAAAGTTTAAGTTTGAATATTTAAAAAAATTCAATCCATACTCAAGTTTCTATAACCTCTCAAAAGTCTGCCCGTGAACAAAAGTACTTAAGCATGAAAAGGGAAGTTTTGTGTGTTGTTGGGGCTCTTGAGGAGTTTGGAAACCATTGTCAGTCTCTGATAGGGTTTCGTAAACCTTTTCAAACTGATTATATTCATGCTTTATTTGAAAGAATCATAGGTGGGAAGGAACATAGTTATTGTAAGTATGGTGGAGTCCAATGGATTTTATAGAATCTTCTTTAATGAGTGATAACAAAGGAGATTTTTTGTAAACATAACCATAAAGACTCAAATGTATAGAAAAGTAAAATGAATAGAAATAATTAATAGATTTAGAAATAAATTAAAAGGGTAGTGCTCAAATGTAAAGAGCATAGTATTGAGATATAAAATTTCATATTATATTCATTATATGTATATGGTATTACAAAATGGTTTTCATATTCAAAACAAAAAGGTATCAACACTTTTATTTTAAATATAGAGGAAAAACATGAGGATGTGTATCCCCTCCACCACCTCTTGTAGGTGTTTAATTTGGGTTGGAAAAAATAGGTTCTCATAAGATGAAAACAACCTCATTTCATTCCTCTCTAGCGTTGTGTGAAGAAGAGCCACCACCTCATCTATAACGTCATGTTGAATTGCAAATAATGTCTCCTATAAGGCTAGCTCTAAGAAACCTACTCATCCTTCTAATGGCTACCCTTACTTGCATCAAGTATTCAGGTCAAACCAAATGCTTTGTTGCATGTATTCCCCAATCACACTTCCCTAAAGTGTGAACGACATGATTTATGAAGTGTTTGAGGAGCGTTACATTGTGAACATGGGAATGACTTAAAAAATTATCCCCAAGTATATTTAACAACTTTGCATTCTTCCACATCAATTTGGACTATGAATACTTCTCTCAGTTGGTCTATCATTAGCCTATAGAACAAACTACACTCTACATCCTTAATCACAACAAATTTGCTCCTAAAAGAAGCATCACTCTCAATGCTCACCATCTCTAGGAAAGTGATTCAAATTGTGAGAATGAAGGTCATTTTCACTAAATTTATATAAATTAAGTGGCATATCTAAGCTAGAGATTTCTTTGGGAATAGGTGAGCCTAAGGACAATGAGGTGGCTAGCGGATTAAATGTTGATTTGGAAAGATTTATTATCAACATTATCTTCAATGGTGTTTAAAATTTCAAGTTTCCCCTTCATTTGGATGGTTCACATGCATAAAATTATGAAGATATGCATATTTTGTTTAATTTAGGATTTGTAAATTGCACCATTTGCAAGTACAACAGGGGTGACCCCACAATACCGGTTTACACTTTCTCAGAGATCCTGATTTTTGTTGAAATCACATATTTTTAGAAAATATAATGATTTAAGCCTTGAAAAGTTCTATTTAAAGGATTCCAATTGAAGAGGGTTTGATCAAACCACCTTAGATCAAACCCCATTGGATAGAACCCCGCTATTTTTCAACCATACCTATAAGGGAATCTCCTTTACACCCATCAAAATGCTAATAAAAAACCACTTTTGATTTATCTTTTGGGGGATCAAATGAATTCATTTAATTTTATTTTTTTGTGAGTATGTAGTCCTTATTATTAGCTTCCCAGCAAGTATAATTTTAAATAAATTTAATTTGATTATATTTTTTTTTTTAATTTCTTTTGAATGTAGGTTTTTCACCAAAAATCAAGCTCTTTATTCTACACATGTGGAAAAATAGTAGATTATAAAAAAAAAATCTAAAAAATATCAGTGCACTAGATATTGAAGTCCTTGATCCAACAACAAAAAAAATGAATTTTGATACATACAAAAAAGTTATGTTGTATATGGTTCTCCTATGTCTAAATTGTAATTGGTTTGACTTCAAAACTTGATTAAGGAAAAAATATTCAATAAAACACTATGAAACCAAATGAGTGTACTACATATTGTAGTTACAAATATATTAAAAAAAAAATTATCCTTCATGATTTTTTTTTTATGTTGTATACAGTGAGCATCACTCCTTAAAAATGGTGTTTATTGAAAAAAACTAGTTTTTGAACGAGATGGAAAAAGAAGTGCAATTGGATTCCAAAAAATTTGAAAAAAAAGTATTTATAATCTACAAACAAAATGTCACAAATCACTAGTTTGCATTATCTTCAAATTCCTGATTGTTTAGCCACTATAGTTTCCTGAAAGTGAAAAATTAGTTAGAAAAAATCAATTCAGTGTCTAGTTTGGCCAAAAATTGTAAACCAATGTTGCGGGATCACCCATTGGCCACTTGAAAAATTATGGACAAGAAACATTTCAAATGACTATCAAAATATTACCAAAGAGGTAGTATAATCATTATTATTCCTAATCATTAATATTATTTGTTTATCGACATCTTTAAGTGGGATATTAGTTGGCAAGATGTTGGATAGGAAAACTGAGAGGGGGGGCGTGAATCAGTTGTCACAAATTATAACCTTAAATTCAATTACTAGAGATAACAAATAAACTGATTAAGTGAATATCCATCAAATGAAAATGTAAAAACATAATAATACCAAATTTACGTGGAAAACCAATGAGGTAAAAACCACGGTGAGGATTAACTCACACTATAGAGAATATCAAAATTGATTACAAAAGACTCACTACCTGAAATAAGGACTCACTAGCTAGACTCGTTGTCCACAAGGCTACAACCCAAAGGGCTCACTACCACAGAGATACAAAGAAGACAAAGAATACTTGTTACAGAGAGACAACAATCCCAATGCAATGAAGATTCCACCACAATCACTTATCAACTCACATGAATGATAGGGTTTTCCTCCTGCTCACTGCATCCAAAAACTTAGCATTAAGCTTCACACTGAACAACCACACACTTAACTCACACACTTTAAGAATAGCATCAAAGTTGCATCTGCTCTTTCACTTATCTTCTTTCTTTTCTTATGTACAATTTTCATCACTAGAACATTTTGTATTTATACTATCTCCAACCTTGAAAAGATACAAAGTCGGCCATCCAACTTCAACTTTCAAATTAGGTTAGCGCCAAACATCCTAGGGTGGAATTAGAATGAGGGTGACCCAAACACACACTTCACTAGGATCCATAATAGATCCAAAACGCTTCATCAGCTTCAAAAGTAATGCTTGACATAAAGTTGGCCATACTAGTGTAAAACACATAGATCAATTAAGCTTGATACTTATAAAGGCCAAAACCAACTTCAATAGAACTAGGGCAATAGAACACGTGAACCATACACCATAAGATTTCATCAAAGAAAAATTTGGACTAGAAACAATTCTCCCAAACCTCAAACAACACACCAAAAATATAATTCACAAGTACCAGAACCAACAACCTTCTTTTAATACAATTTTCTCAATATCCTCGACATATACAGTCAACAACAACTAGTAGATAACCAACTGACTGGTTGAAATCAATGACAACACTTCATTCCTTTTCCATTCTTGCAAAAATCTCTGCCTTTTTCATTGATGACAACACATGATGTGAAAAACCATCAAAGACACCATACCTATTCTAAAAATACTTCTCAAGATTTTTGTTTGCTTCTCCCCTTTTAGAAGATCATCTTCCTCACTACCTACTTTCTTTTATTTTTTTCACATGCTCTCTCTCCTATTTTCACATGCTTTCTCTCCCCCTTTGACATCAATGGAAAAGGAAAAAGATATGTCCATTGAAACTTCCTTTGACATGAAAACAATATACTCATAATGACAACACTTAGAAAATCTACCTGCTCCCCCTGAGGGAAACCACCAAAAAACATCAGTCCAAAAGATAGAATCATGAATTCACCTGATTGATGCATCTCAAAATGAATCTTAGTTTGTAAAAGGAGGGGAAATAACCCCAAGCTTATCCCAGATATACTCAAAAGTATCTTTAGGAAGAGCCTTTGTAAATATATCCACAATCTGATGTTTTGTTGAAACATACTCAAGCTTGACTTCATTCTCCATAACCTTCTCTCTTAAGAAATGATACCTGATAGATATATGATTTGTTCTCAAGTGCATCATAGGATTCTTTGAAATCTTAATTGCACTTGTGTTATCACAAAAGATAGGAATAGGATCATCATGTAGCACTATGATATCTTTCAATGTCTATTTCATCCATAAAACTTGTGTACAACAGGATGAAGCAACAATATACTTAGCTTTTGCAATAGACAAAAAGGTTCAATCTTGCTTCTTACTCAACCATTCCACCAATCTACATCAAAGAAAGAATGCACCACCACTTGTACTTTTTCTATCATCTATACTTCCAGCCCAATCTGCATCTATATAAGCACTAAGTGTATAATTAGTATCTTTAGGATACCATAATCTATATAATCTAAATTTCCTTTCAAATATCTGAATATTCGTTTAACTACAATAACATGTGTTTCCTTTAGATCTTCTTGAAATCTAGCCACAAGACAAACTGCATGCATAATATCCGGTCTAGTAGCAGTCAAATACAATAGTCCACCAATCATAGATCTATACTTTCTCTGATCAGTCTTAGGTGAATCATCATCTTTTCCCAACTTGCATCAAGTCACCATAGGATTACTTACCATTTTGGAACTGCCCATACCAAATTTTCTCAACATTTCTCTCACATACTTAGATTGTGAAATGAAAATTCCTTTCTCTATTTGATTAATCTATAGCCCAAGAAAGAAATTCATCTCGCCAAACATAGACATTTCAAATTATTTTTGTATTTCTTCTACAAACATCTTGCACATATTTTCATTTCCTCTAAAGTTAATATCATCAGCATATACCACTACAATCAAGATTTTTTCATTCTCAAAATGAAATACAAATTATTGTCTATTGTACCTTTGTTAAATCCTTGTTGATTCAAATACTTATCTAACCTTGCATACCAGGCCCTAGGAGCTTCTTGCAATCCATATAAAGATTTCTTCAATCTGTACACCATATCTAGTTGAGCTGTTAGCTGAAATCCTTTTGGTTATTCTAGATGTTTACCTCTTCATCTAGTTCACCATTCAAAAATGTTGACTTGACATCCATCTAATAGAATTTGAAATCCTTATAAGGAGCTAATGCCAAGAACATTTGTATAGCTTCAATTCTTGCTACCAAGGAAAATATTTCTTGAAAATATATACCTTCCACTTGTGAGTATCTTTTACGTACAAGCCTTTCTTTGTTTCTATCAACTTTCCAATTTTCATCCAGCTTGTTTATGAATACCCATTTTGATCCATTGATATTTTTGTATGTGGGTCCTGGGACCAATTCCCAAGTTTGATTCTTTTCAATCTACAATTTTTTTTCCTTCATTTCTTCCTTCCAATGTTCATCCTTGTAGGCTTCTCTTATTGACTTCGTCTCAATTTTAGAGAGTAAGAAAAATTTTACTTCAGCAACAACTTTGCTTCTAGTCAACACACCTTTTGTCTTGTCTCCAATAATCTGAATTTTTGAATGATTCCTCTATACATATTTCAATGTTCTAGGGGACATTACTGAAGCATCTTCTTCTCTTTCATTCTGATCTTTCTACTCATATCTATCATGTTTTTCTTCAATTTCTTCTATTCTTGCACACTCATGTTCATCAAACACATATACATCAATATCAATAGAATTCTTCACCATTTCATCAACCTTCAAATTCAAGCTTTCCACAATATTTCTCAATCTTTTGTTGAAACATTTGTATTTCTTGCTTTTAGTAGAGTAACCAAGAAATATTCCTTCATCACTTCTTGCATCAAACTTTCCCAAAGTTTCCTCATATACAAAAATTCTTCCATGTCATATCTCATAGGGAGTCTGTGTACTGCTTGTTCTTTCCTGAACTCAATTGAATACATACACAACAGTGTGAATAGCTTCTTTCCAGTAAACTTTTGGTAATCTGGCTTTAGTGATCATTGGCCTAGCAGCTTCTTGAACTGTTTTGTTTTTCCTTTCAACAACTCCATTCTGCTGAGGAGTTCTCAGAGCAAATAATTATCTCTTTATTTCATTCACTTCACAAAACATATTGAACTCATCAAAGTTGAATTCATCACCTCTGTCAAATCTCAATCATTTTATCTTCAAATTCACTTCATTTTCAACCATAGCCTTGAACGCTTTGAATCTATCTAATGCTTTTTATTTTTCTCTTAAAAATGTAACTCATGTATATCTAGAATAATCATCGGTTAAAAGCATAAAGTAACTTTCACCAAGTAGGCTTCACACTCTCATAGGACCGATCTATACAAACCAAATCAAGCAATCTAGTAGTAGATGTTCCCTTAATCTATAATGATTTCTTGTCTATTTCCCAATCTAGAAATTCCTACAGATAGCATTTACAAGCTTTGTAATTCTTGGTATATCTCTCATGGCTTGAACAATACTAATACTTTCCAAGTTATCAAAATTCATGTGACACATTCTCTTGTGCCATAACTAGCTGTCATTTATCCAAGTCATAAAACATCATCCATCAACACCTTTAAGTTGCTAAATATTCCCTTCAGATTTCTATCCTATGGAAATCAATGTTTCAGATCCTTTCTGGATCTCAGACTTCTCACCATTAAACAAAATATCATATCCCTTTCTACACATTTTACCAACACTCAATAGATTATGTCTTAAACCCTTAACATAGTAGACATTGTCAGTATGATGATTTCTATCAAAAATTGTTGAACCTATCCCATAGATTTTAGCACCAGTATCATCTCCAAACATAACCAAACCTCCATCATATTTTTCAAGTTTCACAAAATTGTTCTTGTCACCAGTCATGTGATGTGAACAACCACTATCAACTACCCAAAAATTATTTTCCTATTTAGCATGTAGGGCAAAGATAACTATACCTTCATTTTTCTCCTTCTCCTTCTCCAGAGGATTTTCCTTTGACTATCTTTCTAAATTAGTAGAAGTAGGTTCATCTTTAATCGCCAAGAACAAGCATCCATTGTCATCTGGATCTTCATATTTTGAATCTTCATTTGAAATACTAGCATTATCATTAACATAGTAATCTTTGTTAATCATCTTTCCTTTCCTTTCTTTCTCATACCTTTGTTTATTTTGTTTAGCTCTTCCCAGAAGCTTTGCAACATAGTGAGAAATATCTCCACAAATAAAGCATTTAAAGGGAAATTTACCTTCATACTTATCAGAGAATTTTCTCAATCTTCTTACAAAGTTATCCTTGATTTATTCAAAGTTCTCTTCATTCAGATATTCAGTTCTTGTAGCTTTAAAAGTAGTCTCTGTTTTTCCTCCACTTCTTAGATTCGGCTTCCTCATTTCATAAGATTTCAAGAATCCTAACAACAGATCCCTAGTACATGTCTTGTAATCTATAATTTTCTAAATAACAATCACCTTTTCATTGTAAGCATCAAGAAGAATTTTGAGAATCTTCTTTACAATTCTGGTTTTCATCTATAGTAGCACCAAGAGATCGCATTCCAACCACTACCTCATCCAATCTTTGTACATAAGCTTTAACATTATCATCTTTGATCATATATAAAAGATCAAACTGTGTTCCAAATTTTGTAATTTTGCATCTTTTACCCTTTCATCACCATCATGTGCTCTTTCTGAAGCATCCCAAACTTCCTTAGAAGTATTCAAATTCAAAACCTTAATCAACCTGGAATGTACCAAACTATTCTTCAAGATGTACTTTTCCTTGTTATTTTCTTCATGTGCTTTAATTTTCTCAAGTGTATGTGAACCATTTGTACAAGGAGTGTAGGGATTCTTGTAAGCTTTCTCTACATGAAATCCACAATACTCTAGATATTCTTCCATCAGTAATTTCCAGATACTATAGTTAGTTCCGTAAAACTTCAGATAATCAAATACCATTTTGTTAGCCATCCCAGACCTTCCTAAAGCAGTTAAGCTCTTCACCAAGGAACCAATATCTGATACCAATTGTTGGATAGGACAACGAAGTGGGGGGGTGAATCAGTTGTCATAGATTATAATCTTAAATTCAATTATCGGAGCTAACACATAAATTGATTAAGTGAATAACAATCAAATGCAAATGCACAAACATAATAACACCATATTTATGTGGAAAAACCAATGAGGGAAAAATGATAGTGAGGATTAACTCACACTATATATAATATCAAAATTGATTACAAAGAGGCTCACTACCTGATATAAGGCTCACTGCCTAAAATAAGAATTCACTATCTAGACTCACTATCCACAGGGCTACAACCCAGAGGGCTCACTTCCATAGAGATACAAAGAAGAATAATATTTGTTACAGAGAGATAACAATCCTAATGCAGCAAATATTCCACCACAATCACTTATCAACTCACATTAATGATAGAGTTAACTTTCTACTCACTGCATCCGTAAACTTGGTGTTAAGCTTCACACTGAACAACCTTACACTTAACTCACATGTAATACCCCTCATACTGTTTAAACTTATTATTTTCTGTGCTTTGCTTGGATACTGTGATGATACTATGATTGTTGATTTGGCTTGCTAGACGTTAGATGATGATGTTATTTCATTATGGACGTGATTACTTTATATGACATTATGGTTGATTATATATATCAGTTGATTTTCTGAATTATGATATGATGCAGTGATTTAATTTAATATGTTATGAGATGATTATTAGTTAGAAATGTAATTCATGGATTATGTTATAATTGTTAGAATAGGTGTGATGAAGGACAATATAGCATCACTCGTTCGCGAGTGCCCTGTTATGTTGCGATTCCTTCTCACAATACAGTATCTTGAATTAATGCTTTGATATATATGTATATATGCACATGTACACAACTTCGTTTGTATGCAGGATTGCAGGTATAAGTCTCGATTCCACCTGCTTCGGCAAGACAGGGCGAGCACCAAATAACCCAACGGATAAATGTTGATACAGAGGTGACGATGAAGTCCTCCCATTCCATGATGTCAGGTCGTCTCATTTGTTTGGTATTGTTCATTTTTGTAATTTGTCGTCATTCGTGGGTTGTGTTTGGTATTTTGTCGTATTTTGATTAAAGTTGATACCTTGTATGTTGTGGTGTGTTCGATTTAAATAATGGAAGTGATTGTTTAATTTTAATGTTAGATTTAAATTATATTCGAATATTTAAATAATTTAATTATTTTTGAAAATCATATATTTGAATTTAATGATAATTTAAATATTAAATGTGTGTTATTTATTTTAATTAATTATCTGGTTGAAGATAATTATTAGAATAAATTATTTAAATTAAATAGATAATGTGATGTGCAAGAAAAGTGGTAAAAACAGAAATTAAAACAATAAAGCAAATAAAAGAATAAAAGATTGTGTGAGCCAATAGGAATGGAGAGTTGGGAAAAAGCTAGTTTTAAAGAATTGATTTTCTTTTAATTTTGATTTTTGAGAATTTTTGGAAGGATGGAATTTATATTTTTATTTAATTATGAATTTTTGGAAGTTTTGCACACAGAGTTATTGTTACAGAAGTTGTGCAAGGGATTTGGCTTTGTATTCTGAAAATTTTGAAAGGGTATTGGAAATCTTCTGTTGTATTTGGAGGAGAGTTTTGGAGAGAGATTGTCAATCTATTTCTGGTGAATGTTCTGGAGAGTCTTCTGAACAACAAAATAGGATTCAAGTTCGAAGGTGAAGTTCTGTGGAGGAGATTCGGAGGCACGATCAAGGAACACCTCGAGGGCATCAAAATCAACTAGGCATCTTCAAACTTTCGAATAAGCGCTGGACATCAGGTTCCTCTTATATCTTCTTTCTAGCACTTCCTTTTTCATCTTTCTGCTTCAAAGAAAACAAAACAAAATCTGTTAGACGTGATCGATAGAATAGGGAAAAACTGTTGTTGAATCGAAAATTAGGAAAAATATATTAGATTTAAACGTTTGAAAAGAGAAGAAAATATTTATATAGTATTAAACTGTTTTCCATTTTGTTAAAACAATAGAAAACCCGATCATCTGAAATCTCCAACTCAACAAAAAAAAAAAAAGATTTTAGAAAAATGATATCTTTGTTGAAAATAAGTTATCTTAAGGTTTTAGATATGTATTTATTTTAGTGTGGTTGGATCTATTTATTCTCTGTATTTGCCCTTTATCCTGGTATTCATTCTCTGTACTTGTATTTAGTATTTTTAAAATTTTAAATATATATATATATATTTTTTGACTTATATTGTTGTATATATTTATATTAAATTTCGCGTCGGCCGAGGCAATAATTCGTCAGAAATTCGTATAAAAAAAAATATATAATAATGAAATGTATATATTAAATTTTGGCTTTATTTAAAAAAAATATAAAAAAAAAAAAAAATATATAAAAAATATAAAATGAGTTTATATATGGATGGGACTGCCCTCGAGTCAGATTCGGCCCCAAGCATCGACTCCCCCACCTTTCTTCTCAGATGATGGTAATGTTAGTCAATGGATCACAGATGTTGAAAGATTCCATAGGATCAGCCGCGACACAAGAAGCCACATCGATCGGCCGGCTAAATTCCCATGGATCATACAATGGGGCCCGTGGCCCTCCTTTGTTAACAAATTAAGTTTTTTTTTAATATTAGGATTTAATATATATATATATATATATATTTTAAATATGTTTGTTATTTATATATATATATATATAAATAAAATAAATATATATAAAAATTAATGTTATTTTTTATTAATTAATGAATATTTAATTTAATAAATATAATAATTATATTTATTGAATATGTTAATTATGATTTATTTCGCGATTAAATATAAAATAATTGCAATTTATCGAAAATTGAATTTTGATTATTTTATTTAATATATTAATTTTAAAAGTAAAATTAGGATTATGTAATTTTAATGTTAATTAGTTATATTTTAATAGTGCAATTTTATGTTTGATTTAAATAATCAATTATGTTATTAAATAAATAATTTTTATATATTATAATATAAGCATTGTTTAAATGTTGTTTTGATTAAACAAAGATATTAGACCAAATTTAGCCTGTAGTTGTGATTGTGGGACAACCGTATTGAGTTAGTTATTTGGGAATGGGATCCACCTTATTAGTGCAACCTTGCAAATTTGTAATGTGAAGTTTTCCTGTTATGTTATATTTCTCTTTATCGCTCTGTGTTGTCTATGTGGGAACTTTGTTGTGTTTTGAACCTCAGTTGGTTAGTGTAAATCTTGGTCTCCTCCAGATGCATGTTTTATAGCTTTTGATGTTTACACTTGTATCTTTGTGATTGGAATATTACGTGATTTTGAGTTTTATTATTTGGTATGGATGAACGTGGTTGTAGTCGTAATTACGATTTATCGCGAGATGGTTTTACCTCGTAGGTCCTGTTTGGAGGGTTATGCTTTAAATGTTATTCTCATTTTGATTATATTTTCGGAATTGGGAGTTATTGGCATTCTATTTGGAAGGGTTGAACGGCGTTGTAAGATCTTTTGTTGTGAGTGATGTGAGAGAGTTAATGCCTCGCATGGATTTTATTTTGGTACTTTGTTCTTTGTGTTATAGTTCAACCCTTGCCTGTTTTGATATATGTTAGGGGTCATAGGGAGAGTGGCTCTTCATGGGCGCCGGCGCCTCGGGTAAGAGGAAGTGCCAGGGGAACCCACGTAAGAGTAGTTAAACAAGTGATAACCTAAAAATAGAATTTAGGGGGATGGGTAGTAAAACATACAAGATAAAGAAAACTGGATTCCTCGTCTATGCATTAGGGCTACCGTAGACGAGTGATAGACTGAGTAGGCCGTGGTCGACAAGGTCGTAGTCTCGTCTTCATGAGAGACCATCGACTCCGCATTAGCTACCCTATGGTGCCGGCACCTCAGTAGGAGGAAGGGCCAGGTGATCCATAGATGGGTGCCGGCGCCTCGGTTAGGAGGAAGTGCCAGGGGATCCCATGAGAGCTATGCGATGACACTCTCCACTAGACACCCTTATGGTCCTTGTTTCTTGTCGCCTCTGGATATTGTTATTTGTACGTTGTTCTGATTTTAGGGTTAGGGAATCCATAGGTGGGTGTCGGCGCCTCAGTTGGAGGAAGAGCCAGGGGATCCCATGAGAGTTATGTGATGACCCTCCCTACTTGACACCCGTCTGACTTGTTTCTTGTTGCTTATGGAATGGTGTATTGAATGGTTGATTCTGAACTATTATGGAATTGTATTCTTTATAATGGTTGGTTTGGTTTTATTTGGAAATGTATTTTGGGTGTTGGTTCGGTTCTTCCGGATGTTATCTCTTTATGATGTTTCTTTGAATTCTTGTGAATTGATTCTTGATTGTTAAGTGATAGTACTTCATGTTATCGTGATGAGTTCTTGGCTTAATCTTGTCTTGTGATTTGTAAATTTGATGGTTGTTCTTTGTAAGCTTTGAGTTGTACTTGTTATATATCATATTGTGGTTGAGTCGGTTGACATTCATGGTCGGGGTCACTTCCTCGTCACCTCTGAGCACGGGGGGTGAGTTACTTCGTAATTCACATGGTTGGGTGGAACGTGCTCCGCACCCGTTGGGTTCCCCATCAGCGTCATGTCTCCTCAGCTTTCCGTAGTGCAGATGTTCCAGTGATCAGTTGTATTTCATGTTCATTATTCTTGTATTAATCCCCATGTTGGGAAATTCAATGTAATTCATGTATCAAAGAAAATTGTAATGTAATATTATATCAATGATGTAATAGTTAGGTTTAATTTGAATCTTGTTAAAAGATTTATCATGGATGTAATTATGATGTTACCATACCGCATCATGGCTATCGGCCATCATTGGATATGGTTATCATAAATTAAATGGTTATGTTATATTCTTTATCTTTATTCTGTTTAGTTGTTGCGATGTAACCTCGCGTGCCCCAGAGAACCAAGTGTATTAATGCTATGTGTTATGCTATGTGGTTATGGTTTAATGTTATTGCATGTTTACTTTTATTATTTAAAAAAAAATTATCCGCATTATGTGTGTTCTCTGGGGTTTGCACAACGGGTGTTACAACTTGGTATCAGAGCCAAGGTTGCAAACGCTAGGGTCTTTGGGTAGTGTAGTCCATTAGGTTACCGTTTGTGCAACTCTTGAGCTCATTTTGTACTTTATCTTGTGGCGCAGAACTATGCCTCTATAGAGTGCCCAGGCCGCAAGAGGGCCGTGGTGCTCTGACGGAGCAAACCGGGCTAGTTCTTCAGCTCCTAGTTCCTATGGCTCGAAAGCATGAGGAATGTGAGAGTTCTCATAGCTGCCCATCGTGGCTGACCAAAGACGTTCGTGTCTAGACTGGCCATAAAGATATACTTGGAGATCCTGACCGATTAGGGACCCGTGCCGATGAGTACCCGTGGAGAGGGAGAGAGAGATTCCTCGAGGCGCTACAGTGGATACAGATGTGGTTCCGGATGCAGTCATAGCAGGCCATATGAGAGATTTGATGAGGGCACACCCTCCTACTTTTAATGGTTCTGGAGGAGGTCTTGAGGCTGAGACCTGGTTAATTGACTTAGACCGTTGCTTCGCCATGCACCCCTATGGTAGCAATACCAAGGCTCGGTGCGCAGTGATGCACTTGCGAGGCTTCGCGTCTACTTGGTGGCGCCTTGAGGAACAGAAACTGCATCTTGATCTCAGTATGGTTACTTGGGAGTTGTTCCTAGACAGGTTTAGAGCTCGTTTCCTCTCAGACCACTGGAGGCAACGCAGGGCTGACGAGTTTCACGATCTCAAGCAGTTGTCTATGTCAGTGGAGCAGTATGAGAGGCGCTTCTATGAGTTGAAGCAGTATGTAGGGATTAGCCACGATGAGGGCATGTTAGTGCAGCATTTGTTCGTGGTATTTCAAACCGCGATCGCTGGTGGAAGCGCATTTGAAGTCTTCGAAATGTAAGACGCATGGAAATGGCAATGAGAAGGCCCGCTTAGTGGAGGAGAATTTGGCCATGGCTTTGGGTGGTCACATTGGAATGCAGATTGGTAGTGCACCTACACCTGGTTTTAGCACTCATGGAGGGCAGTCACAGGGAGCAGGATCTTCCAGGAATAGGAATCCACCTCCTAAAGGGGGTCAGCAACATCAGCAGCAGTAGCATCAGCAACAACAATCGCAGCCGAAGCATGAAAACTTTCAATCACAGCAAGGTGGCAATTCGCAGTTTTGTAGGGATCGGAATAGGATCAGGCACCAAATTCGACAGGAACATTTTGCACAGCCTGCACCTAGCTTTCAGTCAGTGCCGAGTCGAGCAAGCTTTCAACAATCCAATGCTCCATCTGAGGGCAGAGGATTTGGCCGAGGTACTGGTTGCTACTCATGTGGGCAACAAGGGCATATCGTTAGATTGTGTCCACAAAAGAGCACTTCTGGATTTAATCAGAGACCTGTAGCTTCTGAGCCGACAGTGGGAGATACAGGTAGATCTCATCGAGTGTTTTCCATTGTCGACAATCGCCAGGGTGGATACCAGGATGCAGGTGCAGAGGCTTCTGGTAGAGAACAAGGTTCTGGGTTCGGAGCTCGCAAGTGAGCTCGAAAGGGTTCGATGGTGTCCTAAACGTTGTGATCTTGGCGTCTTGGGAGGATGTCTCCCTTATTTTTTGAGAATCTTAATTTTCGTTTTATTCTGTTATTTAATGGCTTCCAGGAGTAAGCCATGTCCTAGGGGGGGAGGATGTAATACCCCTCATACTGTTTAAACTTATTATTTTCTGTGCTTTGCTTGGATACTGTGATGATACTATGATTGTTGATTTGGCTTGCTAGACGTTAGATGATGATGTTATTTCATTATGGACGTGATTACTTTATATGACATTATGGTTGATTATATATATCAGTTGATTTTCTGAATTATGATATGATGCAGTGATTTAATTTAATATGTTATGAGATGATTATTAGTTAGAAATGTAATTCATGGATTATGTTATAATTGTTAGAATAGGTGTGATGAAGGACAATATAGCATCACTCGTTCGCGAGTGCCCTGTTATGTTGCGATTCCTTCTCACAATACAGTATCTTGAATTAATGCTTTGATATATATGTATATATGCACATGTACACAACTTCGTTTGTATGCAGGATTGCAGGTATAAGTCTCGATTCCACCTGCTTCGGCAGGACAGGGCGAGCACCAAATAACCCAATGGATAAATGTTGATACAGAGGTGATGATGAAGTCCTCCCGTTCCATGATGTCAGGTCGTCTCATTTGTTTGGTATTGTTCATTTTTGTAATTTGTCGTCATTCGTGGGTTGTGTTTGGTATTTTGTCGTATTTTGATTAAAGTTGATACCTTGTATGTTGTGGTGTGTTCGATTTAAATAATGGAAGTGATTGTTTAATTTTAATGTTAGATTTAAATTATATTCGAATATTTAAATAATTTAATTATTTTTGAAAATCATATATTTGAATTTAATGATAATTTAAATATTAAATGTGTGTTATTTATTTTAATTAATTATCTGGTTGAAGATAATTATTAGAATAAATTATTTAAATTAAATAGATAATGTGATGTGCAAGAAAAGTGGTAAAAACAGAAATTAAAACAATAAAGCAAATAAAAGAATAAAAGATTGTGTGAGACAATAGGAATGGAGAGTTGGGAAAAAGCTAGTTTTAAAGAATTGATTTTCTTTTAATTTTGATTTTTGAGAATTTTTGGAAGGATGGACTTTATATTTTTATTTAATTATGAATTTTTGGAAGTTTTGCACACAGAGTTATTGTTACAGAAGTTGTGCAAGGGATTTGGCTTTGTATTCTGAAAATTTTGAAAGGGTATTGGAAATCTTCTGTTGTATTTGGAGGAGAGTTTTGGAGAGAGATTGTCAATCTATTTCTGGTGAATGTTCTGGAGAGTCTTCTGAACAACAAAATAGGATTCAAGTTCGAAGGTGAAGTTCTGTGGAGGAGATTCGGAGGCACGATCAAGGAACACCTCGAGGGCATCAAAATCAACTAGGCATCTTCAAACTTTCGAATAAGCGCTGGACATCAGGTTCCTCTTATATCTTCTTTCTAGCACTTCCTTTTTCATCTTTCTGCTTCAGAGAAAACAAAACAAAATCTGTTAGACGTGATCGATAGAATAGGGAAAAACTGTTGTTGAATCAAAAATTAGGAAAAATATATTAGATTTAAACGTTTGAAAAGAGAAGAAAATATTTATATAGTATTAAACTGTTTTCCATTTTGTTAAAACAATAGAAAACCCGATCATCTGAAATCTCCAACTCAACAAAAAAAAATAAGATTTTAGAAAAATGATATCTTTGTTGAAAATAAGTTATCTTAAGGTTTTAGATATGTATTTATTTTAGTGTGGTTGGATCTATTTATTCTCTGTATTTGCCCTTTATCCTGGTATTCATTCTATGTACTTGTATTCAGTATATTTAAAATTTTAAATATATAAATATATATTTTGACTTATATTGTTGTATATATTTATATTAAATTTCGCATTGGCCGAGGCAATAATTCGTCAGAAATTCGTATAAAATATATATATATATAATAATGAAATGTATATATATTAAATTTTGGCTTTATTTAAAAAAAAATATAAAAAAAAAAAATATAAATGGAGTTTGTAGCATGGATGGACGGCCGAAGCCGCACTACCGCACTCCCCCAATCTCAGACGATGGTACAAAGAAATACCCATCAAGTCAGACAGCCATTCCGTAGGACTATCACAAGAAGACACATCGATATCAATAAGGCGCAGTCTCTATGGATCTACGACGTAGCCGTATTCCTCTTCATAAATTAAGCTTTTTTAATATTAGATTTACTACATATATATATTTTTAAATATACTTGTTAGTTTATATATATATATATAAATAAATATATATATACTAATGCTATTTTTATTAATTAATGAATATTTAATTTAATGTTTATACAATTATATTTTATCAATATGTTAATTATAATTTATTTTACTATTAAATATAATAATTGCAAATTATCTAAAATGAAATTTTGATTATTTTATTTAATATTTTTATTTTAAAAGTGGAATTAGGATTATGTAATTTTAATGTTAATTAGTTATATTTTAATAGTGTAATTTTATGTTTGATTTAAATAATCAATTTTGTTATTAAATAAATAATTTTTATATATTATAAAATAAGCACTGTTTAATTATTGTTTTGATTAAACAAAGATGTTAGACAAAATTTAGCCTGTAGTTGTGATTGTGGGACAACCGTATTGAGTTAGTTATTTGGGAATGGGATCAACCTTATTAGTGCAACCTTGCAAATTGTAATGTGAGTTTTCCTGTTATGTTATATTTCTCTTTATCGCTTTGTGTTGTCTATGTGGGAACTTTGTTGTGTTTTGAACCTCAGTTGGTTAGTGTAAATCTTGGTCTTCTCCAGATGCATGTTTTATAGCTTTTGATGTTTACACTTGTATCTTTGTGATTGGAATATTACGTGATTTTGAGTTTTATTATTTGGAATGGTTGTACGTGGTTGTAGTCGTGAATTACGATTTATCGCGAGATGGTTTTTGCCTCGTATGTCCTGTTTGGAGTTTTATGCTTTAAATGTTATTCTCGTTTTGGTTATATTTTCAGAATTGGAACTTATTGGCATTCTATTTGGAAGGGTTGAACGGCGTTGTAAGATCTTTTTGTTATGAGTGATGCGAGAGAGAGTTAATGCCTCGCATGGTTCTTATTTTGGTATTTTGTTCTTTATGTTATAGTTCAACCCTTTCCTGTTTTGATATATGTTAAGGGTCATAGGGAGAGTGGCTCTTCGTGGGCGCCGGTGCCTCAGGTAAGAGGAAGTGCCAGGGGAACCCACGTAAGAGTAGTTAAACAAGTGATAACCTAAAAATAGAATTTAGGGGGATGGGTAGTAAAACATACAAGATAAAGAAAAATGGATTCCTCGTCTATGCATTAGGGCTACCGTAGACTAGTGATAGACTGAGTAGGCCGTGGTCGGCAAAGTCGTAGTCTCGTCTTCATGAGAGACCATCGACTCCGCATTAGCTACCCTATGGTGCCAAGAGGGAGGAAGGGCCAGGTGATCCATAGATGGGTGCCGGCGCCTCGGTTAGGAGGAAGTGCCAGGGGATCCCATGAGAGCTATGCGATGACACTCTCCACTAGACACCCTTGTTGTCCTTGTTTCTTGTTGCCTCTGGATATTGTTATTTTTACGTTGTTCTGATTTTAGGGTTAGGGAATCCATAGGTGGGTGTCGGCGCCTCAGTTGGAGGAAGAGCCAGGGGATCCCATGAGAGTTATGTGATGACCCTCCCTACTTGACACCCGTCTGACTTGTTTCTTGTTGCTTATGGAATGGTGTATTGAATGGTTGATTCTGAACTATTATGGAATTGTATTCTTTATAATGGTTGGTTTGGTTTTATTTGGAAATGTATTTTGGGTGTTGGTTCGGTTCTTCCGGATGTTATCTCTTTATGATGTTTCTTTGAATTCTTGTGAATTGATTCTTGATTGTTAAGTGATAGTACTTCATGTTATCGTGATGAGTTCTTGGCTTAATCTTGTCTTGTGATTTGTAAATTTGATGGTTGTTCTTTTTAAGCTTTGAGTTGTACTTGTTATATATCATATTGTGGTTGAGTCGGTTGACATTCATGGTCGGGGTCACTTCCTCGTCACCTCTGAGCACGGGGGGTGAGTTACTTCGTAATTCACATGGTTGGGTGGAACGTGCTCCGCACCCGTTGGGTTCCCCATCAGCGTCATGTCTCCTCAGCTTTCCGTAGTGCAGATGTTCTAGTGATCAGTTGTACTTCATGTTCATTATTCTTGTATTAATCCCCATGTTGGGAAATTCAATGTAATTCATGTATCAAAGAAAATTGTAATGTAATATTATATCAATGATGTAATAGTTAGGTTTAATTTGAATCTTGTTAAAAGATTTATCATGGATGTAATTATGCAATGTTACCATACTCGCATCATGGCTATCAGTTGTATCATTGTATATGGTTTCATAAATTAAATGGTTATGTTGTTTTCGTTATCTTTATTTTGTGTTGTGGTTGCAATGTAACCTCGCGTGCCCCAGAGAACTAAGTGTATAAATGCTATGTGTTATGCTATGTGGTTATGTTTTAATGTTATTGCATGTTTACTTTTATTATTTAAAAAAAAAATTATTCGCATTATGTGAGTGTTCTCTGGGGTTTGCACGACGGGCGTTACAACTCACATTAATGATAGAGTTAACTTTCTACTCATTGCATCCGTAAACTTGGTGTTAAGCTTCACACTGAACAACCTTACACTTAACTCACACACTTTAAGAATAGCATCAAAGTTGTGTATGCTATTTCACTTATCTTCCTTCTTTTCTTATGTACAATTTTCATCGCTAGCACATTCTTTATTTATACTATCTCCAACCTTGAAAAGATACAAAGTCGACCATCCAACTTCAACTTTCAAATTAGGTTGGCACCAAACATCCTAGGTTGGAATTAGAATGAGAGTGACCCAAACACACACTTCACTAGGATCCATAATAGATCCAACACACTTCATTAGCTTCGAAAGTAGTGCTTGACAAACAGTCAACCATACCAGTGTAAAACACATAGATCAATTAAGCTCGATACTTCCAAATGCCAAAACCAACTTCAATAGAACTAGGGCAACTCAACTCTTGAACCATACGCCATAAGATTTCATCAAAGAGAAATCCATACCAGCAACAATTCTCCCAGACCTCAAACAACACACAACAAAACATATTTCACAAGCACCAAAACCAACAACCTTCTTTTAAAGTAATTTTCTCAATATCCTTGACATATACAGTCAACAACAACTAGTAGATCTAACTAGCTAACCGATTGACATAAACAGTTGACTGGTTGACATAACCAACTAACTAGTTGACATTAATGACAACACTTCATACCTTTTCCATTCTTGTAACACAAGAAACCATTATTTTAATCATCGAGATTCAAGATTGGGGTTTTCCTATAAAACTTGATCAAAATGACTCTACAAGGGTCTAGGTTTTCTTTATGTACATAATGATGTAATTGAGAGAAGAAGGAATTTTTTTGTTGAATTGAATCATGATTTTAGATTTCTCTTAATCTTTGAATTTTGAGTTGTGGAGGTAGTATTTATCAAATCAGTCTTTTTGTTGGAGATGATAATGTAGATTTATTCTCTATGTGGAATAATTTCTCAATGCTATGTTTGTTTATTTGTGATCAAATATGTTCTTTGATATTATATTAATCCACCATTATTGTCTTGAGTCTTTGATATTTATCATTAATGGTTTCTTTAGTCTTCCACACTAATTTCATGTTTATGGATTAGTGTTTGTTTGCCTTTTCTTGCTTTCTGGTCAAAAGTGTATTTCACAAAGATAGTAATAATTAGGATGGAGTTGTACCTTAGTAATAATTCAAAGGAAAATCACAAATGCAATTGTGATCTTTCTAGATTTGTTAGCAATATTGGTCTTTATATCTTGGGCTATAGAGTTGTTATTTTAATTTGATAATAAAGGCCAATTCATTTGCTAAGTTACACCAAGGATTTTTATAATTCCTTAAAATGATTAAATATTGTGAGGGAGAAGAGAAAATTAAGTAAGCCCCTTGTGTTAGAAGGAATCTTAGACTACTAACACTCTAGGATGCCTTGAAAAGGTCAAAGACACGTTATTTAGTTTGGAGGGAAAGCCTTTTTCAATGAGAAGTTCAAGTTTTTTGGGATTAGATCGACCTTTTAAGTATCTCATTGAGTTTTTTTTTTTTATCTCCAAGAGCTTATGCAGGCTACTATGTTGGTCATGGAATTTATGAGGTAGTGTGGAACTATAGAAGGTCATCAAATTGGTTAGAAAGCTCTTAAAGATTCATTAATTCTCTTCAATATTGGAGCAAGCATGTGGATTTTTACGTACAAATAGTTTCAAAAAATACTTGCTACATTGACAACAGTTTCACTCAAGGGAAAACCTTAAAGATGTTGTTGCAACTAGCATTGGTTATTCTACAAAAGGTAGGGATTTGATGATGGTGTTCAGATATGCATCATTGGTGAATTGTTACTAGAACTCCCAAGACTTCTAAGGTCAGTGGGGATTGTATGTAAATGTTTTGTTTGACTAGATAAGATTTGCACATATAGAGAAGTTTGAATACTATTAGAAGATCCTTCAACCAAGGGAAAAAGAATGACCAAACGAAGGAGAGTGGGTGGTATGACTATGGAAAGATATGCAGCAAACTTCTTTCAATATTCTCATCCTTTGATGGACTTAGATGAATCTCCATCTACTGTGCAACATCATAGGAAAGGAGCTCGAGGTTACAATGACGAAAAAATAGAACTACTAGAAATTAATCCATCTTTGCAAAGGATGATGGTAAAAAGTGCTCCAAAAACAGTGCAGTTTAGAAGTATTTGGTTTGAAGAAAAGAATCCTTTGATAATACACATCCAAGTGGAGATAGTAGTATCGTGGGATGAAGAACCTCAGTTCATTGCTACAAAACCTATGGATACCACACAAATAGCTTTCTGTTTGGGATATGTTTGTGCCTACATTCCTCTTACAACACATTGAAGACAATATTTTTTGAATGCAAACATGACCCCGCTCAAACCTGATCCAAAATAGGGTACACGGGGATGAAATCTAGAGCACATTCACATTTAATGAAGGCATGATCCTAATGATGGAAATGAAAGACATGATTGAGGGGTATTTTTTAGTTCATAGCTTGTGGATGTTGCCATTTTTTTGTATTTCTCACATGCCCGAGAGTCAAATGTGTAGAGTCGTTTGTTTTCAATGCATGAACCTTTCCATCATGCTATAGATTATTTAAGATGACTTTAATTACAAATCAAGTGTTGAACTACATTGAAGGTAGTTGGCCAGGAAAAAAGGCAAATGATAGCCAAATAGAGTGTGTTGTTTTCTATAGGTCCGCATCATCTCAATTTTTGCTATATCT
Source organism: Sequoia sempervirens (assembly GCA_007258455.2). Lineage (NCBI taxonomy): Eukaryota > Viridiplantae > Streptophyta > Pinopsida > Cupressales > Cupressaceae > Sequoia > Sequoia sempervirens. The sequence goes on from VDFB02000017.1 coordinate 420,723,039, forward strand.
ACAAGTTCTAAAGTCTCAGCAAGGTGAAAACACCGAGTGTCCACTACCTCTTCTATGAAGCCTTCAAAGGTTTCTTCAGTTCTTTTAGGTTTTTTCATTGAGAGTCAATACCATTGATAGGTATACATCAATAGAGTGTGCAGCCTATTCTTTAGTGGAAAGTGCAGAGCTTAAATAGGTTGATGGTGATAATGTTTCTAGATTTGAAGGAGAAATGATGACAATAGTTAAAAACATGGAAATCCCTCAAATATGATAGTGAAGTCACTCAAGACTTTCAGAGTTCAGAGAATATCATACACTGGTGATGGTAGCAATGCATAATGGTTAGTCAAAGGTTTCACCAATGAAACAGTCTGCATGCCATCCTCGTATGGACAAGTGTGTTCTACTCATAATGCACTAGGAAACTAGGAGGATTCAAGATTTGTACATTTAGAGATGTTACAATATATTTCTTCACTGTAGTTTCCAAGATTATTGACTAGTTGGGCTCATTCCATTTGATGTATTCGATGGTAGGATTTTTTTTGGTGATTTATAATGAGATGGATAGCAGTGATAGTCATCACAATGAACAATCATTAGTCAAATATAGAAGGCAGGGATCAACAATCTGGAAACAAGGGAATGTTTGGAGTGTTGTTAGGACAGTGATGTTACAAATTGGTTTTCTAAGAAAAAGATGATAAAATCATCCATAATAGAGCTATTTACTCAATTTTGGATTGTTGTGGTTATTGAAAAAATGCATGTCCAACAGGAAATGGGTTGTTAGTAGAGGACAATATTCAAAGTATAAAGAGAAAGCATCATGGTTAAATTATAAGGGAGGTAATGTGATAGGCATCAAGGGTGCATAGTAGACTTTGATAGGGAAGATACAGTAATGACAGAGTTTTGGTGAGCATTATTACCTAAGTGAAGGGATAGTGCAACATGGAGATAAATGGCATTTACGAGATAGTTTGGGATCCATAGTTGAAGTAATGGTTTCTTCAATGCCTTCAGGAGTTTCATGACAATTGGGAAACATAGGGGAATGTGCTCCTATTTGTCTACAAGACTAGTTTTAATGAGATGATGATAGATGTAGAGGACTAATAACTCATAGCAATTTAAGGTGCATTGAATAAGCTTATCCTTGCTTCAAAGGAATCCAAAATCAGTTCAAGCTCATTAAAATCACTTTTCCTATTTGTTTGCAAAGCAGTTTTGAGGCAATAAAAGGGTGAGCGGATATATGAGAGAGGAGACTAGATAGAAGTTAAAGAAGTCAAAGATGATCTTCTATCTACACATAATTGGAGTTTTTGGTGGATTCTACCGAAGAAAAGCAGTTTCAAACACCCAAGTGGAGAAGAAGTAATCAACTTAGGGGAGAATGGTCATTTAATAATCTTTAAGTCTGCCCTATTTTTTTCCCTAACATAGGATAGATATAAAGGATGGTTTATCCTCATTGTAGGAGGAGTTATTTCCTCTCTAAGTTTTGTATTGTAACTTTTCTCAAATTCTCTCAAGCTGGAGCTACAAATGAAACTCACTTTTCAGACTTTAGAGCAATTGTATGTAACATCATTTTTTATCAATAAAACAAGTTATTTTACCTTCTCATTTTTTGTTCATTGTGCAAAATCTCCTAAGATAGTTGATGTAGTCTTGTGGTGACATATTTTCCCCTTGACTTCTATCCTATTTCTTTTTTCCTTTGAGTAGAAAGTATGCATTTTTTGTAGATCATAGCTTGTGTTAGCTAGTTAGAAATAGAGTTTATGTTGTGATAGCATTCCTAGCTCCTTCTAAACACTATTTTTATCTTATCAAGCCTTGTTATGAAACACTTACAAAAAATTGTACAAAATATTGAGTTATGTATGTGTTATCTTTAGATTGTTGATCAATTTTAGTCCAAACAACAGTATAGAGTTTGAAGATAATCATTTGGTGTGTCACCTTTAGAAAATAGTTTCATTTTATGCTTTTCTTTCTACACTTTTCCATTGAAAGTAGTATTTTAGGTGAAATACCAAGGGAACCAAACCTTCATCTGGAGGTTTAGCTTCAAGTTTCACAAGGTCCCACACCCATAAGCTATTCCCATTGTATCATAGGGTCTTGATGGATCACATTCAATAAGAGGGTACAACTTCAGTGATAAAAGTGATCTTTATAGAGCTATTAGCAATATTTGTCTTTATATCTTGGGCTATAGAGTTGTTATTTTAATTTTATTATAAAGGCCAATTCATTCACTAAGTACACCTTCAAACCCTTGTTATGCATCAACATGAAAGTAAACTAATGAAACATAAAAACATTCACAACCATACATCATAGAGCACTATATTTATGTGGAAAACCCTAATCAAAGAATTTAAACCACAATGAGGATTAACTCACATATATATGAATAATAACACCATTTATAAAAGACTCACTATTGGAAGGGATCATTGCCTAGAAGAAAAGAATGGCCCTCACTACCCAAAGGACGCACTATCTGAAATAGAAGAAAATAGAAAAGCACTATTACAAGGAGGTTCACTATCTCAGAGCAATAGGAAGATCCACCAAACACAACTCTACACCATTTGTAACCTTCATCGCATTGCCTCTATCAACTTTAGATACACTAAAAATATAGACACATTTTTCTCACTACTTCTAGTAACCTTAGGTGTTTAAGCTCACACTTAGATCAAAAAACTTGATTGTGTTCACATCTCACTTCACATCTACAACATCTCCAACAATTAAATTTGCTTATATATCCTCTATGACCTCAAACAATCTTGTCTAGGTAGGCCTCAATAAAATGTATGCACCTCAAATGTGTAACCAAAAAATAGGTTGACACCAAACACTTTTGCAGGGGAAATAAGTGAAGAAAAACCATAATAAGGGTTAACTATGACCCAAATCTACACCAACATTCTTCACCATGCTTCCACAATGCACGAAACACATCTGCAAGTAATGCTAACATGCTAGGTCGGCCAAACTTGCATTAATGCTACCAAAAAATCAATTCACTCTTCACTAGGTCTAAAAACATCTTGTGAATCACATAACTAACATCACACAATATCCTAGAATATTCCAACACCATCAAAATATTTAGCAACATTGTTGCAATCACTTGAAACTAAGAATACTATCATCCTTTGTAACCAACCACACTGCCAAAAACATGCAACTCACTAACCAACCTTGCAGAACACTTGAACACACAACACTCCTAGGGAAGGTAGGTATAGAAAATATTATCATGTTTCTAAATCCACAAGACAAGAAATCTCAATGTAGAGAAATGTGAAGTAATTCCATTTCTCCTAGACAACCTTCTTCACAAGCAACACATTGTCAAACACAACTTCCACTACTGCACAATTCAAAACCTGAAACTTTGGATATAACACCTCTAATCATCTCATCCAATCTACACAAGCACATATTAAACCATGAAGAAATGTGGAGCACAATGCAGAACACAACTCTGTCACCTTGTACACTCTCTATTCAAATTTTCTCAAAAGCACTTGGAAACCAAGTGAGCCATTTATATTAACAATATCTTGTAAACACCTTCTCATCATGACCACAAGTTAGAGATTCCAACAATCTCCCCAACTACAACACCAACAATCTCCCCATCTCCAATATTTGCTCAACATCACACTAGAGGTTGACATAGGTTGACATCAATGACAACACTACAACAATCTCCAACAAATACAACCAAAATAATATATATATGTTCCCAATTACTCATGTAAATATTTCACGTATATATATATGTGTGTGTGTGTGTGGATTTTTATATATACATATATATATATATATATATATTATGTATATATATTTTTATATATGTATATATATTAAATTTAATTTAAATAATAATCAAACAAATATTTATTGATAATAGGTAAAATATAAAGATGATAATAAAACAATAAATAATAATCAAACAAATATTTATTGATAATAGGTGAAATATAAAGATGATAATGAAACAATATATATCACCTTTTCAATTGTGAAAGACTATGCCAAGGAGGTGATAAATTATTTAACCTATTCTTACAAATTGACCACACTAGAAATGACACAAGATAACCTCAATGATAATACTAAGGTTACTTACCTTGATTTGATACAAAATCCTATGTGAGTGTGTGTGTTTGACTCAATTGGCATTAACCCATTTGTTTACCTATGTCTATACTCTTCTCTCCGATGATACTCTCCCTCTCCAACTAAGAGGGTAAAATTTGAACTTGCATTCAACTTAGAAATCCAAAGACATAGTTAGTCTGTTATTAGTTACAACATCATAATCATTGATTAAAAATGATAATCATTGAAATCGAAACACATTGCATTGCATTATGATTTCATCAAAATATCAACTAACATATAATCATCGACTAATGTCAAAAACACATTTTTAATGTAAAAGTTAAAAGTAATTTTTAAATCAAAATTTTGGGTGTAACAAAAGGATTACTGTGAAAGAACATGAATATGTAGGATTCTAATGGAGAACTAGAGTTCCTTCAATGATGTATATCTCTAGAAATCTCATACATCCCCACATAAAGAATAAAACTTATTGAAAGCTTTTGTGAATCCTAAACTTGTAAAGTTGCAATATTTTAGTTGAGTAAAGGATATTTCAAGACATAATATCCTAAACTTTGGACCTCTAAATGAATCCTAGCACAAATACTAGAATTAAACATTGAAATCCTAAGACAATGTGAAATTGGGGTATTCAACCTAATTACTAGACATACCTTTTCAAAACTTCTAAGAGTTTTATACTCTATCAAATTTATACAAGTATTATTGTAATGATGGAGAGGCTTTCAAAATAGTGCATTAGTAGGTCTAAGATTTCTAAAAAATTATGAAAAGCCAACAAAAGAGGCATCAAAATTTCACTAGTTCATATAATCTTTGAAATGATTACAAGGTGTGGAGAAGGTCTAATATGATAATAAGAAATGTTAACACTTTGTGGAGTTAGATCTTGCTTCAAAAATTATATCCAAATATTCTTAATTATAAATATCCCTCATTTTTTTGTAAAGATGTTTTAAATTCATATTTCAAGGTAGCCCAATGTTAGTGTAACTTCAATGGACAAAGGGACTTTTGTTGTGATATCTTGAACTCTAGATGTCTCTTGAAACCCCACACATCATAGGAACACACAAAACCTTAGATTTTATTGTTATAAAATTAAATCTAATAGATTTCTTTTGTATTTTGTAGGATTTCAAGGGGTTGGTGATTATTTCAAAGTATGCAAATAGTACCATCAATGCAATGGTTGAGAAAGTTTCCTCAAAAAATGATAATATTCCTTTAATTACTAGATTTGACCCTAGAAACTACCTAAAAGGAATTTTCTTTCCTATAACCATTGCACATTCCAAGGGCATGAATTTTCTTATAATTTTACAATAGATGGTGGAGTACCATTTCACCATGAATTTGGTAGAAACTACCTAAAAGGAATTTTCTTTCCTATAACCATTGCACATTCCAAGGGCATGAATTTTCTTATAATTTTACAATAGATGGTGGAGTACCATTTCACCATGAATTTGGTTATTTAACCTCATAATTTTGATGTCCTTCGTGCATAGCTCCAAATTATCAAAACCATATATTTTATAGGATTTTCCTATTTCTTACATGTTGCATTGACTAGGACTAGCACTCCATTATTAATGATTGTATGATATACACCATTTGATTGTAAAGGTTATCTAAGACATCAAATCTTCTTGTTGGAAGTTCCTTCTCTTATAAAAATAATTTTATTTCTCTTTCTAAGGGTTGGGAATTTTGTTTCCAAACAAGTTGGAAATTGTTGATACATGTAGGACTTGTAATATAAAACTCTTTTTCCTATGATTTGCTTCATGGTTTCTAAAAATATTAGTTGAACTCTCTATTTTGGATGTTTGAATGATATATTTATTTGATAAACATTTTGTTCATATCAATAGTGATTAGTTGATTATAAACTTGCCTCACATGTAGTTAGTTTGAACACTTTTATTTTATTTTATTAAGTATCTTGTTAAGTTGTGTTAGTATTGAGTGTTTGATGAGTCTTAATTCATGATATGAGATTTCTTTGAAAAAATCACTATTATTATAAGTTTATGAGTTATCTAGTTAAGTAAGAATTAGTAAATTTGATATTTACTTTCTTATACATTTTATTGCAATGAATGTTCAAAATTTAGGATTTCTCCAACCCTTCTCTTTTTCATCCTATATTTTGCAATTTTTTATAACTAGTTCCTAGATTAGGAACAAAGATCACTTTTATTGAATATTTATTAAAAAAAAAATTCCATATATCTTTATATTTATAAGCTCAATCTAAACATTTTTTGGGTTAATAATAGTGTAAATTCTCTGATATTTCAAATCTAAACCTCATTAAAATATTCTAGTGAAACAATTAGTGTTTTTTTAGTGGTTAATATTCATCATTTGGCTAATAGTTAAAATTTGGGAATCTAAAATTGTCTAATATTTTGAGATATAATATGACTTGAATCGCCACATTTTTACAAAATTTTATTATAGTCATATTTAAATCACCAAAGAATTTATTTTATTAAAATATTTAACTCAAAAATTTGCCATAATATTCAATACATGCTTAGATTAGATTTGCCTAGATTTTATAAATTGTACTATAAATCTATATTAATTCGCCAATAGTATATCATAATTATTAGTTGCTTTTGGACCAAATTTCTAATATTTAGTTTCCACCATTGATTTATAATATAATCTAATGGCCCTTGTTGTATTCCATGAGGTAAAATGTACCCAAGATCTATAATGCTCATGGGGCCCATAATTTCAGGTATCATAAACATTATAGATTGTGGGTAAATTTTACCTCATAGAGTGCAATGAGGGTTGTTAGATCAATTATCTAAAAGCAATTTTGAGCCCCATGAGAATTACACATCATGGGTACATTTTACCTTGCAAAATACAATAAGGACCATTATATTATATTTTAAAACAATGGTGCGAAGTAAATTTTATAGTCTACCCCTTAAATCGATTGATAATTTCCACACTCGGGCCCTTAATTTTCCATGAGAATTACTTTTAGATTGGATCGATTCACCATCATAATTAATGCATTTTTATATTATTTTTAAGATTCGCCAAAAATTTCTACAGAATTTTAGTGATGTTAAAAAAATACCAATAAAATTAATATTTTTTTGAAAAAAAAGGAAAGATTCGTCAATATTTTATATCTTTTCTTGAGGGGGTTTCTTAAAGTTATCACTGGGAACAATTATGCAAGTCCCTTTATGTGAACAATAAATACAATGAATGATGGAGTTATCTTAGAGGCCAAGACCTAGCTACAAGCACCTTGTGGTAGTCACTTTTATTACATATTTAATGAAAAAACATTGTTTCCATATATGAGTCTCTTTAGATTTATAAGCTCTATAAATAGTTTTTGGGTTAATAGTATTGAAAATTTTCTAATATTTCAAATATAACCCTCATTACAAGATTATAATGGAACAATTATAATGTAATTCCCTTTGTGCGAACAACAAATACAATGAGCAATGGATTTATCTTATAGGCCAAGGCCTAATTACAAGGACCTTGAGGTGGTCATTTCCTATTCTTTAAGATTTGAATCCTTTCAAGAGAGGTAAGGTACTCAATGAATTATCTAAGTTGAGATGAATGTGTGAAAACACCCCTCACTAGGCATACAAATCAAGAACGAAACTTAGAGGGAAATATTGCTGGAGAGTGGAAACTCCATAATTGATATAGAGGATGTGGTATAATCTTTAGAGTTGAATAAAATAGATAGGGGGGAAATGAAGGTCCTAGGCATGAGAAATATATATAAGAGGGTACCAAAGAGCACCATAGAGGAATAGAACCCACCATAAAATAGAACTAGGATAAAATTGAGTATAATGATTAAAAAAAAAGTAGTAGAAGATAAGTTGCAAATATATTTGTGGTAGATATGTAGAAAAAAAAAGTACTATAAATATAGAAAACATACCATAAAAAAAACATGTATATGGAAGATGGTAAAAGGATGAAAAAAGAAGGTGCAATATCATAGGAGGTTTATCCTAGTAAGGGACATGAAGGTCCTAGGAATCACTATATATGTATGTCAAGAAGGAGGAGAAGCTAGCAAAAGTCAAAACGGATCCAATGGCTATAATTTTACAGATGATGAGATAATGATTTAGGCCTAAGGAGAATGTTGGTAGGAAAAAATAGTAAATACAATCACCATTTATGCCATAAAGCTTTTTGTAGTATAAAAAATGGATGAGTACAACATACAATATACAAGAGGTTGTATAGTACCACACACTACACTAGGGCCTTATGGTACTATACAAGAGAGTTAAACACTCAATAAAGAGATACACAAGGTCATTTAGTATCACATTTGTCAAATTAGTGTCTTAATAGACTAAGAAAACTTAAGTTATAGCCCTTAAATAGGATTAAACACACCTTAACATGGCTGAGTAAGCTATAATGAGGATGCATATCATATACAAAAATGAAAATTTATGGGAAAAGGATAATTAGTTAGAAGATTTATGAAAGGATATAAGGAAAAGACATCATGGAAAGAGATTAATAGGCTATATATGGAAAAGAAGAGTGATAGATAAGAGGAAAGGAATACATGGATGAGTGAGAGAGGAATATATATGAGATATATAGAGGATAAATGAGATTGAGCATAAGAGGATAGATACATAATAGAAGGGTTACCATAATGAAGTATGATATGTAATAAAAATATATACAAAGGACATGAGTTAATATATTGCATATGTATGTGATGAATATATTTGAAGTTTATGGAGACATAATATGAGTATGTTGAATGAATGCATCCATATATATTTTTTGTTTATTCAATAATCTTATTGTATATGTTCTAATTCTCTTCCTTATCCATCACACTAGAGAAAAACCACAACTCTAACATAGAAATAACATATTATTGGTTTGTGTTTTCTTGTTAATAGTAATATTAGTGGAAAAGATGTATAGTAATAGTGGTTTCCTTAATTCATAACAAGGATTAGGATGGGGATATGTGATAAATATACATTTCTTCTAGTAAAATATTATTTATAATACATATGTCGTTAAAATTTGACATCTTTCTTTAGTAAATGATTAAAAAGTTAAGTATGATTGGTAAACTATGTGCAACAAAGTCTCATACCTAGCTTTTATTTTAACTTGTAAGCTTTTTTAGACCAAAATCATCCATGAAAGAGATCAATTCATATTTAGTCATAGAGTCTAGATTTATTATATTAGTATTTGGTAATGGAAAATTATCTTTGGATGATTCTTTTCCACATCTTAAAAATCAATTTGCAAATGTTTATCCTATAATCCAACATAGAAATATGAACAATAACCAAGATCCAAGGGAAAAGTCCTAAATAAATTTAAAAAATATTTAACATTCAAATATCTTCTTTAACCATTTTGCATTCTGGGCGAATTAGTCCCAATTTTGCAAAACTGAGCCGAAGCCTATTTCTAACAAAGGGGTATCTAAAATGCAGAAAACTAAAAATTGACCTTAGAGTGGGACTCATTCACCATCCATGGAAAATGAGTCCAATTTTGAATTTCTGAATATTGAAGATTGGAATCCGGAGCTCTCATTTTTCACTTTGATTCTCTATAGGTGTTTGCTTCTGAAACTTTGATTTCTAAACCTAAAAGTGAGTTTTTGTTGATACTTTTGGAAAAGGATTCTTTGATGGCTCTACGTGGCGACTGGGTGAGAGCTAGGGCCCACATGCCCTACCTCTTCTTTTCTATGCTCTGTCTGTGCTCGGCGGTCATGGTGGTGGTGCGTTCTCAAGGGGGTGTTTGCTTTTGTTCAGGGGTGCGTGGGTTGGATTGGGGTTCGACCTTTGTTTAGCTTGTGGGAAGACTTCGTTTCTACATTTTTTGCTACGCTCAACATTTCCTTGGCGGGTGTGTACAACAATTTGAGATTTTGGGTCTCTTGCCCCGTCTCTCTCCTTTTGGTGGGGTGGTGCTATTCGGTCCATGGAGAATCAGGGTTGTGTTATGTCTGAGATTTCCTCTAGGGATTTGGAGATGGTAGATCCATCTTCTTCATTGCATGCCAGTGGCAAGGATCCGATGGGTAAACCCCAGTCTGGGGATGGGGTATTCTCTTCAAAAGGGATGCTTTGAATTAAAAAAGTAAATGGATGTTTGGAGAGATCCGAGGATCGACCTGTTTTGGTTATTCAACCTAAGCAAGTTTTAGAGGATGTTGAATACTGGTGTAATCATGCCCTTATTTGCAAATTTTTGGGCCTTAGTCTTTCTCTACCTGTGTTGGATTCATGGGCACGTCGGGTTTGGAACCTAGAAGGTGATATGGAGATTATTTTGGCTGCTAATAATTATTTTCTGGTTATTTTCTCAAGCATGTCGGATAGGAATAGGGCTTTCGAAGGAGGCCCTTATTTCTTTAACTAGGTGGGGCTCTTCATTAAACCTTGGCACATGGGCTTTAACTCTGCCGAAGAGATCCCCTCGCGAGTTCCTATGTGGGTTCATTTGCCAAGGCTTCCTTTGGAATTCTGGAGGGAAAATATTCTTCACTCAATCTCATTGCTTCTTGGAAAACCTGTGGGGTCGGCTACACAAACTCAAGATCATAAGGTAATTTCTTTTGCTCGTATTTGTGTAGAAGTTGATTTAAATAACCCATTACCAAATTCTATGGAAATTCGCTTGGGATCATCTTCATGGATCTAGCAGCTAGATTATGAGACCCTACCTTTTAGATGCAAAAATTTTCATGAATATGGTCATTTACACCGCAAATGCCCTAGAAAGAAATCCTCCCCCTTGGCTACCTTTGGACCTCCTAAGGGGGACAAGGGGAAGGATCCTTTGTCCAATGAACCTATAGATGATGAGGGGTTTACTTAGGTTAATTCCTATAACAAAGGAAAGGGCAAGAAGAGAACCTAGTTGGATAGACAGAATGATGGCACTTTTAATAGGTTTGATGTTCTTGAGGACTTGGTCCAAGAGGAAGGTATTCCAGTTGAGCACTCTTCTAGGGCTAAGGGTCTGCATGAGGTTCATGATGAGGATGCAAAGAAAGAGGATCAGATTTTATCTCTAGAGGACCATTAGGTTGTACAGTTGGCTATGGAATTGCCTTCCCAGGTTCAGGATATCAGGGATCTTTAGGGGTCACATGCTCTGATGAGTTCTATAGTGGTGGATCTGGATCCTCCTACTCCTAAGGGGGCCTTAGATTCTGTGAAGGGAAACAAAGCTCCTCCTGGTCTAGGTTTACATTAGAAATCCTTTAAAAAGGGGCCGCTTGATAAACCATCAAGGAGTGGAAGGAAGACTGATCAAGAGAAGGTCAAGATTATGGGTGATACTTTGGTCGAGTCTGGGTCTGTGAAACCCATTGATTCCCACTTCTCCCACCCCCATAAATGATTGTTTTATCATGGAATGTAAAGGGGTTGAACAACATCCCTAGACAAAAGGTTGTTCGAAGACTAATTGAATCTCAGTCTCTTGATGTGGTCTTTCTTCAGGAAACTAAGCTTACAGTGGATGGTTTGGATAATTGTGCTTTGCGTATTTGGCCCCAGGGAAATTGGTAGGGGGTTGGTGCTTTGAACAGTTCAGGGGGGTTGGCTTGCTTCTGGAACCCGAGGAAAGTTTTCCCCTTATGGTGGATTTCTAGTTGGTCTTCCATTTCTCTGGTTGTCTCTAGTTTTGAGACTAGAGAGAGGTGTCTTTTATCCAATATTTATGCTCCTACTGATCTTTCAGGTAAGTCACATCTTTGGGATCACATCAGATTCATTCGGGCCCTGGACCTGTTTCTCCCATGGATTATGGCTGGTGATTTTAATGTTGTTGTTTGGATGAAAAACTCGGTGGGCTAGCCAGGCTTGATCCTTCTGCAAATCTTCTTAGGTATATGATTACTTCCTTGAATCTCATTGATGTGAAACCTACCAATGGTGTCTTTACATGGAACAATAGGAGATGCGGTGTTGAGGCTATCTTTGAAAGGCTTGATAGATTTTTGGTTTCCTGCTATTGGATGAACAGTAGGTTGCTCACCAATTCAAAAATTCTTGATTGGAGGGGCTCTGATCACTAGCCTATCAAGCTCTCTGTCACCGCTTATGGAGTCACCAAAAATCCTTCTTTCAAATTTCAGTTGATGTGGTTAAGAGATCAGTCTCTATATGATCTTATGGGAGATTGATGGTATGAGGGGATGCCTGCCCATGGGACGACCATGTTCACTTTTAGTAAAAGGCTTCAACATGTGAAGTATAGGCTTAAGAGATGGAATAAACAATGTTTTGGGAACCTGCATGCTCAGAAGATGGCTGCTCAGTCCAAGTTGGATGACATCACTCGTCAGATTCGGGACCAAGGGTTGACCTTTGAGTTGAGTAAAGTAGAGTCCTTGGCTCTGTAGGGTTTAGAAGAGTGGGAGCTTCGTGAGGAGATCTTTTGGAAGCAGAAATCTCGTGTTGATTGGCTTCAGGAGGGGGATAGGAACACTGTATTCTTTCATAATTCGGTTAAGGCTAGGAGGCAGGGGAATTCTATCTCCTCTCTTGTATCGCCTGAGGGGGCTCAACTCTCTTCTTGTGCTGATATTTCTAGGGAAGCGGTCAACTATTTTTCAAACCTATTTTCTAGGGAGGATCTTGCTGCTAGGGTTGAGGAGAGGGCTATCTTGGATTGTATTCCCCACCTGGTCTCTACTGAGATGAATGGGGCTCTCTTATGCCCTATTTTGCTACCCGAATTGGACAAAGTGGTGTTTAATATGAAAAAAGGTAAGGCTCCTGGCTCGGATGGGTTTCCGATTGAGTTCTTTCAGGAGTTTTGGGAAATAATAAAGCTTGATCTCCTCGAGGTGGTTCGGGAATCTCATAGGAACAAGCAGATGCTCAAGTCCTTGAATTCTACTTTCTTGGCTCTCATACCTAAGAAGGAGGGGGCTAATCAGCTTGTCCATTTTAGGCCTATTGCTTTATGTAATGTTGTTTACAATATCATCACCAAATTGATTGCAGAGAGACTCAAACCACTCCTTGGTACTTTGATCTCTGTAGAACAGGGTGGTTTTGTCGAAGGAAGACAAATTTTGGATGGTGTTGTGATAGCAATGGAAGCTATTCATTCTATGGCTAACTCTAAGGAGAAGTCTATGTTTATTAAACTTGACATGGCTAAAGCTTATGATCGGGTGAGCTGGGAGTTCTTACAGAAAATTCTCTTGGCTTTTGGCTTTGTTGAGGAGTGGGTGAATTGGGTTCTTAGCTATGTGACCTTGTCCGCATTCTCAGTTCTCATTAATGGGGAACCTTCGGATTTGTTTAGTGCTTCTCGGGGACTCCAGCAAGGGGACCCTTTATCTCCCTATTTATTCATTATCATGGCGGAGGGTCTTGGAAGATTTATTAAATCTCAGGTGAGGCAGGGTCTTATCCAAGGTTGGAGTTGGAACAATTATCTTCCTTCGTACTCTCATCTTTAGTTTGTGGATGATACTGGGTTGATGGGCATGGCTAGGATTAGTGAGGATGTGAACTTCAGGAGAGCCTTAGACATCTATTTGAAGGCTTCAGGTCAGTGTATTAATGATAAAAAAATCCTCCATTTATTTCTTTAGTACCCCTTGGCTTATTCAGAGTAAGATTGCTAGGATCCTTAGATTTCATATCGGTTCTCTTCCCTTGATGTACCTTGGGATCCCTTTGGCTTTGGGATCTCAACGTAGGGACTACTGGCAGGGGATTTTGGATAAATTTCAGAGTAAGGTTAGTCATTGGACTTATAGATGGTTATCTTTTGCTAGGAGAGTGGTTCTTCTAAAGACTATGATGCAGTCTCTCCCCATTTATAGGTGTTGTGTGCAAGTTCCCCCTTCCACCTTTGTGAGGGACTTTGATGCTCTGTCTCGACAATTTCTTTGGTCAGGCAGCCTTCTTTCCTCGAAGTGGAGTCTGGTCAAGTGGGAGTCTGTTTGCAGGCCGAAGCATGCTGGGGGCCTCGGTCTTAGGTCTATGGCTCTTGTTGTCATGGCCTTGGCTGCTAAGTTGTACTGGAGGTGGTGTAACAATCAAGATCAGGATTGGGCCAAGATTCTTGCCCATAAGTATCTTCCTGGGGCTGATAGCTTTGATGTGATGCGCTTGCTTTGTTGGGTAAAGGTTCTTGTATTTGGGATACCCTTAAGAAGGGAGCTCAGCTGATTAAGGAGGTCTCTTCTGGATTTTTCATAGAGGCTCTGATGCCCTGTTTTGGCAGGACTCTTGGGATGGCCATTCTCCCATTCTTTCTAGCTTCCCCCAACTTCAATCTCTTTGAAATATTTTTTCTAATGCTGGATGGACTAAGGTGGAACATTTTAAAACAGTCAAGTGTATTGGTCAGGCTATGGTGGCTTGCTGGAAAGACCTGCTAGAGTGGCCCATGGGTGGCTCTAATGAGGATCATGTTGTTCTTACTAGAGTTTTGGAGGGCAAGCTATGTAGCTCCCTTAACGAGGGGGACGTGTTGGCTTGGAGTCCTAGTCCAAAAGGTAAATTTACTGTGGCTCAAGGCTATGCTACGCTTGACAGGAACTTACATGGTCTAGCTGAGGTGCACTGGTGGAAGAGGGTTTGGGACAACTTTCTTGGCCCAAATGCAACTTTTTCTTATGGTTGGTTGCTCAAAAGAAGTGCCTCACTTGGGAAAATCTTCGCAAGCGAGGTTTTCAGGGACCTTCTATTTGTTCCTTTGTTCGCACAGTGAGGAATGTACCTCCCACTTGTTCTTTCTTTGCCCTTTCTCTAGAGAGATATGGCATAGATGGTGGGAGGCTTGGCATCATGGTTATATTCATGCTACCTCTCTAATTGAATTTTGGGAGAGTTTGGGTAGGCCTCCAGTGAAGACTTCTTTCCTGCAAGTGGCTTGGTCTATTGGGCCTATTTTCATCCTCTGGAACCTTTGGCTGGAGAGGAACCATAGAGTTTTTGTGGATCCAAATTGGGAAGCTTTCAATTATGGAAGAAGATATTTAGCAGGCTTCAGGAGACTATTTCAGCTAAGTGTGATATGTCTGAAAATATTGATCCTAGTGATCTTGCTATTTTGTGAGATTTGAACCTAGGGGATAGTAGAAGGGGAAGCATTGCCGGAAGAAGACCCCGCCATTTCAAGCAACGGGTATGTCGGGATGGAAGATGGACGCCTCCCCCAGTGGGGGTCCTAAAGATTAATATCGATGGCTCTTCTCGTGGGAACCCTGGTCATGCTGGTGTGGGGCATATTGGTAGAGGTAATGAGGGTGGTGCGGTTTTTTTCTTCTCTATTTACAAAGGTCAGCATTCTAATAATCTAATGGAGGCCCTAGCTATTAAGATTGTTGTTGAGCGTGGATGTTCTTTAGGATGGAGGAGGATCATTTGTGAGTCGGATTCTCAAATTGTTGTGGATATGTTGAACAACCAGAGGATGGATGATGTTAGTTGGCAATTAGCCTCTGTGGTTAGACAGATTTGGATTCTTTGCAATTCCTTGGATTTTGTCTCCTTTTGTCATATCCCTAGAGAATGGAACAGAGTGGCTGATTGCCTAGCGAAGTGGACCTCTAAGAATGTGGATGGCTGGGATATTAGTGGAAGGGAGGGGTTACCTTCTGATTATCTTGGGACCCTTGAGAGGTTATTAGTGGAAGATAGGAATATGTAATGTTGTTGTTGGTTGTTCTGGTGGTGGTGTTGGTTTGATGGGCCTCTGGCCTGTGCCTTGTTCTTTGGATTTGATTGAATAAAAATTTTACCCCTTCTTTTAATTTTTTTTTTATATATCTTCTTTAACCATTAAATAAATAAATGGATGCAATTTTATAATTATTTAATTGATGAATCTTTAAAAAAATTATCTACAGAAATTTAGTATGTTTAATAATATGACTAGAAATTTTGGCATATATCCTCATACATATGAGTGAATAACTTGAACCATAATCATGTAGAAGTTTTGTATAATCCATGCATTCATTTTGGGATAGGTATCTATTAATTTTTATGATGTGATGATATTTAAAATGACATCTATGTCAATATCAATAGCATCAACAAGCATTGATGTTCTTTTATCTTCAATAAAGGGTCATGTAAGCAAACAATCTCATAGTTCTAGGGTCAAATTTTGGTCATGATGAGAAGCTAAAGCCTCCCTAGGGAAATAAATCTCATGGACAAAAAAGTAAACTCTTGAACGTGGTAAAAAATAGGTAAATCATCATGAACTCATATTTCTTCTTATAAAGTTTCTTCACTAGAGATTAAATCTACCTAAATAACAATTATTACTATAGATGAATCAATTAAATCCAAATAAATGAGGAAGACCCTCCTAAATTATAGCTAGATAGAAATGAAAAAATATTTTGGTTTTTGTTGATTTTTGAATGATTTATTTATACCAAGAAGGATTTATGCCAAAATTTTAGTGGTTTCCTTAAAATAAGTTTCAAGGTTTTGTAGATACCTTGATTGTTAACTCCCAATCCTTTTCAATTGTAACCATATTTTTTCAAGATATGAAAACCTTTTCCACGTCTTTGGTAGTCAATAAAGTCAACTTCGCTAAAAGTATTAAATTCAATGCCACAAACACAACCATCATTAAGATCTTGTTCATCACCAATTTGAAAGTTTGGTTTTAGTGGTTGACCATAAGTGTACACTTTGGGTGGAATATCAAGATCATTTATTTCAATTATATACTTCCCAATGTGCATGGATGTAAAGTCAAGTGTGCTCCAATAATCTTTATGGTCAATATTTAAGAGTAAATGAAGATGGACATTATTTAGGCATAGCATTCAATTAATTTGTCAATGGATTATGAAGAATAATAAGTACTTTGAAATTCAACGAACAAAAATACTTGAAAGGGTCTTCATTGGCATAATGTATAATATATATTTTACTATTAGATTTAAATTTCAATGTTTGATGAAAGGTAGATGGAACAACCATCATGACACATTTACATAGACTCTTGAAAAAAATTATTTATAAAATAAACAAAAAAAGCATATTCAATATTAAATTTAAAGTAATCAATCTAAAAATAAAAAATTCCAAAAAACATCATACCTTTCATCATCAAATAATTTAATTATTATTATTTTTTGAATTTGTAAATCAAATTCAATATTTTCAATAAAATAACTATTGAATATATTTAAATGCTTATATTCTAAGGAAATCTTTTGCACTATATCTATTAATCATAGATTTTGCAAGAATATGCAGACTTTCAAAACACTTATAAAACAGTCAAAGCCTAAACAAATATGACAAAATCAATGAAGTGTTATTTCAAGGAAGCTGAATTTGGACACTTGCAATTAAAGCCATAATTTTTTTACTTCATTCTCGCAGCTTTTGGGTGTTTTTTATGGATTTTTTTATATATATCAGTTCAATAAATAATTATTAACTATTTATTTTGCAACTTCAATGTTCCCGTAATAGCAATGGCGACTTTACATGGCCTCACGTTTGAATTTTTAACAAATTTTCTTTTGATGATTAGTTTTAATTTTATAATAATTTTTTTATGTAATGTAAAATAATAAGAATTAGAAATTTTCATAATTCGACTTGACATTTTAGCGTGTAGTTTTAAAACACTTTAAGATGACTCGTTGAATTTCATATATCATAATTATAAAATTTAATGTAGAAGTCATGGAAAGAAAAATATAATTCTTTATAGGTAATTTAGGTTTATTAAGTAAATATATATTTTTTAAATATATTTGTCTTTGTAGACGTGCAATTCTTATTGTTCATGTTCATTAATATATAAGTATTTTATGTTTAAATTATGTCAATTTTTTTCTTCAATATTTTGGATCAAATTTCATGATTCATGAAATAAAATGCAATAGAAGAGAAATGTAAATTTTATGTGAAAAATGTGAAGAATGATAGTGTTAAAAAAAACTACAAACGCTTGTGCCCACAAATCCTCCACGCTCTACCCTTCACAATCTAACAAATCCTTAGTCCAAGAATTGTGTCGAAGATTCTAAAGAGGAGGCGAATCGTGGATCTAGGGCTTCTGAAAACCTAGCTAGGGTTTATGTAGGTCACATGATCCATAATATAGGGGTGAAATTCACTGCTTGGGATGCTCACCCAAAGTAATCAAATGCATTAGCAAATCATTCAATAGTAGACTTCTCCAAACCCCTCAAATAGGCCACATCTTCCCTTGTCCTCAAATTTGGTGGGAATATTATTAAAGAAGTAATAGAGGGTGAGAAATTCTTCATAGCTATGCGCTGATTGGACAGTTTAATCGCATATGGCCTAGCCTCCTAGATTTGCACAAGTGGATTATCGAGGCATGGAAGTCAATGATGACTAGAAATCTAGAGGTATACCCTTGCGCCAAAAGTTTTTTCATTGCAGTTTTCGATAGTGGGAAGGATCAAAATGCCATTTTGAGAGAGCACTGGATCTAGGGGCAACATTTTCTCCTTCTCAAACCTTGGTATCCCAAATTTAATCCTCTTTCTAAATCATTCAGAGTTAAACCCATTTGGGTCCACCTCCCAAAGCTTCCACTATAAGTTTGGTTTGATTCATGTTTTGAATCAATTGGTAACACCTCAGGTGATTTTTTAGTGGTTGATAGTGATACTTTTTTATTTCACCCACACAACCTTTATACACATACTATTTGATCTAGATATTTCCAAGGACCTCCCTATAGATATAACTTTCAAAATTGCCAATTGCTATTGGAATCAAATACTGGATTATGAAGGATTGCCCCTCTATTGTCAATTTTTTTGTACGAAATAGGGAACACTTTAGCAAATTGTGTTAGGCGCAAGCCAAACCTTGATTCTCTGGTGTCTTGGTGGAAAGGCACTCTACCATAATATTACACAATGGATACATCCATTGTGCACTCAAAGAAGTTTCCTTCTTCAACTCCCATTTATCCTCCAATTTATAGTACTCTCTATCCACGGGTGGGGGATCCAACTCTTAAGATTTTTTATGTTTGGGGTTAAAGAGCATTTAATTGGGGTTGTCAAAAAAATCAAGAAGTGGTGACTATGGAAAAGAGAGATGATTTTTGTGCCATCAAATACCCTAGAGAAAGGAGATCTTAAGGATTGTGTTGTTAGAACAAAAGGTATTGAGCATATCGTAGATTCTCAACCTGAACAAGGCTAGACAAAATCCAAGAGGAAGAAGATCTCCCCTTAAAATTCTTGCATCAAATGAAGTTAAGACCAACCACGAAAGAGGAAAAATCCAAAAATTTAAAGTGATTTGATATTTTTCTCCCATGTTAAGATGGGGAGGTTAAATCCATAGTGATTTTTTTTGTAGATTTATTAGCACAAGTGGTTTAGTAATAGGTTATGCACCCCTTCTTGGGCATGTAAGTTATCAATATTTTACTTTCAAATAATTTTATGCGGTACGTCTCCCTTATGCCTAGCTTATTGAACAAAAAAATATATTAGTTTTTTTTATAATATAAGCTGCATTTATAGGGTGTAGAACCCTTAACACAAAAGGCCACTAGGGTAGGAGATCACCAATTCAAAGCATAATAGGAAAAAAGCAGAAACAATAGACTAATAGAAATGCAAACACATCACATAAACATTAGAGACAAAAAACCCCTAGGGGGAATGGACAAGCCCCAAACCACTACTTAGTAATTTTCTCCCATTCCTCCATGAGGAATTTGAAAACATCCACATTAGCCTTGTTGGAGCTAGGATCAGTCTTTGGTACATTCTTCTTGATTTCCTCCAACACCGAAGCAAGATTCATAGCGGAGTGGTGGATGACCTTGATTGTAAAGCAAGTAAGTTTGTTCATCTTCCTCTCTAGAGTGTTGGCACGTGCTAGTAGAGCCTTGTAGTCTTCATTAGAACAATGCCCAAGTGAACTACCCACATTATTCCCCATATGATGATTGGAGGAGTTCAGAGTGGACTCCTCCAACAACATTTGATTTAGCTCAACGAAGTGGCTAGGGCCCTCCACATAGTCTTTGGCTTCCTCAACTGTATCATGTTTATTGTCCTTATGCTTATTGTGTAACAACCCTCGTGTTCACATTTTTCTTTTGTATTTTGCTGATGGATTTTGACAAATTTATATTTTGTATTTTCCCTATTCATCCTATCATTATTTTGTATTGGCACCTGTGAGGTGTAATTCTAAGACTGTTATGTTGTTGACATGATTATTACTTATGTTGGATTTCATGCTTACATGACTAGATGCTGTTATTGTTACTTTTGTATTATTATAGGCAGGAAAGGCATGATGTCGTAAGACTTGTATCTGAGAGGCTTACGATATCATGACCCTCTTCCTAATGATTGATGTTGCTTCAACTATATGATATGTGTATATGCACATGTACTTTGACGTGTGATCAAAGTGATGCAAGTACTGGGTATCGACTATGCCTAGATTCATAGGCCTAAGCATACTCTCATTCCCCGATGGTGGTTGCTAGAGATAGTCATAGGAAAAACATTCCCTAGCCTAGCCCACTATACCCTATTAGTGCAGTGTTTCTATGATGTGTGTTTAACCTCTTATTACCTAGTGGTAACATTCGGATTGCCTTCTGGTCTTATGAAGTTTTCCAATATTGCTTGTTGAGGTATTTTCATTATGAGGTTAATATCAGTTTTATGGTGATTTAATGATTCCTCTTTTAGATTTCAATGTGGTTCATTATTGGTCCTATGGTGATTTAAAGATTTAAATTATTATTTTTATGTGTAATAGAGAATGTTGTATATTTAGTGATTTTAATTAATTGATTTGGAGAACTTTAATAGTTTATTTAATTAAATGTTTTATTTCATATATTGTTTTGAGAGTTTATAAAAATGGAAATAAGTTTTGATATTGTATTGATTTAAGGTGTTATTTTAAATGTGATTTGTTTTTTTTGAGGAGTTTAGTTAAAAAGAAAATGGGTAGTTTTGTCATATATATATATATATATATATTGTTTTGAACCATTCTAAAGGGAGGAAGAAAGGGAACTAAAAAAAAAATGATTGGTTTGAGAGAGAGAAACCTCATGGTTGGGAATGGAAGCTTGGTAGTAAGATCTGGTTTTATTAGAGGGATTTTTGTGGGCAGTGGATCCTGGTGTTTAGCATAGCATTGTTGTCTTGCTACTCTATTTTGGAATCTAGTCATGCCTTGCAAACATAACATTTATTCATTTCAAATTTGGGGAGAATTCAAGGTATTCTTATGTGTACTTGAATTTATGAGTTAGAAATGTATGTTTGTGTTTAAATTTGTTGGGAGTCTTGGTTGCTCCAGGTGTTGTCATGGCATATTGGTTCTGAGATTTATTTTTAGTTTGGTCATTGCATTTTTATTGCCGAAAAATAGAGACTTTTCTAAACCTGTTCAAACCTCCTATTTTAAACTCAAATCCAACTGTGGAATTCAACTTAAAACAACATAATCTAAACTGGGATGATGGCAGATTTAGTTTAAAGTGGCTCTCACAATTTGTATTTTTTAATTCTTTAATTTGGGGGCAGAAAAAACATTTTTTAACCCATCCCTCAAACTCCTATCATAAACTTGAAAACAAATATGAAATTCAACTAGAAACACTTAAATCTCAACTAGGTTGGAGTCAAAAACAAATTTTGGACACTTCCTTTTTGGTCAAAACTTGTGCCAGCCTTATAAAACACATTTTTTTAATGTTGCACCTTAACCACCTGTTACAAACGCAAACTAAAGGTGAATTCCATGTAGAAACACCCATATCTCAACTAGATTGATCGAAGTTAGAATTCAATTTTGGGCACTTTGATTTTTGGGAAAAATATGCCCTGCCAATGTACCCTGTCGCCCCATATAATCTCTTTTACTTTTATTTTATTCTCAAATTACTTGAGAAATCTATATTGCTAGTGTTGAAATCAATTTGGAAGTTTTTTAATTGCATTTTTTTATCTCCAATTTGGTTTTGGTTTCCTCTTTTCAACTTGGTAAAATTCATTTGTAATTTGGGGCAAAACAGAGCATTTCCTTACCAGCTTGAAAACCCATATCTTAAACTTAATTTTAAAATAATTGGTATTCAACTAGAAACACCAAATTACGAATTGGGTTGTGATCAAATTCTAGATCTTGACACTTTTTTTATTTTGAGCATGTTTATGTTGTCGAAACCCTGTCATCAACATTGTTATTTTTTAAGTGTTGTCATTATATGCTTGTGCACTATTTTAGTGCCCTTTCATACTGCTACAAGTAGCCTATAGGCAGCAACAGGAATATGAATCTCTTATTGCAGTAGTGGAGTAGTTTTAATGAACTTTATTTATGTAATATGGATTGTTTTAATTATATTAAAAGAAGGAATTTGTTCTTGCTTGGTTGATTTGAATATTTAAATAGTGGTTTTTACTTGACTTGTTTTAATTTGGTTTTGTATACCTCATTTGGTTAAACGAGATGAGCTTAGGTCTAGGTAATTAGAGTGGTCTAATGGAGTGGCTCTCTATGGGCCCGAGGCCCACAAGTGGCTACTAGGGGAACTAGTAGCAGAGTTATAATAAAAAAGTGATAACTAAATAAAAATAATGGGGTAAAACACCAATAAGATATTGAGTCTGTGTGCATGGCCTTGAGCACTTGTAAAGGCTAAGGATGCACTCAAGAAGGCCTATCCATATGTGGGGTGTTGATTCAGGCATGATTGAGTTTCCTTGTATGTATGAGAGGTGTACTTGATTTTGTGTGGTGCCATCCCTTCGAGTTCGCATGATGACACTCCATCCGATCTGTACTCTAGTACCTAGTACCTTAGTAGTTGTGAGTAGTACCTGACATGTTATTGGATGAGTATCTCCATGTTGTGACATTGGCTTTATGCATTGTATTTTGTGTTTGCTTCATGACTGATGTGAGTGTTGGCCATATATTACACTTGCCTTGTTACTTATGTTTGGGCCTTGTGACTACCTTTGAGCATGGTGGGGTGGTCTCTTATGAATCCACATTGTTGGGAGGCATTGCCACTGCCATTGGGGACTAGTGTATAGGTTATTGGAGCACCATCTAGAGATGTTCTCTCGTGTACTTATCTTATCAGTTGATGTATCTTATTCATGGCTATGCCATTGTACTCATGTATATTCCCTTATGTATATTGTATTATCTTGAGAGAGAAGATGTAATCATATAATTTAATGAGAATAAATGCGTTGTTTTATATTTGGCTTACAGTTTTCTAGTGTTGGTATCAGACCCACTTGTACTATGATGATCATTATGGCTTTATGTTTAAAAGTGGAATTGGGTATTAGGAACATTTGAATTGGTGTTTAAAATGAATGTAGTTTTAGCAATGTTTCACTAGAGGATGAATTAGTCCTCTCTTTTGGGTTGTACTTTCGTCCATACTTGGCCATGAATGTTGTCGATATACTGAATCGAAAACTTATTTGATGTGTATGTTATCACTTCATGTTCAAAAAAAATTATCTTGTCCTCTTTTGGCTCTTACCCTTCAAGGTTACGTAGTGGAATGCTACATATTGACTTGTTCGGGATTGCTAGATTTAATTAGGATCTCAAGTTTTTGTTTGTCCAAATGATTGGATCGCCTAACATTGGCTTGTTCCACACCGAAATCCATATCCATATTCTTCATGTTATCCTCATCACAAGAGCCTTTGGTATCTTCTTCCCCCTCCTCATTCTCTGAAATAGGTTCTTCCACATAGAAGGAGATAGCTATTTTCTTCTTTGGTTCTAGGTTAGACTTGCCCACTTGTTTTCAAACCCTCTTGATGGGGGTGTTCTTCAGTAAACACAACCCTATCACAACACTTTTTTGAGACTCCATGGGGTTACCTTTTTTATTTTTCCCATGCTAATTGGGTTTATTATTATGGGTAGGTTCATTGGTGATGAGGCTAAGTTTACGCTTAGACCCAAAAGCAACAACAAGGGAGGGTTTTTTAGGGGAAACTTTGGGGGGCTCGGTCTCATCAACAACCCTAATAACATGAATGGGATTTGGGGGACACAAATATAGATGAAAGTGGTATAGATGCAATATTAGCCCTTGGTGTAAGGGGAGGGGAGGTTTCTCTAGGTTCTTAGCAACCAACCCAATCATTTCCTTCACCAAAATTTCTAGGTAGGAAAGGAGGAAGAAAGGGGAAGAAAGGGAAACTAATGCAAAGATTATCTCTAAAATGGTTAAGGAGGGGCATATGATAATAATATTATCACTTAAAACAACCTTAAAGTGTAATATATTTCATGAGAACAAGGCACACATGTTCCTATGGAGATGAGAGCTTGCTTCTATCATAACCCACATGAAGTTTGGAGGGTTTCTCATTTTCTTTAAAAAATTGTTTCATGTTGTTCACATCTTGGACTTTGGTGTGATTCTTTAACTTTGGTCTAGTGCATGAAAGCTTGATAGCCTTCACAATGACATCCTCATTGACTTCGAAATGAATGCCTCCCATCTAGTCACCTTTTGATCATTCCAACTATTAGAAAATTGGGTAGAAATATTTTAATCATGGCCTAAAAGACTCTCCATGAGAAGGGTCAAACGCACTTCAACACTAATATGCTAGTCTAGGGAATCATGACAAAAAATTTCACAAGAACCAAGCTCAGTTCTAATCCTGTCACCACCCATCTTGTGTAGAGTATAACAAAAACAACAAAGGAGAATGAGATACAAGAAGATTTTGCAAATACACAGAAGGCATAAAAAATAAGATAACATTTCCCAAGATTAAATACATGATATAATCTTCATACCACTCCAAGTAAAGATGATAACATCTTCCCACACACACATCTTTTCTAAAGGACCAAATTTGGCTGAAAAATATTGGAGAGAGATAGAGGACACCGAGGAAGGAGATTTAGTAATATTGACCCTGTAGGTCATTAATATGATTCCATGATGAAACATTAGGGTTAAAGGGTGGGATATCAAGTAACCAATATGTCAACTTAGATTTATCAAAAAATCATTCATATTAGGCTGAGTAGTCTCATGCAATCTAGAAGAGCACATTTCATTTTTATCCCATGTGGTTCTAATCTAGCAAGGTAGAAAGTATCAGTCAAAACTAGTCACAATAGTACACATGTTCATATCCAACTCATCAAGGATCAATGCTTTCACAATAGTGGGAAAAGCATCAAGTTTCCTCCAACACCTAGTAGAGGCCCAAGGAGTCCCAACATTGGCCAAAGCATCGGCCACCTTATTGCCTTCTCTAAAGATGTGTGAAGGTTTTTTCCCCTCAAATTTATTGAGGATGTGATGAATATCAACCATAACATCCTTAACACTCCAAGCTTCAAGGTTTTTGTTTGTGATAGCATCAATCATAATTTTAGAGTCACCCTCAACATGCAGATATTTGATCCCTATAGAGAGAGAGCAATGTTGACCCCACTAAGCAAATCCCTTGCTTCAATTGTCATAGAACATTTCACCCCTATCCCTCCAACATAAATAGCTAAGAATTTTTCCTTTGGGATCTTTGATGATACCACCAATACTAGTGAGGCCAAAATTTCCTCTAGCAGCCCCATAAAAGTTGAGTTTGTACTAACCTAGCATAGGAGGCCTCTATTTAGTATTTATCCTTGGCAACACTTTAGAATTATCATAAGAATTGACGTTTAGAGGTTGATTCCAATAAATAGAAATAGTTATCTCCAAAGCACTAGGGGGTTTACTCAAAGGTTTCCAGACAAAAAGGGTTATGTTCTTAGTGAGAAGGCTGAAAAGACATTGAAAACCTCCTTGGGGCTCTTTTCCTAATTACGAGAAAAATCTATTATTCCTTTCCTTCCATAAGCACTAGTAGATAAAGGGAGGAACCTATTTCCAAATTTCTTTGGGTAAGGGATGAGAATAGGAATTGATCTAGTTGTCCACAAAGCTTTTGATGTTCTTGTTCATGGTCCAAGAGACCCCAAGTTTTTGCAAAGTAGAATCCCAGACCTCAGTAGCAAATGGATAATGGAGTAATAGGTGAAGAACAAACTCCAATTCACTCTTGCAAAGAAAACATCTATTAGGGATTTGGAACTCCCTTTTCCTTAGGTTGTCTTGGGTGAGGATTATGTTGTGGGCCATTTTCCACCAAAAGAAATTGATTTTCAGAATAAGGTGTCTATTCCAAATCTATTTCCGAAATCTACCATAGGTTCCCTACATTGACAATTATCTATAAGCCAATTTTACAGTAAGGTTACCCTTGCTTTCCCTAGTCTAGAAAAAACCATCTTCTTGGATGGATATAGGTATTCTTGTCAAGGAGATAGATTCCTGAAGTAACTTTGTTGAGTGACTTAATCCCTAGGAGTTATGACATCAGTTCACCAAAGCTTTCCACTTTTTAGTCCTTGTTGACCAATAATGTAATCCTCAACATATCTACCAAAGTAGTCAGTAGTAGGGCCCATCAAATCCTTAAAAGCATATTCGTTGAGGGGTGGCTCGAGTAACCAAGGATCATCCTAGAACTTGATGTTGCAACCATCACCAAGTTTCTATCTGAGGCCAGACTACAAAAACTATTTGACTTAACTGATATTATTCCAAATTAAGGAGCCACGGGGTGACCATTGGAAAGGCTCGTAATAATGGATGTATTATTGAGGTACTTGGCCTCTAGAATAGTGCACCAGTCCTTCCTATTTCTCAACAAATCCTATCCAACCTTAGTAAGAAGATCTTTGTTAGTAGTTTGGATTCTTCTGATACTAAGCCCTCCACTGGATTTAGGAATACATACAATATCCCAACTAAGTAAGGCTAACTTCTTCTCTTCAATACCAGACCAAAGAAAGTTTCTTTGGATTCTTTCTAGTTCTCAGCTATGCATCTTGGGATTTCAAACAGGGATAAGAAATACGTAGGGATCCTTTGAAGAGTGGCAATGAGGAGTTGCAACTTACCAACATGACTCAAGATGGACCCCTTCCGCCCATCCAATTTTCTTTGCATTCTTTCCAACACTGAATTCCAAAAATTAGGGGTGACTTCCTTAATAGTTAAAGGAAAACCAAGATACACAACAAGAAGAGTGGCACTCTCACAACCCAGGATAACAGTTACTTTATCTTGAAGTTTTTGAGAGGTGTTAAAGAAGTAAAGAATGATTTTGTTATAGTTTATGCATTGACCAAAGTTGAAAGCATAATTGTTGAGGTAACACTTCCATTTCCTAGCTTCCAAAATTGAGGATTTCCCAAAGAGGATGGTGTCATCCACAAATTGTTGTATAGTTGAGGGGTCCAAAGAGGAAGTAGGTTTGACACCCTTGATAGTACCTTCTGTCATATGGTTAACCTAAATTGATCAAATAAGAATTGAATTAAAACAATGAAAAAAGATAAATGATCAAATTAGAAGCCATACTCAATGAAATTCATTTGCAAAGCATTCAAATTGACTAATCTAAAGATATTGAACTAATTCAAAGAATTTTAATCAAAATGAAAGTGAAAACCTCTCAATCCCATTGATGTATAATCATGATGTGGATGTGAATTGCTCAACTCTATGTATTATCCATGTTGCAAAAGCTTGATCGATAGGGTTGATTCACAAGATAATCTCTAAAATGCTCAAGAAATGAGGCAATAATTCCAGAGAGTAATGATGCTTAAAAGGATTGTGAATGCTTTGATGTTAAACGGATTAGTATTTATAGATTTTGGGAATTCTAATCAATGGTCAAGATTGAATTGGGTAATCAGTGGATGAGAGAAGACTAAGGAGGTATGTGTGGATCAAGGATTAATCAAGTGGCTAATAATCCATGAGGTGTGGATCAAGGATTAGATCAATGGTTCGTAATCCATGAGAGACTCAACAATATCCTTTAATTTATGAAATTAAGTTGGAGATATTTCAAGTTGGAGGGAATAATTTGAAATTGAAAAGGGAATATTCCTTGAGAATATTCTTTGTGCAAGTTGGAGGATTGGAGGAAAATTAGTTAATTAAACAATTTAGAAAAATATTTAATTGTGCAAGTTGGAAGAATTAAGATATTTAATTAAATAATTAGGAATTATTTAATCAAGTGGGATTATTAGCATTTTAATTAAATAATTTGGAATTATTTAATCAAAAGGGGAGAAAATTATGAATTAATCAAACAACCTTAATTATTTGATTAATAGAAGAATAAAGTGAAGTTAACCAAATAATTGGACATTATTTAATCAAATAAGAGAATTAGGTGATAATGAAGAAAATGGTGTTAGTGAGTGAAATCAAAGTGTGTGATATACTTAGGAATTTTTTAAGTGTTTACACTTGCCCCTCTTTGAAGCAATGTACCTGTTAAACATTGTTTCAAAGAACTAATATTTCTTGAAACAAATTTAAAAAATCATTTTATTTTTCCTAATGCCCCACTATGCCCCAATGGATGAAGGAATGTTGGTGTGTTGCCCCCTCAAGAGATCAAGCAAAAATAATAATTTTTAGGTTGAGATCATGACATGATGGTGGGATTAGTTATACTTACAAGAGGGTGAACAATAAGTCCTAGGAAGTAGATCGGGTGACCATAACTAGATACAAAGTGAGAAAATTGAGATGTAGGGTAAAGGCCCTAGGTTAGGCTAGGCATATATGCTCATTTGGGTGATTTTCAGCCTCATTTGCACACATAGCTTTGAGAGATTTAGAGGCCTAGAGAGATTTTTTAGTTCAGATCTTGCAAAGTAGCTAGAACTATGGCATACATTATTCGAGACTTGCATCGAGTTGACAGAGTTCAAAAGTTCCAGAGACTAGTTGGCTCAGATGGCCTAGTACATACCGCTTTAATTTTCACTTTTGCGTATTTTGAGATAGCTAAAAGTAGGCTAGAACTAGGACTAAAAAAGGTGTCAAAGTTTGGTGCAATGCTTATACAACTTGACAGCATGCTTTTGCAACACAAAGTAATGCTTTTTCCAAAGCATCGAAGCTCTGCATATGTGACTTGGCTTAGGAATATAGTGATGCCTTTGCCATTTTGGTGATGCTTTTACAATTTTATATATATTCTTGTAATTTTCACTCACAAACATATTACATTACTTTGATCCTCAGTATTCCTTCTAATGGACGTAGAAAATGAAATAATGCAAGAAAAATGTTCTCATCGAAATCAAAAGCAATGTAAACAATACCATGCAAGGAAAAATATTATTAACAAAAGAAGATGAGAAAAACATAAAATCCTCATTGATGGAGCCTCTATATCTACACTCTCTTCTTCCAATAACACACCCCACTTACGAACACCTACACCTCAAATGCAAGATATACTTCAACCCAACCCATTTTTTCAAATGCACCCTCCTCCACCTTCATCAAAATAATTTCTCACCACTAGAAATACCTTTCATTAAAAGTTAAATAGCCTTTCAAAAATGTTGACATGTATGGTCTCCATGGAAAGATACCTAGGAATCAAAACTAAATAGTCAAAATGGAATCACTACATGTTATTGTTGTCAAACAGATTGCACCCGAATGCTTGAATATCGAAATTCAGTAATCTGTTGAAACATTGGAACTAATTCCAGGCTCTGGGTATCCTATAAGGAATTAGACCTCCAGATTCTAGGCTAGTTCCTATTTAATTTTATGGTTAATAATTGATTTATTTTCTGGAAAAAGGAGAAAGACTAAATCTAAATGAAAGAAACTGTAAATTGAAGGTGATGCACCTAATTGATAAAGATCTGCAATTTTGATTCACAATAAACCTCAGAAAACTAACCACACAAGTCAATTTTGATAGTTTCACCACAAAAATTGATTCTAAGGAAGGCTTGAATAAATCACCTTTGAAGGAAAACAAGGTTTTCTCAGCAAAGATGAATATTATTCATTTACACAAACTTAGACCTATGATTTTAACTATTCGAATGCATGTAAATATAAATGAGACAAAGATTTTAAAGGTTCTGATATTTAAACACAATAAAACTTCATCAAATCATTCATAAAGACAGCCAAATGACAAGGTATACTTTGATTTTACTGTAAATTGAACAAATCTTTGCAAAAAGACATAAGTAAACCTATAAAAAAATTGTTGTATTAATCTGAAAGCTGAATTACATAACCATTCGCTTTGCAAAATGCAAAGGCTGAATAACAACAACTAGAATGAAAAAGATAAACTTTTTCAATATATACAATGAGAATGCACTTCAAAGTGCATGAACAAGCAACTGAAAGTCAATTTTAGTGAGAAAGTGACAATTCCAAAGTGAAATCCGAGCAGAAGCAAAAATTCTTAAAAATAAGGTTCAAACTCATGCAAAAATGAGTGAACTCAATCTCAAACTGGTAGTCATAAAGCATGCAACTAATCTACAACTCAAACTGAACTGGAAATCCCTAAAAAGGTGGGCTAAAGCATGCAAAAATGCCTCGTTTGTATCAATTCTCCCATGCACATTGGAACTTCATCTTCGTATGACGATCTTTAGTTAATAATCTTTGCATGATCAGTTATCTCAAACACAACCCGAACCCCACTCTTGTCTTTGATCTTCTGCATGTTTAAAGTGAAGCTAATTGTTTGAATAATATTAAAGTAATCAATAAATAATTACTTTAATATTGATGATATCTTTTCCTTATTATTTGTATTCGGTGTTATGAATATTAAAGCAATTATTTATTTTATGCTTTAATACCATTTACAATATATAATCTTCACTCATGGGAAACCCAAAATAAAAATAAAAATGCTAAGTATAGCATTATACACAATAATAAGGTGGCGATGATTCATAGCAAAGATATAATGCATGGCGTTGATATAAAATTCTTAAAGTGTAGACACCAAGACATATTACTAGGAAAACACATGGACATTATTTCCTTGAAAATTATAAACAAAGAAACAAAAATTCCCTATCATCGAATTAGGGTATTTGGTCAAAACTATTGAACCCTAAAATCATCATTTCGTTTTTCTGACTTTGGAGAAAACATGCTTAGTTGCGCCACCATGAGAGACTGTGGTAGGGCTTCGAACTAGAATCTTCAGGAGCTTAAGGCTGAAACCTTCAAGCAAACAAGCTCGAAATATAGGTAAGTCAAACTTGCTCAGGAAAATAAAAGGATTTATGTTGTGTTCCTTATTAAAATGTTGAAGGGTTTCTTTACTCTTGTATTTTATTTTTGAAGATGGAACTCCTTCATGACTACTTGTAATTTTTGTTTTATTGTTCATTTTCTCTGCAATTCCATGGTCGCAGGCAAGAAATTCATCCTGGGTACTTCATTCTTGATTGCACCTTACATTAAATGTAAAAATCCTCAAGCCTCCTAGCCGCCATGAGAGTTTTTCTTTGTACTGTAGCAGCTTGAAGCTCTTATATTTGAGATTGATTTAAACCCCATGTGGATTTATGTGTCTGGGTGTGGCTATCTTTATGATTAAACAAACAGAAAATATTGTTATATAGAAGGTCATGACTCTCTATACTATTTTATCCTCTACAAACCCACTTGAGAGTTTTTCAGCATTCTGGGTACTCTTCTACCTTCCTCACACATGATATATGACTTTATGATGAAGATACTTGAGGATTTGAAGTAAGGCCTTTAGCTTCACTACTTTTTGTATAAGTGATTGTCTCAATGACGGCTTACTGATTGTTGAACTTGATTCTCGAATGGTGATACATTTGAACACTACTGTGCAAACCTTTTAGACTATCCTATACAGTGATATGCCAGTGAGATTTAACCTTTGTCTATTGCATTTCTTTAAAATATCATCATTAGCTTTTCATTACCTTTGTGATAGTTGTCATTTGATAATTTGTTAATACATTGGCTTGTATTAATAACTTGGAGGATAGTTGTCTTTTGATTTGGACTTTCAATCTAATTTTGCTTTTGAAAGCTTATTACTGAACACTCCTATTCCATATATCATTTGGGACAACCTCTAGAAATGAGTGCATTCCTGTCTTGTGACATTTCTAGTGCTTAATTGAACTCTCATATTCCCTTTAACACAAAAGAAATGAAAGAATTACTCCCCAATGTATTTGAACATTCAAAGTATGTTTGTCCTCTTTTCCTAAACCTCTTGATTTTCATTCATACTGACACTGTAGACTCTTATTGAGAACAAAAGAATGTCACTCCTTTTGAAACTTTCAATTACTGTTATGCTGTCCTTTTCTGCATGGTTGTTACGATGCTTGTATTTATGCTTCTCAATGCTAAATTGCTTGCTCCATCATAAACATGATACATCCTTGATGATAAAGCTGAAATTGCACAGTGTATTGAATCTTGATGCTTTTTCCAAAAACATAATAGTTGTCTTCTCTATAATAAATACTTGATAGCTGATCATGCATCTAAATTTTCTACCTCTTTGATGAGCATAATCCTCCTATAGCATATTCCCCTTCTGTTCTTTAAACTCTACTAATTGAAATGAATAAAAAATGACAAAGAGTAATGACAACCATATTCTGGTATTTCAATGTTTCTTTTGATGCTGTAATAATGTCTATAATATTGAAGTCCCTGGCAACTTAGTGAATGTTGAAGCACCTTTGCATTATTAATGTTACTCCACTGATTGTATTCCATTATGCTCTAAAGCACTGTCATATTGCTTCTAGTGTACATTACAATGACCATGGGCTACCACCAAACCTTTGCCAAATTGATGACTCCAAAAGGACTGCTCCATATGATTTTATGCCCATTTGATATTTAATCATTGCTTCTTTAACAACTACAATCTATCATTTTTGGTGAGCTTATACCAAATTCAATATGTATCTTCAATTACTTTCAAGACATAATGTTTGTCATTAATGCATTTGCTATCCTATGTAAAATTGTATCAGTCAATTTAAAAGCTTCCTGTAGCAACTCAATGCTTGATATTTTGTTATTCCTCCATGGGTTGCTTTTTTTGATTTGATGATTTTGTTTGTTGAGTGTCATTGGTTAGAGTGATTTCCCTCCATTGATTAACTGTGTCTCCTAGCTGTTTGGTTGTGAATATTGATATTGTATTGATACAAAGCATGACTGTCCCTCTTTACATTTTCTTGAACTATTCATGAGATGAACTGTTGTATCATTGTATAAATCCATTTGATTCCTTATAGCAGAAATGATGATGACACAATCGAAAAATGATATGAAGAAATGATGTAAAAATAGTGGTAGCATAAGAACATATATGCAAACATGACTTTCTTGAATATGTGATTTCCACTTTTATTAACTTTGGAGCAGCAATATGTTTTGCCATGCTATTATACTACTTGATGACAGTCCTAGATGATGACTGTTTCTTTCTTTGATTGAATAACTCTCATATATGATGTGAATGAGAGGTGTCCTTATTATATGTCGGGCTCTACCCTTGTGGGAGCCCGTTTTACTCCACATATCTGATGAAAATAATCTCGGACATGATGAACCTATTCTTGCACATTGAAACAAACAAGTTAGCAAAAATAAAAGAAGCTGAAAGCTTTCCTCTTGAGTTTTATGCCTTTGAAATCTGAAATCGTCTGATGGATGCCTAATTAAATGTATACTATATTTTTGTTGGTAGCGTAGGCACATGATAGGATTTGATTCGCATTGCTTAGAGACCATCTCTAATACCATATTTCATCGTTCTTGCAGATGCATTGAAGATTGGAGGCTGGAGCTAGAGCTGAAGCCACAACTGAAGAACTCGACTTGTCAATGATTCGTCATTCTAGGCAATGACGAATCACTTTCTACCCTATGCCCTCTTTATTCTTAGTTGTATAGTGTACTTTCTTTTTCTTGTATCTATCATTTGATTGTGTAAATCAAATTTAGTTACTCTCGCAGCTTGTGCGGGACTTCAGCCTTTCCAATATGAATAAGAAAAACATTCTTTTATGCAAATTTATGAGTTCTTCTATTACAAGCATTTACATAATCAAAATTTGAAATTCAATGAATACTTTTAGCAGAAATTTTGCACCTTTCTGTGATAAATTCAGGTCCACCTATTTTGAGTTGTAGCTAAAAATAGGTAACAGATATATCTATGTACATCTAAAAAAATAACATCGCTTCTCAAACTGGAACAACATGGACCCTAGTGAGCAACCTATATGTTTAAAAAATATATCCTAAGTTGATGAGATATTGATAGAAAGGGTTAGCCCAATCCTTCAAGTTACCTATGCAAGGGGAGGCAACTAAAATATAGTGGCCACACTATTTTTTTTTCCTCAAGATATATATACAATTTCAACCTACTTTCCAAAGCATATTAATAAGTTGGATATACAAATAGTTAACAAGAAAAACATCAAGAAACAACCATATAACTTCTACATTAGTAGAGGATGTGTCCATGAGGCATTAAAATATAAGATGTTCAATGAACCATACTACAAAGATGTGCAATTAGATGATTGTGTATTGCCAAGTTTACCACATATCTCCACTGACATCTCAAACCTTCTATATGCAACAACTTTAAATCCTAATCCCACAAATATAGGCTTAGTGGAAACAATTGATACAAAATATGACCCCTTAGAAGAAAACATGTTGACTACAACTTCCTTTGCAGAAAATCTCCCACATTCATGTGTAGAGGTTGAATAAGTGTGCTCTTTACTACAACTAGGTAAAGGATGAGCAAGACCTATTGTTGAATGGCCACCCATTTCTCCATATCTTATAAATGAATACACAATAGTTGAAGGATTATTTGTGATGGCATTCCCACTTTGTTTCTAAGAGACAAAGTCACATTCAAAAAATAGTGTATCAAAGAAATTAAGATACATGAGTATGCTATCCATCTTCTAAGGTAAGTATTGAAATATAGAAAAAGGTGATCCTAAGTCCTAAATATAAAGAACCTAGGATGCAAGGGTCCATTTTCCAAGTTACATTAAGATATAGATCAACAAGATGATTAGGTTGACTTACAACCATCAAGGTCAGCCAATCAGACCTAGATCTACATCTAGTTGAAGATGGGAATGGATTGGAATTGATTTGGAATGATTAACCTAATTAGCCTATGTGCCCTAATATGTAAATTGTAATATCCCATCAACTGATAGATGAAAACATTAATTTTTCGGTGGATCTGGGAAGTGCAAAGTGATATGTACCAACCTATAAAAGCTCTTTTCAGCCACTATAGAAGGACATAGTTGCCAAGGGGCAACTAAGTCCTTGTAGGGGTGTCCTACTCAACTTTTTGTGGTCCTCTGGTGATAGGTTTGAGACTTTCATTTCCACTTGCAAAGTTTTCAGAACATTGTCGAATAATTTTGTAGGTGAGTGTTCATGTCTTGATAAGATGTATGACAAAAAATGCAACAGTGGAGAAATTGTCTTCAATCCTTCTTCAATCCTCTTCAAAATTGTAACTTGCACATTCAAGAGAGAGAAAATGTTGGGATATTTAAGGGCTTGCCTCAATCAAACCTTGTGCAAGTGTTTCCACTTCCATAATGGCAATGCCATTATAAGAATGCTAATTGAAAGGATGGAATGATGAAATCACAAAGTGTTGCAACTCACCACCCTTCAATGGATTCCTTGAAGAACTAAAGTCATGCACATCACTTCAAGGACTTGGATCTTGCTTTCTTGAATGAATGCTTTTGAGACCTACAAAAGGGCTTAGTCTTCACAAAACAATGATAATATGATAACATGAACTCACATACACTTTGACATGATGCTTGGACCTTGAATTACTGCAATAAATCTCTGAAATGTTGCTCTTGACTTGCTCTTGAATGTTCTTAATGTTCACCTCTTGCTAGATTGGTCTCAAATGATGCAATAACTAGGTATTTATACACTATTATTCTAATTTCTCAAAAATTAAATCTTGAAAATCAACACATGAAATTTGAATTTTGAATGTTAAACAACATGCTTGAAAATGGGTCATAGCTAAGAAGGGGGACCCATATTCCCAATGGCATATGGGTTTTGGCCTTGATTTCTAGGACATTAAGTGTTAGGGGAAATTTAATTATTGGATGCATTTATTCAATGCTTGTAATTTTATTGAAAAGTGGTACAAATAGGCTCTAGAATACATAATTTTAGGAAATTAGGGGGCCAATTAGGCTCAATAATTTAGGGGTGCCAAAACATAGTGTGAAATTGTTAAGGGTGACAATTTTTGACACTACATTTAGCCCCTGCTTTAGTGAGAGTATGAACTTATGCTCAAATTCACACTAAAGTAGAGAAATATATATGTCAAGAGGGGTTTGAATGTACAAATGTTGAAGAGATATGATGACTTAGGATCAAGGGAGATGTCCAAGCCCCCAAGATCTAAGATCCCATGGAAAACCAACATAAGCACAAAGGAACACATACATGTATGAAATGCAACAAGACAACATACACAAACATACATGTCAGAAAATATGAATTATCATACATGAGGGAAAAACATGACATGAGAGAACATAAATATGAAAATAAGCATGCTATAAACATGATGTAAACATGAAGAAACACATAAAAAAACACAAGGTTAGTACTAAAGATTCCAGTCGGTAAGGAAAAAAGACCTCATTCTTAAATTGTCTTGAATACCAAATGTCATCCATCAAATAAATGCTAGCTCACATGAGGAGTATCAAGTTGTGTTATGCCACATCACTCATGAAACGCATGGCTCCATTGGAAAGAAATTTTTATTATGCTAGATGGCCATGTTAAAAGGGTGATCATGATTCACACCATAGTAAATTTTGATATTTTCTAGGTGAAATTTCACAAATTGGAAGGTACATGGGCTAGTGAAGTCCAATATTCACTAGGTGAGCCCCCAAGATAAGGTAAAATGAGAAAAACACTAGGCCTACTAGGTGTACCCATAACAACCATACCAAGATTTATACTCCCTGATAACCTTGATAAGGTGCCCCAAAGTGCTATGTCAACGCATCACTAAGTTCAACACCCATAAATAAAGTGAAGCAAAAATGCTAAGGTTTAACATCACGATGGATGAATATGACAAGGTTTAACATCACAGGGGGACAAAAGCAACAAGGTTTAACATCACAGGGGATGAAGGTTTTCCATCATGGGGGACAAAGGTTTAACATCATGGGGGATGAATATAACAAGGTTAAAACCTCAAGGGATGTTGTAATAACATCACCACAAAAGGTAATAATCAAAGGGGCTTTACTTAATACATGAAGGTCACACCTTAGGGAACATCACACATGATGTCACTACTAAGAGAGGACTAGTTGAGGAATAGAAACAACACCTTAAGGAACACTAGTCATAGTGTTACCACCAAGGAGAACACCATATTCCAAGAAAGGTCACACTCTTATGAGACATCAAGTCTAATATCACCACAAAGGAGACACGTCACATGTATTAAGAAGGCCACACTTTGGTTGACAAGGGCACACTTCCTAGGATATGTGTGCTATCATCACTAAGAAGGGACCATATGCCCCCCCAATTAAAATGTCAACATACTTGCTATGTTGGTATTTTAAGGAGAAAGAGGGGAAGGAGGGATCCTTGAAGAGAATGCACACCTCCCCAAAACAAGTTATCCTTTATCCCCAAGCATGGAGACAAGGAAAACCAAACCAATAACTATCATGTTGTTGCCATGAAAAATATGGTTTCACTTAAGATTGTACCACCATGAATGATAATAATAAAAACACATAAAGCTACAAATGGCACATAGTGATGGGAAACATGATAGGATGAAGATCACTATTGATTAGAGGAATTAGGTACATCAACACATGGAAGAGCACCGCAATCATTAAGATGTATTTTATTACTCGAGGCATTGCATTCACTGGTAGAATGACCACATGCACTCAATGATTGCATAAAATGAATCTTTGTTGTAGAATTTATTTTGTGTTCTTGGAGGAAGAGCAATTAGGTAGGCTTTGAGAAGCCTCGACAAGATATTATCTTGATCCATAGTAAGGGACACTTCTTTCTCTTATGAAGAAAATCTTGCTTTCTTATCACAAGATGTCATACACACACAAGAATATTTAGGTTTAGATTGTGAGATTTTGTACTCTCCTATAAAGGAGGGTTTAAAATCTAATGAACCCCATTTATTGTTAAAACATGTGTTTGAAGATGAAGCAATATCATGACCATTATTTATATTTATTCTAGGAGTGTTTTATGTGATGGCATTGATATTAAGTGAAGGTTGAATCTTCAATGGTTTTGTTTCTTTCGAAGGACAATAACCAAGACCTCTTATTGTTTCTTGTGTGCTAGGCTCTATGGGGACACAGATACCTTGTTCTTTTACACCACATCATTTTCTATTATAGCCAAGTTATTTTAAAATTTCATAACCTCTTCCATAATTGGATTCCCTTTTTTTGAAGAAGGTGGCCCTCTCCATGATTATCTTCATCATAAGTGGATGTGTAATTTGTGTTTTCCTCTCTTTTATAAATTATGGAATTGGTTGCTTTTGATGATTCAATGATAGGTTGTGTTGATACCATTGTTGTTTCTTTTTATTTTTCTAATTTTTGTGTAATCTTGTATTCTCCCATGAATGTAGGTGTAAAATCTAATGATCCCAAATCATCATCCAAAAAATTTGTCACAAATGGAAGACTCTCATCACTATCCTCAACTTGCAAAGGTTCTAATTTTGTAGTTAGTGTCAATGTTCTAAGAGGATCCTTTGTTCTTGTTTCAGTTTATAAACATTGTTCAAATTTAGGATCAAATCTTATCCTATAAACCTTATTATTGTTTATGTACTTCATTGAATCATGAAGCATTGAAGGCATTGCACACATTTCATGAATCTGTGGTCTACCCAAGAGAAGATTAGATGAAAGATCCCTGGGCATGAAATGGATGGGATTTTGTAAAAAAATTTGACTTTGATAGGTAATGTTATCACACCAAGAGATTGTTTTCCCACATTATCAAAACCACAAATAGATAAAGGGTATGTGCAGGATCATCATGGAAAAAACAAGCCCTTAAGTGGCAAAAAAATTAGAAAAATCAGAGTTAGGCAACTTGATGTAAAAAATTGAATAAGTTATCTATATTATTTCAAAAATATGTAAGAATGTAATCTGTAGCAAATTGAATGTAGTTTCTAAACTACTAGGTTTGTTTTAAAAAAAAAATCTAGTTGGTGAAAATTTGAAATTTCAATGCAGTAGTACTTAAATTTTAGGGAAAAAATAAGGTGTCTGTCTGACCACCCTAACCACAATAAAATGATAATATTTTTTTATAAGATTTTAGATATAAGTAGAGGACTCATGTCTCGATGTGATACATTATTTTTTGTAATTTTTTCCAAATAAATAATTAATTATGAATTTTTTATTACAACTTTTAAAAATATAAAAAACTCATATGTCTGACCACCTTAACTTGGTCAAAACTTCATGAAATTCAAATTTTCTTTTTTTAATACTATAGTATGCAAATCATAGAATGCGACACATATTTTGGATTCAAAAAATGTGATACCGTTTGAAAGCTATAGATGTTTTTCAATCAATCTATCAGTCAGGAGCTTAGTCATAATTTGAATAGAAAATGAATAATAATTACTTATTAAATTCATAGTAAAGAATAATTTATATTGGTGGAAAGTTGAGAATCTCCTTTAAAAACCCTTTTCGTTTCATCAATTATGGGTAAAGTCGCCAGGCGCATACCCATCATATTGCCACTTTTTGGCCCATCATGATCCTACACATACCCTAAATCCGTTGGTTGAATTTTAGTCTTATTTGCTCTAATTTTATCCAGCAGATTTACACTACAAACATTGAGTCTCAAACCATTATCAACAAGGGTCCACCTAATCCCATCCTTTTTAATAACAACCAATATCATCAAAGTATCATTTTGTTTTTGTATTTCTAAAGGAGGTAATTCACTTTGATGAAAGATAATGTCCAAATTAGATGGGTTCATATTATCAATCAAAGATGCCACCTCATTTATTTGTGCACTAGGGAGATCATAAATTTTTACAAAGCACTTCGAAGCATGCCATGGTAAGTAGGTGATGTTTGAATTAGATCCCACAAGGATATCTTAGTAGAAATGTTACGAAGTTGTTCAACAAGATCATATTATTTATCACTACATTATTGGATATTAGGTGCGGGTGGGAGGTATGGTTGTGGAAATGGAATGGATGTTGGTGGTTTTTTTGGTTGCTTAATTTTCCTAGTATTATATGTGTGAGCCATAGTATGATAACTTGGTTGTTGCAACACATGATTACTAGTTGCAGAGCTTAGGATATGGCCATGAGATTTAGGAGTTCCTATAATGAGAGGTGACTTAGGAGGTCCAATAGTTAGAGGAATTTTAGGAGGTACAATAATTAGAGGGCTTTTAGGAGGTCTGACAGGAATTTTAGGAGGTCCAATAATCAAGGGGGATCTAATGGTCAATTGTGTGTGCATAAACTCAACAGTCTTAACTTCTTGTTGATGATCTTCTATCAAGGGGGAATCTAATGTCACCTTGGCATCTTCATCTATGCAATCCATAAATGTATCAATGGTTTCATCCTCTTGTCTAAGAATATCTTCCCAAGTAGGAGAGCTAGGGGGAGAGAGACAAACAAGATTCTCATGATGCTCAATGATTGGATCTTCTAACACCAAGACACCTTCTTCCCAAGTAGGTGAGGTATCAAGAAACATGTTTGTCATAATTTTCATGGATTGTCTTCTCCTTCACCAAGATAACCTCACACATAAGAGAGATAGTGGGAGAGAGATCGAGAAAAAGCCAATAAAAGAGGGGAAATAAACTCATTTTCATACATGCTTGAAACAAAAATTCCTTAAAATGCTCAATAATATTTGATAATAGAATGTGAACTATGATAATGCAAGATTTTTGCAATGAGAAAATGATTTAAATAACTAGCCTACAGATCTGAAATACAATATTTTTTCCCAAATTTGCAACAAATCAAGCAAAATGACACCTTTCTTGCACATGCAATAACACTGTTTCAAAATTTCAAAACATACATATGTAAGTAGAAACAAAATGAAAGTACAAAGATAAAAAACTATGTAAAGTTTCCCTTTAAAACTTGTAGCAAGACATGGATTCCCAAGGGAATCTGAGTCCTTGACAAGGGTTCAAAAACCGGAAAAACTAATTGTGTACATGTTTTTGTTTAATGTTGTTTCTATTTGCATATAGGTTTTTCAGTGACTATTTTTCTAGATTTTGGTCAATTTAAGACAAAGTGATGACAAATGCAAGAGAGCAATAATGTTGAAAATGTTTTCATAATGTTGAATGCAATTTCCAAATGTAATTAGGGTAAGTGCACCAAGATGATTCCCAAAAAGGGGGCTTAAGTGGCCACTTTTTTTCTGAAATCAGAAAATGTTGACCTTGGACGTGAAATTGAGGATAGTTAAACTCAAAATTTTGAGATGGAACAAAAACAAGGATCGAAGTGTTCTGAGTCTACTTTCTAAACTACTAATTTATTTTTAAAATGGTTGAGATTAAGGGGTTCAACAAATGGATGTACACAAATTGGTGTTGTTTTTGTCAGAAAAAACATAACATAGCAACTCTTGTACGACTTGAGCACGGTGAAATTTTTTTTAGTATTTTTAAAATCGCTACGGTCAGAAGTTAGCTAACAACATCTAGTTGATGCACAATTTTTCTAATAATTTTTTAATGAATATTTGATTCTTTACTAATTTCTAAGTGGGCACTTCCTAAAAAGCAGAATTTTGGCTGTGCTCCCCCTACAAATTTTGGAAAGTGATAGATTTTTTTTAATTTT
This sequence comes from Sequoia sempervirens, assembly GCA_007258455.2. NCBI lineage: Eukaryota > Viridiplantae > Streptophyta > Pinopsida > Cupressales > Cupressaceae > Sequoia > Sequoia sempervirens. Next base: position 420,765,130 of record VDFB02000017.1, read on the forward strand.
TATTTTTTAAAATTTTTAGAATGGAATCTAGTTTCTAAAAATGTAATTTATTTGAAATTTCAATGAATCAGCGAATATAAATAAAACATTTCTTTTTGACAAAATAGACATACAAACAAAAGAAATTATGGATGAAAGCCCTCACATTGTCAGAAAGTGAAAAAAAATATATCGTTGGAAAGCTAAGAGAGAACTTAAAATTACCCATATGTTCGATTTTGTCGATATTAAACCAAATGCAATCCTGACGGTGAGCACAAACCGATTATGTGAAAAATTGTACAATTTGCAAAAAAACATGTCTCTAGTCATTGGGAATTACCTCCAAGTCTTTGGGTTGGTATTCCAAGGAAAATACTGAAGCTAAGGCTCGGGGATTCCCAAAGAAAAGTATAACACAAATGTGTTATACCACGCTTGCGTTATTTATTAATTTTCACATTTTCCTTCTCTATGGAACATTTCTGGCAACACATAACATGCTCGTGTTATTTATTCCTTTAGTTAAATGCCATTTTTTTTAATGTTTGTTCATATTTTTGTATG